>CP130733.1:11875646-12284752 GCA_030553155.1 Nippostrongylus brasiliensis
GAACTTTTAACTAGTGCCAATTCGATCTCTGGCGAAGCGGTTGATGACTTCACCTTGGTTTATTCAGCGCTTCTTTGTGTCCTCAAGTAACGTCGTTAATTCGATCTGCTAAACTGCCGATTTCTCCGGAAAGGTTGGGAGTCCTGCGCATTGCGTCTTCCAGTCACGAATTCGAAGCGAGCCTTGGCACGTGGTGGAGACGCTACCCAGCTGACCATAGTTATTATACTTTAAAGATATAACTTCTCCTTTAGCTGTATCGCTGTTTCATCGCCTCACCACAGAGGAAGGATTTCTTATGCGGTGTTCTGGATGTTGCAGGTGGAAAATTGCCCTTTGGAAGAAGTTCCTCGTCAAATTTCTTTAGATGACATTCATAGAACTAGTTGCCGAACTCCTTGCGACCGGTAGAGAATAACTTCAACAAGGCGGACAAATCCGGGGAGAGATTCTAGCTCTTACCTCTTTTTGCTGTGTCGTTAATGTCAAAGTGACTAGATCTGATCCCTGGTAGTGATTTATTTTTTACTTATTTCTTATTTTTTATATTTTATATATTTATTTTTTATTACTCAGTATAATGGTGCGTCAATTATAAGTAATCCAAAGAAGTAATTCAGTTTATTGATCTGCAAAAAATGGTCAAATGCTAAACAGAAGACTAAGATAACTTATAGATGTTGCTTAAGTCGATGTGTATACCAGTACCAGATGAGGTTGAAGTCCTCCCTTCATTCTTCGTTTTGAACTTGCTGCCTTTGCTCTGAACCTAGAAATACAGAGCTTGATGACTTAGCCTATTCGCCTATTTCTTGATGATGACATCAAGGGTTTAGTCTGATGATATAGTTGACCGCTGCAAGTTGACTTTTCTTTCCAAATTAGCTAGGCTACGCCCATGTGAAATCATGCTGTGGCAACTTTGAAGATAGCTCGAACCACTAGGGGTCTGCCTTTTTCTGACACCTTTTTCGACTAATGGTGGTCCGGAAAGAATCACAAGGTCACTTTTCTAGGAAAATTTGCAGAATATTTATTTTTGCAATAATAAAGTTCCGTAAGGTAGGTTCTTTCCAATAAACATTCAGATTCTGCATTCGAAGAGAACTTCTTACTTTTTCAATTGAGCTTTGTATGTATGTATGGCTTTTTTCTCAAAATTTCTAAGGAAATGATAGCCTTTCTCATCGGCAGGAGCGGGTGGCTTTATGGGAATTAAGCACAGCTGGCTGATCTAACTTCGGTACAAATTCCCAAAAATAACCAAAAAATCTATAGGAAAAGCTAGCCAACTATGAAACCACAAATGTTTTTAGACACCCGCGTATCAAAGCTGCAAAGATAAAACGAGTGCAGAATGGGCAATTGTGCAGTATGGGCGATAACCTTTAAATCTCTATCGCTTGAGTGCAAGCGTACTTCTTGAAACAGATTCTTGCTCAGCTGTCATCATTAACATCCAGGTATGACCGCCACTTTTCATTTGAGAGGGCCATCGGCAGCTAATGATTTCTGAGAAGAAAAGTTCGCCTTTCAGCTTTTTGATTAATGCATCGTCAGCTGACTCCGGATAAATAGCAAAAAGGAGAGCAGGGGAATGCCAGAATGCATCTGGCCAATGAGCGTCGACAAATCATGGTAAACGACGAGCAACGGAAATAATTAGTTTCACATGCCGCTTAAGAACAGGATCTGATGTCGTTTTGGCGACCTGGAGCAGGCAGTGACTAGAACGAAAGTTCTCCTATTTAGGGGAGCTGGCGAATGCTCAGCCCCCTAATTAGCCTGAGGGCAGCAGTGGAGTGTTTAGGCAATGAAATGTGCTAATATGAACATGATCACCAGGTGAGAGGCGATCCCTCTAATCTTGCCCATGCTAGCCAAAGCAATTAGGTTTGAATTGAGGTGATTAGGTAGGAAAGGTTTCTAGCTCTTCAGTCGTTTTAATTACTGTTTATGAATTACAGGTCTAATTGTTTTGTAATCTCTGCCTGTGTAATTGAGCAGGAATGTACAGCGCAATAAATAAGTATAATAGAAACGTAGGCGATCGCCAATTAATCAGCGTTTTTTGAATTGGCCATTTCTGCACGAAATTTACGACCCCTACTTCCAGAACGATGGTGGTACGATCCACACCCCTACACAAAAACGACTGTTTATTTATTTATTTATTTAGTTTGAATCAATCACGAAAATGGACAGTATGGCAGTCAAGGTAAGAAAGCTATTGGACATAATGGAGAACTAAACAAGTACATCAAAGGCTCCTAAACACAACAATGCTTTAAAAAAGGCGCCGCTATCCCCAACACATGATAACTGATTCAGAAGGAAGGTTCTGTAAGTACAGGCCATCCATTTAACAGAGAAAACGGATATAAAAAGGAATTAAAAAATAATAATGCAAGAAAGTAACTGTTGTTGAAGTACAGTGGTGATAGGTGGCCAGTACAGCGGTTTCGTAGCTCGTATTTCTTCAAGTTTCGAATGGTCATTTAACCCAAATGAACAAGTTGCTCTTCTCCGATGCCGCAGGGACAGCATGGAATTTCGTTCGCTCGCTGCTTCCTCTTCTGAAAGTAGAATCACTTAATGTGAAAGTAGAACAGATCTATGCAATATGTTTTAAATGACTATTGAGTCTTCACTTTCCTGCAGAAACAAATACGTTTTCTCGGGAAATTCAAGCCCGCTAATAAGCTTAAAATTCTCATCCACATCCGTCTACTGAGAAGGCTATTCATTTCACCCATCAAAGAGGCAGCATATCGAATCCAATCTGTGTTTCTTGAAATTTTATGTGATGTAGCAAAATAGAGTTTGTAGAATAATAATAATAAACAGTATCGAAATTGGTCCGACTGAGATATGCTCACTTACAAGGAGGTTGCTCCAGCGTGCTCCGAAGATTCACAACGAGACCCATATTGTTTTGTAGAGCATCGAATGACGATTACAACGGTAGGGTTTGTTTTTGCTAAATGCAAACGGATGGCCCAAAAAAAGGCAAAAACCTTGAAAACTAACCAGTGGCAAATGGGATTCTAGATCGCAACCACCAGAGATGTCACCAGAATCGACCCAAATTCAAGAACAAATGTCATATTCGTAATCAGCGCCCCGAATAACCCCAGTAGACAAAGTTTAGAGCTAAATCGGTGAATTTGATCCAATCAGCCTTACTAGTGTTGAGTAGTTGTACGAAGGTCCACTTACCGAGAATATCTTTATTCCTATTGTTCCACTTTTTGCACTCTAAGGAACACAGAGACTCCAATTTAAATGAATTTCTCTTAATTTTTATCAAGATAGACCACTTGGGCTGTTGACAAATCCGCAATTCACAAATCTAACATCGGTTTTTCCCATTACGTCTAGCGTGAGCTTGCTAGGGTCCATGGTAACAAAGTTGGGTAGTTGAGTCTATATCACCGATTCAGCCCAAACTTTGTCTACGGGGAAATTCGGTGCCTATCTGAAATAACTGAAATCTGACATTTGTTTCTCGATTTGGCTTCGATTTGTGTTGATTACGGTAAGTATGGATCACATACATAGGTGCTAGTAGATTTTCTCCTTTGTGCGTACTTCATTGGCCGTACTCCTCCCAAACACGATTCTACCGTGCAACTGCGACAAAATTCCAAAAAAAGCGTATTTTGGTATTTAGCGTAGGAAGGCAAAGAAAGGACTGCAAAGGGACCAATCGCCCGACCTTCATATTGAGAGTCCTTCGTGCTACCCACTGGGCCACCATGATGCGATATCCGTGAGTTAACAACTAGAAGTGCTCTCGCCACTGTAGTTTCTTGCCATTAGTTAGTGGTCAAGATTTCTTGCTCTTTTTCTAGGCCATCCATTTGCATTTAGCAAAAACAAACCATACCGTTGTAATCGCCATTCGATGCTCTACAAAATAGTATGGGTCTCGTTGTGAATCTTCGGAGCACGCTGAGCAACCTCCCTCGTTAGGTAAGCTACGTTAAAAATCAATGAAAGAGAATTCAACCCACCTGAGATTGAATAAACTCCACTATAATAAAACCATTCCCAACGGGGTCCCCGCGTGGTAGCCTGGGCGAAAGCGGAGCCTCGTGGCGCGTTGAGATATCAAGCGAGGAATCGAACGAGCAGTGGACTGAAAATCGAGAAGTCAAAAAATCGCTTGTCAGCAAGGTCCACAAATGTTGAAAAATTGTATATGAAAAGATAGAGCTGGACTTGCTGAGTTCAAAAGCATACACATTTTTTTCGAATGATCCAGTTTTAAAGAAAGTCTAGAAAAGCTGCGGTTTCTACGCAAGAAAGCGCCGCTCGCGCCGTTTTACCCTTACGGCATGTCCCATACTGTAGATGCGTAAAACGCTGCCAAGAATTCTTCGAATGCGCTCTGACATCCTCTCGTACATGGAACCACTGGTTATCGACGTTCAGTGGATCTGATATTTGTTAATTTCCCAATAGCCTCTTCAACTGCTGTTAATTGCTGCTTCAGAACTATGCCAAATGGATCCAAGCTTTCTGATCTCTTTCGGTATCTTGAAAGTTTTCTACCCGAGTTCTCGTCAAGTTAAAATTTCTTCAGGGTGAGAATAAACACTCGCAAGTTTTTCTGTAAACGGCCGTAGAATTTCAGCAAATAAGTAAATTTCAACCTAGTAAAGTAACAAAAAGAAATGAAGGAAACGGCTCGTTTCGCCTCTTATTCTTATAAGAGCGAAATGAAAAGATAGTTGAGCCTCCCCGGAACTCGTCAGTAAGAAAGGGAGCCTCTTAAAAGAAGCAAAAACAATAAAAAAGAATTAAAGCCGTCTGATACCGAATAAACCCCGCTATAATAATAAAAACCGTATAGAAAAAAAAACAAACCGAACCATGTCATTGTTCTGACCATCACATTTCCTCAAGCTTGAGTAATTAACGTAGAACTATTTTCAGCAAATTGTTTGTCTCGGACGTTTGCCTTCGATAAATATCCGGCCATGGAGTCACAGGTCGACGCTGATGTCCTCGAGGGACGGATCGAAGCCAGTGAGCAGTGCCTGACGCGATGTCTTGAAAGGTAACACCTTAGAAATTTCGGTATCTGTTGAAACTTCCGACTCCATCGACCGGGCTCAGGTCAAAAAACGACTTTCGCTGAAACTTTCTCTGTGGGGCTTGTTTCAGTAGTTGAGAAAAAATGCTGGTACGCCTGCCTGCCAAAGAATCACAACCAGATTCTGCTTTCTGGCTCATTTATCCTCTCATCCCATCGATTATTTAATTATTCCATTAACAAACGTGTCTGTATGGTGGTTGAGATAGGCGGAGTCGCTTTGACAATATAGAAAGCTTAGTTTGTTATTTAGGAGCGTGATAAACTTTTTGGCTAGAATGTGCCGTTTCAACTGGTTTATACGAAAGCCTTCTGAGAGGATTGCCGGGATCTCGTACGTATAATATTGACGTAGAAAACGCGAGATTCATCTCTCCTAACGACGTTCCTCAGAAAGATGTCAGAACGAAAGCGAAGGAGAAACCAGACCAGGATAATTCTTATTACTCCGGCGCTGAGGTTTTTCGGTTTTGGTGGTAGGCTCCAAATGGCTTCGAGCGAAATCGTCCTTATGGTTCCAATGGATTTTCTGCTTATGGTATTGTCGTGGAGACCCTAGGATTCGTTTCAGCGCACAAAAAACAATAGGCGAAGTTACAGTGAAAATTAAATTTTTAACCTAAGCCCAATTGGTGGAGTTGGAACTTCAGGAAAAGTGCCGAAATTTCTTTGAAAGACGGATTGTAGCCCCTAAAATTGTATGATTTGTGGTTAAATATTCAACGTTCAGGAACTAGGGATAAGTGACCATTTTTGGCAATCTCTTTCGTCATTTTCCCGGCATTTTTGCCAGTCGGAGAGTAGTCGGAAGAACATTTAAGACAAGGAAACTGGGGCACAGGTGCTGACCGTGTGGCCTCGAATCTTTTGGAATAAATCTGACGCATTTCGAATGATTCAAAGAAATCTCATAATCATCCGTATGTCAAGGACAAGTCCTCGATTCTTATCGGGTAACTGTAAGGCTGATATGAAATAGCGCCTGAGCGCGATGGAAAGAGGCTGATATCTTTTTATAGTGTTCTCGAAGTTCTTTCTTCTTAAAACGTCGGCATGATGTTTCAGTTGTCTAGAAAGTGGCTCGAAACTTCTTATCTTAGGTCTCGTTCGGCACAACAGCACAGAACTCTTTATAGTTTTTTTTATTTTCGAATTTTATTTTGTAAAATTCATAGCGACAGTTGTCTAGAAAGTGGCTCGAAACTTCTTATCTTAGGTCTCGTTCGGCACAACAGCACAGAACTCTTATAGTTTTTTTTACAGTATCCGGAACCATTTTCGTTCCAGTGACAATGTCACGATCTTTACGAGAACAATTGTCTGGAAGGTGAGCGAATACGTGTGATGCGAAGTGAACTCACCGAACACCGTCTACAGTATCCGGAACCATTTTCGTTCCAGTGACAATGTCGATCTTTACGAGAACAATTGTCTGGAAGGTGAGCGAACATGTGTGATGCGAAGTGAACTCGACGCAGTTAACAGGAGGAGATTTCGTTTAGCATAGGAAGTTTAGGATACGTAGACAAAGGTGGGCGCCGTTCGGGCTATGAACCCAGATTCATGAACGGGCGAGCGGTCTCCGAAACCACGGCGCAGCCAGAACCCGACGGCAGAGTCGAGGAGAGATTTCGTTTAGCATAGGAAGTTTAGGATACGTAGACAAAGGTGGGCGCCGTTCGGGCTATATCTCGAGGTTTATCGAGGGTTTGCCAATGATGAATCTGGACCCTGGTTGCCTAGAAACGCCAGTGATGACTTCAACGACTTTTCGAGAAACACCATATTTCTGAATGCAAGAAATTTTCCTTGCTCCATAGCACTCTTATTTTGGGTGTGCTGATATGATTAAATCAGTGAATGAATGAGTGAGATCATTCAATCAATCAATATTTTTGCAGTTCCAATGTCAATGTCAAGGTGTAGCTTTATGCGGATCCCTGCAGGTGACAAGGATTACTGTAGGATTATGGTAGAGCTACGGTTGAACTACGGAAGAACTAGCCATTAATCCACTGAACACCAGTTGAAGGAGGCACCTTAGAAACAGAGCACACCTAGCGATCCTTTAGTGGTAAGACCTAAATACTTTCAGGGAGTTATTCTTATACTGTGTCTTTTCCTGTAGATCTATGTAGCTCTTCATTGTTTTTACTTTTTTAATGCTTTTTCTTTCTTTTTTTTTGTTTTTTTTGCCTTAGTCGAATCAAAACACACACTGCTTTTCTCAAATGTTATTTATTGGCGACTCTTCTTAAATGAAACTATCATAGAAGTCTTTTATCGTCAAATTTTAAAAAAAAATCAAAAAAATAATCAGAGTCAAATTAAACGTCAATTTTGTCTAGTAAGAATATATCTTTTTCCAGGTCCTATACCTACGATCACTCCACCCAGCTGTGCTACCTGAGCCATTTAGATGGGCGATCGTCGGGCCGAAGTCCGTTGAGCAGCCAGAATCCCAACCTTACGCTACCTCACTAGACATTTAGATGGGCGATCGTCGGGCCGAAGTCCGTTGAGCAGATCGAATGACCATGCCCAACCCTGCGACTTGCGATGATATCAGCATGATGTTATGCATTGATAATGTAAGATTTATTCATCTTCAAATCCCTCACACTTATGAGAAGAAACCGAGCTTACAATTAAAAGAGAACACGATATAAAAATTATTATCGTGTGCTGCTGTGCCGGACGAGGTTAGTAGGGTGGATCAGATTTATTTGGCCTAACGTTTCGACCTGTTCGTCGTCGTCAGAGGCCTAAAAAGTGGTTCGAAACTACACATCCTTGGTCTGCCCGGCCAAGCGCCGAACCATCCCTAACATTTCTGACTAACTTGAAAAATCTCCCCCAAGAAATTGTAAAAACTAGAGATATTAAATGACTTACCCCGTGATCCACCGGCAGAGTGGTGCCGACGTGGCAACCAGCTCTGGTTGACAGATGCGACTGAGACATATCAGTCATTCCGAAACCCACAAAACGGTGCAAACGGTAGGAAGTCATTGCTTATCGAGAGACACTCATTTCGGTTGTTCATACAAGGATTCCTTGCGGAAATCCAAAACGCTTCCAATGCTTTCCTAGACGATATCTCGGTCTCATATGATAGAATTCTGCACTCGATGTCAAAATCATTCCCGTCATGCACTTCATATCTGTGCCTTCCCAGCGGGGCTGTTAAGGTACCCCTTCTCTTACTGGCCAGATGTTCATTTATACGTGTCAGCAAAACACGACCGGTCTCACCAATGTACTTGCCGTTGCAAGCCTTACATTCAATTTCATATACCACACCGGCTTTCTCACAATCTCCATTCTTTCCGTAAGGACAAACAACGCAGTTCTCCGACACGCATTCAGTATCGTAGAGCCTGTTTCGTACTAGCTGACGTTTGATGTTGTCATTGGGGATGTTAACAAGGACAACATCATCTTGAAGTTGAGCACGAACAAGGCATCGTTGTATTGCAGACGAAAATGCGTCGGAGATAAAGGGGAGACATAATGGTACCCGGTCGTGGAAGGGTTGAACGCGCTGGACCGTGGTCGCTCTTCTGTGGTATGGGGACTTCTTATAGCCGTTCTGAGAGGCTATCGTTGAAGCTAATATCTCTGATTCTCGTCGTTCTTCGTCACCCGTGCACACTGTTGTAGCGGTCTTAAACATATTCCGTACAACGGCTCGCTTAACAGCAGCTGGGTGAGCTGATTTTACGTTAATCAGGATATTTTTGGAGCTTCCCTTTCGATACCATTTTACGCTGACCATGCCATCGGATACCTTCACCTGCGTGTTAAGATAGGGAAGCCAACCGTTCGATGGCGTCTCTCGGGTAAGCCTGATGTACTCTGATTGTTGGTTAAGAATGCGAAAGCATTCATCCATTTCAGACTGCGTTGATGTTATTATGAAGCAGTCGTCGATATATCTACAGTACATCAAAGGCAGACGAGCTAGCACCGGTTCTTCTATTCTGCTCATGAAACATATTGCAAGAACTGGCGCAAGGCGTTGACCCATTGCCAGACCCCTTAGTTGAGAGTAGTACGAACCTGACCATTTAAAGATGTTACAGTTCAGGCATTCTTTGACCAGAGTCATTATCGAGCTCCTCTCGAGTCCAAATGTGTTGATGTTGTTAATGTGCCTATCAAGCATTTCAGACAACGCTTGTAAGGCTTGATCGTTTTGGACGTTGGTGTACAGTGAGGTGACATCAAATGACTCTACAACGCAATTTTGATGTAATTGTGCGTTGTGTAGATGATCAAGAAATACCCTCGTATTGGTCAGGTGCGAAGGGATCATGGCTAGCAATTGGCTTACGATCTTATTGAGAAACCATGATATTCGGTCGGTTGGTCCGCCAACGCAACTAATTATTGGACGAATTTTGAAGGTAGTCGCTGACATCGAAAGCACATCTGCAGAGGAGAGCTTATGGGTCTTTATAAGACTGTAAAACACAGGACATCTGGGGTAATCTTGCTTTAGTCTAGCGATCAACTTTCTGTCTAATCCTGCAGATCGTCCTAATGTTATCCAAGCTCGGTTCAAGCGTTTACATTGTGAGCGGAATTCCTCTATGGTGGATAAGCGATAAAGAGAGGAATCTCGCAAATGGAGTTCATTGATACTTCTGTCAAGTGACTGAGGTATCACAACGAACTCTCCACCCTTGTCACTCACGGAGACGCGCAACGTACCATTAGATCTTAGCTCACGCATCTCCTTGAACCCCAGTCTTTCCTCAAACGACAAGTTTGTCATTCGTTGTCGTCTGTACTGATTGAGAACACTCAAAACAGTAGACGACAGAATTCGCAACTTGCCGTCTATTTCTGGAACAGGCTGCGGCTCTCGATAAAATGTGCGTGGGAATGGTAAAGGTGGTAGCGAACTCCGGGTGTCATTGGAAGTGGATCGCGGGTTGACTTCGCTCACATGCCTCACTCGCAGCTGATCTCGCAGTCTTTGTAAGCCTCCAATAACTTTACGATACGTGAATGAAGTGACATTCTGTGCAATTGAAAAAGATGGACCGAGACTAAGTAGACGAACCGCATTGGTTGAGAGATGAGCATCTCCAATAATTGTGACTCTTTCCGAATGACTACCATCCACGGTGCGGGTAACGTCATCACGGTGATCAACGGGAGCACTGTTCTCTCTGCTTCTACGAATCTCTTGACGAGATTTAACAAGTCTATCATACTTTGCACAAAGGGAGGACTTAGCTCTAGACCGAACAGAGTCGCAGATCCGTTTCGATTCACTTTCCACCCTCCTCCAAGTCCGTCCAGGAAGAAGACGCCGGCACGCAGTCTCTTTCGAGACGCACTTCAACAACGACGAGTACAATACATATGATTTCTCCTTGATCACAACATTCAGCATCTGACGGTATATCTTCCTTATCTTCGGGTGATCTTCGGATAAACCACATGTCGCACCGATTTTCTTGCTCGTGATGAAGCGTGGTAGCACGTCGGATGTCCGGCATCGCTGGAGGAACTTCAAGGACTGGCGGGTAGTGACCACTTTCTGGCGAAGCGATAGAGCTTCGCGTGCCAGAAGAGAAGAACTGTGGCGGTACGTGATGAAGAATTCTCCAAGTTCTCTCTTCTTGAAACCTCGGCATGATGGTGTTATTATCGTGTGCTGCTGTGCCGGACGAGGTTAGTAGGGTGGATCAGATTTATTTGGCCTAACGTTTCGACCTGTTCGTCGTCGTCAGAGGCCTAAAAAGTGGTTCGAAACTACACATCCTTGGTCTGCCCGGCCAAGCGCCGAACCATCCCTAACATTTCTGACTAACTTGAAAAATCTCCCCCAAGAAATTGTAAAAACTAGAGATATTAAATGACTTACCCCGTGATCCACCGGCAGAGTGGTGCCGACGTGGCAACCAGCTCTGGTTGACAGATGCGACTGAGACATATCAGTCATTCCGAAACCCACAAAACGGTGCAAACGGTAGGAAGTCATTGCTTATCGAGAGACACTCATTTCGGTTGTTCATACAAGGATTCCTTGCGGAAATCCAAAACGCTTCCAATGCTTTCCTAGACGATATCTCGGTCTCATATGATAGAATTCTGCACTCGATGTCAAAATCATTCCCGTCATGCACTTCATATCTGTGCCTTCCCAGCGGGGCTGTTAAGGTACCCCTTCTCTTACTGGCCAGATGTTCATTTATACGTGTCAGCAAAACACGACCGGTCTCACCAATGTACTTGCCGTTGCAAGCCTTACATTCAATTTCATATACCACACCGGCTTTCTCACAATCTCCATTCTTTCCGTAAGGACAAACAACGCAGTTCTCCGACACGCATTCAGTATCGTAGAGCCTGTTTCGTACTAGCTGACGTTTGATGTTGTCATTGGGGATGTTAACAAGGACAACATCATCTTGAAGTTGAGCACGAACAAGGCATCGTTGTATTGCAGACGAAAATGCGTCGGAGATAAAAGGGAGACATAATGGTACCCGGTCGTGGAAGGGTTGAACGCGCTGGACCGTGGTCGCTCTTCTGTGGTATGGGGACTTCTTATAGCCGTTCTGAGAGGCTATCGTTGAAGCTAATATCTCTGATTCTCGTCGTTCTTCGTCACCCGTGCACACTGTTGTAGCGGTCTTAAACATATTCCGTACAACGGCTCGCTTAACAGCAGCTGGGTGAGCTGATTTTACGTTAATCAGGATATTAAAAATATCCTGATTAACGTAAAATCAGCTCACCCAGCTGCTGTTAAGCGAGCCGTTGTACGGAATATGTTTAAGACCGCTACAACAGTGTGCACGGGTGACGAAGAACGACGAGAATCAGAGATATTAGCTTCAACGATAGCCTCTCAGAACGGCTATAAGAAGTCCCCATACCACAGAAGAGCGACCACGGTCCAGCGCGTTCAACCCTTCCACGACCGGGTACCATTATGTCTCCCTTTTATCTCCGACGCATTTTCGTCTGCAATACAACGATGCCTTGTTCGTGCTCAACTTCAAGATGATGTTGTCCTTGTTAACATCCCCAATGACAACATCAAACGTCAGCTAGTACGAAACAGGCTCTACGATACTGAATGCGTGTCGGAGAACTGCGTTGTTTGTCCTTACGGAAAGAATGGAGATTGTGAGAAAGCCGGTGTGGTATATGAAATTGAATGTAAGGCTTGCAACGGCAAGTACATTGGTGAGACCGGTCGTGTTTTGCTGACACGTATAAATGAACATCTGGCCAGTAAGAGAAGGGGTACCTTAACAGCCCCGCTGGGAAGGCACAGATATGAAGTGCATGACGGGAATGATTTTGACATCGAGTGCAGAATTCTATCATATGAGACCGAGATATCGTCTAGGAAAGCATTGGAAGCGTTTTGGATTTCCGCAAGGAATCCTTGTATGAACAACCGAAATGAGTGTCTCTCGATAAGCAATGACTTCCTACCGTTTGCACCGTTTTGTGGGTTTCGGAATGACTGATATGTCTCAGTCGCATCTGTCAACCAGAGCTGGTTGCCACGTCGGCACCACTCTGCCGGTGGATCACGGGGTAAGTCATTTAATATCTCTAGTTTTTACAATTTCTTGGGGGAGATTTTTCAAGTTAGTCAGAAATGTTAGGGATGGTTCGGCGCTTGGCCGGGCAGACCAAGGATGTGTAGTTTCGAACCACTTTTTAGGCCTCTGACGACGACGAACAGGTCGAAACGTTAGGCCAAATAAATCTGATCCACCCTACTAACCTCGTCCGGCACAGCAGCACACGATAATAACACCATCATGCCGAGGTTTCAAGAAGAGAGAACTTGGAGAATTCTTCATCACGTACCGCCACAGTTCTTCTCTCTGGCACGCGAAGCTCTATCGCTTCGCCAGAAAGTGGTCACTACCCGCCAGTCCTTGAAGTTCCTCCAGCGATGCCGGACATCCGACGTGCTACCACGCTTCATCACGAGCAAGAAAATCGGTGCGACATGTGGTTTACCCGAAGATCACCCGAAGATAAGGAAGATATACCGTCAGATGCTGAATGTTGTGATCAAGGAGAAATCATATGTATTGTACTCGTCGTTGTTGAAGTGCGTCTCGAAAGAGACTGCGTGCCGGCGTCTTCTTCCTGGACGGACTTGGAGGAGGGTGGAAAGTGAATCGAAACGGATCTGCGACTCTGTTCGGTCTAGAGCTAAGTCCTCCCTTTGTGCAAAGTATGATAGACTTGTTAAATCTCGTCAAGAGATTCGTAGAAGCAGAGAGAACAGTGCTCCCGTTGATCACCGTGATGACGTTACCCGCACCGTGGATGGTAGTCATTCGGAAAGAGTCACAATTATTGGAGATGCTCATCTCTCAACCAATGCGGTTCGTCTACTTAGTCTCGGTCCATCTTTTTCAATTGCACAGAATGTCACTTCATTCACGTATCGTAAAGTTATTGGAGGCTTACAAAGACTGCGAGATCAGCTACGAGTGAGGCATGTGAGCGAAGTCAACCCGCGATCCACCTCCAATGACACCCGGAGTTCGCTACCACCTTTACCATTCCCACGCACATTTTATCGAGAGCCGCAGCCTGTTCCAGAAATAGACGGCAAGTTGCGAATTCTGTCGTCTACTGTTTTGAGTGTTCTCAATCAGTACAGACGACAACGAATGACAAACTTGTCGTTTGAGGAAAGACTGGGGTTCAAGGAGATGCGTGAGCTAAGATCTAATGGTACGTTGCGCGTCTCCGTGAGTGACAAGGGTGGAGAGTTCGTTGTGATACCTCAGTCACTTGACAGAAGTATCAATGAACTCCATTTGCGAGATCATCGCTTATCCACCATGACAATGTAAACGCTTGAACCGAGCTTGGATAACATTAGGACGATCTGCAGGATTAGACAGAAAGTTGATCGCTAGACTAAAGCAAGATTACCCCAGATGTCCTGTGTTTTACAGTCTTATAAAGACCCATAAGCTCTCCTCTGCAGATGTGCTTTCGATGTCAGCGACTACCTTCAAAATTCGTCCAATAATTAGTTGCGTTGGCGGACCATATCATGGTTTCTCAATAAGATCGTAAGCCAATTGCTAGCCATGATCCCTTCGCACCAATACGAGGGTATTTCTTGATCATCTACACAACGCACAATTACATCAAAATTGCGTTGTAGAGTCATTTGATGTCACCTCACTGTACACCAACGTCCAAAACGATCAAGCCTTACAAGCGTTGTCTGAAATGCTTGATAGGCACATTAACAACATCAACACATTTGGACTCGAGAGGAGCTCGATAATGACTCTGGTCAAAGAATGCCTGAACTGTAACATCTTTAAATGGTCAGGTTCGTACTACTCTCAACTAAGGGGTCTGGCAATGGGTCAACGCCTTGCGCCAGTTCTTGCAATATGTTTCATGAGCAGAATAGAAGAACCGGTGCTAGCTCGTCTGCCTTTGATGTACTGTAGATATATCGACGACTGCTTCATAATAACATCAACGCAGTCTGAAATGGATGAATGCTTTCGCATTCTTAACCAACAATCAGAGTACATCAGGCTTACCCGAGAGACGCCATCGAACGGTTGGCTTCCCTATCTTAACACGCAGGTGAAGGTATCCGATGGCATGGTCAGCGTAAAATGGTATCGAAAGGGAAGCTCCAAAAATATCCTGATTAACGTAAAATCAGCTCACCCAGCTGCTGTTAAGCGAGCCGTTGTACGGAATATGTTTAAGACCGCTACAACAGTGTGCACGGGTGACGAAGAACGACGAGAATCAGAGATATTAGCTTCAACGATAGCCTCTCAGAACGGCTATAAGAAGTCCCCATACCACAGAAGAGCGACCACGGTCCAGCGCGTTCAACCCTTCCACGACCGGGTACCATTATGTCTCCCTTTTATCTCCGACGCATTTTCGTCTGCAATACAACGATGCCTTGTTCGTGCTCAACTTCAAGATGATGTTGTCCTTGTTAACATCCCCAATGACAACATCAAACGTCAGCTAGTACGAAACAGGCTCTACGATACTGAATGCGTGTCGGAGAACTGCGTTGTTTGTCCTTACGGAAAGAATGGAGATTGTGAGAAAGCCGGTGTGGTATATGAAATTGAATGTAAGGCTTGCAACGGCAAGTACATTGGTGAGACCGGTCGTGTTTTGCTGACACGTATAAATGAACATCTGGCCAGTAAGAGAAGGGGTACCTTAACAGCCCCGCTGGGAAGGCACAGATATGAAGTGCATGACGGGAATGATTTTGACATCGAGTGCAGAATTCTATCATATGAGACCGAGATATCGTCTAGGAAAGCATTGGAAGCGTTTTGGATTTCCGCAAGGAATCCTTGTATGAACAACCGAAATGAGTGTCTCTCGATAAGCAATGACTTCCTACCGTTTGCACCGTTTTGTGGGTTTCGAAATGACTGATATGTCTCAGTCGCATCTGTCAACCAGAGCTGGTTGCCACGTCGGCACCACTCTGCCGGTGGATCACGGGGTAAGTCATTTAATATCTCTAGTTTTTACAATTTCTTGGGGGAGATTTTTCAAGTTAGTCAGAAATGTTAGGGATGGTTCGGCGCTTGGCCGGGCAGACCAAGGATGTGTAGTTTCGAACCACTTTTTAGGCCTCTGACGACGACGAACAGGTCGAAACGTTAGGCCAAATAAATCTGATCCACCCTACTAACCTCGTCCGGCACAGCAGCACACGATAATATAGAATTTTGTTTGAAACATGGTCCTAAAATTTGACCAGCTTTTGACCACCAAAATGTTTGCTCAGAAAAATCGGTACTTGTTTAGAATCGGGGCTGCGCACGCGTCTAAACAAGTACCGCGCCACGTCTCCCGCTGCAATGGTCGGGGAACGTGAGTAATACGTGGATAAGTCTACGTGGTTAAGTCTACGTGGATAAGATAGAATAGAGCGGTTCGATGAGTGACTGTTACAGTTCAGTAGTAACCATGTCTTGCATGACCTTGTTCACCCTTCCACGTACGGAGGGAGAAGCAGTGCGATTTCTACAGGACAGCGGAGTATTCCCGACACATCAGAAATGTCGGCATAACCACGAGATGAAGCTGTGTAAAAGAAGATAGCTCTGGAGGTGTCAAAAGAAGACATGTGCGGAAAAAAGGTCTATCACGGACAAGACGTGGTTCAGCTACTCTAAGCTGCCTCTAGTGTAAGCAATTCGGTTTCTTTATGCATGGAGCCAGGAGTTAACTTCGATCAAGTGGTGTAAGAGGTAAGACATCAGATTATACTTACTTACATGAGGCAAAAGCAGTGGTTTATCGTTATAGATCGGCGAACAGAGTCCATTCGAGGCGTTAATCGAAGTCATTAAGAAACACGTCGAGGAATAAATTTACAATTAGATGTTCGGTATATTTTCAATTTAAATGAAATGGCCAATTACAGTGTAATTTAGTGTAATTTAGCGTTTTGTTCTCTTATGTTTTCTTTATGTTCTTTTTATATCGTGTTCTCTTTTAATTGTAAGCTCAGGTTTTCTTCTCATAAGTGTGAGGGATTTGAAGATGAATAAATCTTACATTATCAATGCATAACATCATGCTGATATCATCGCAAGTCGCAGGGTTGGGCAAAAGTGTGTATGCAGTCTTTATCTTCTCACGCATTCACGTATTACTCACGTGCTTGTCTAGCAGTCTTGTTGAGACTTGTTGAGACGTGTGCGCAGCCCCGATTCTAAACAAGTACCGAAAAATCTATAATTTAACGGCGATCTGAATCAAATGTATGTATCACATTATATTAACTAGACTATGCTCTATCAAATTATCATCTCAGATGGATCCTTCATTCAGCGATTTTTGGGACTTTTTCGTTGGAAATAGCATATGAAAATCACTATAAAGTATTTTTAAAAAATATAGAATTCGAAACAACTGTATATTTCGACATATCTTAAGATAGAACCGTCAGCACTATCGAATGGTACCAGGTTCTTCTCTATGAGAGCTATTTTTGTATAAAAATGAAAAGTGACATATCTTTTTGACCGCTACTGTATGTGCGGGCGCCGTCGTGAATGTGTTAAATGCAAACGCCGGGACCTGATTGGAAATTAGAGAAATAGAGAAAATAGAGAATAGAGAATTCAAATAATCTTAAGACTCAGTGGTAGCAACAACACTGGCTCGCAAAAAATTTCTGCTTTTCTTCAGCCATGCCCGGTAAGTACCTAACAACCATTTCTGGTACCGATCCTCAGACGCACTCTCACTTTGAGTTGATCTACCTTACGTCCTATTTTGGTATAGGATTTCAGAAGATGTTCTGATGAGGAATAGTATAATGTATCTGTTTTTGTTGTTCTTCTAACCATCCAGGTTCTTTGGTACCGTGTACATTAGTGTTTTCATGATTGTTCATCGTAATACAAACCTCTTTCTGAGACACCTTTGTGCGCTGTAAATATTAAATAAATGAATAAATAAATAAATAAATAAATAAGCAAATAAATAAAATTTGTTCGTCCGATACAGCATGGTTGGGGTTTCGTGGCGCAATCACAATTTCCTTTTATGGGCGCGTACCATGACCGCTGCTCTTATTGGAGGCTTGCAATTACAAGGGTTTTCCATCGAAGCAACGATTTATGAGTGGATTTGAACGAGTTCTCGGTTAAGAATGCAATTTCGGGGTAGCTTATTGTTAATAAGCACTAAAGCATTGTTTATTTGCTGTTCAAGGTGGATGGCAGCAACGCTAAAAAGAGGTAAAGGAAAAGGTAGAGGAAAAAAGGGAGGAAAGAAATGCAATGGCAAAGCGAACACTCTACTCTGTTCCTTAAGGAATCGCCATGAAGCGGCTTCCATTCGATGCACTAGAGGCTTGTTGAGTGCGTACTTGGCCGGTGCTATTTCTTTCGGGGCAATCTGTTATATTAAGCCAGTGCGTTCACCATCGCTCACAAGTCTGGTACAAATTCAGTTCATCACGGAATGAAAATCTTTTGGTTGATCTATGAGAGGCTCTATCGTCAGGTGGGAGACTAGTGTCTTTGATTACTGTACCATGTTTACAGAATAATTTCTCGATGAACTATGCAACCTTATTCGACTTAGGTTTACCCATTTTGAACATGGGTAAATCCTCAGATTCCTGACGTCTTTTTGTCTACGATCCTATTGAGCCTAGGTTCATTTATTTACTCGAAATCTCGGTAGCTGAGCACAAAAACGGAAAAGTGCCATCTAACTAGAAAGCAGCACTGACAAATGGTAGCACAAGAGTAATTGCTCAATTTCTGGGTGAAAATGGGAAGAAGCTCGCTTCTATCAACACTCTGTACCACAAAGAGAGAATATTCATTTGAGGTGATTAATTCTTTCTAGCAGCTCTAGGAATCAATAAATTTATCCAACATGTCTAAGATTCCGACCGTTTCAACACTCCATCGGCTCAGACGACTGGGATGACGGCCATACAGCGAAGGCGTCTTGTGACCGTTCGATACCTAGTATGGTATAATAGAATCGTCAAGGTCATCATTCGTTCGAACTTGAACATATTCGGCCTCCTCAACTTCAAGGTGAACTCCATTTGGCTGCGTTGCGGTCATCGTCGTAAGAACAATAATCGTGGCCCGGTTTTTTCTCCGTTTTCATACTGAAAACCACTGACGAATGTCGTAACGAGAAACGAATCCTAGGGTCTCCACGACAATACCATAAGCAGAAAATCCATTGGAACCATAAGGACGATTTCGCTCGAAGCCATTTGGAGCCTACCACCAAACCGAAAAACCTCACCGCCGAAGTAATAAGAATTATCCTGGTCTGGTTTCTCCTTCGCTTTCGTTCTGACATCTTTCTGAGGTACGTCGTTACGAGAGATGAATCTCGCGTTTTCTACGTCAATATTACACGAACGAGATCCCGACGATCCTCTCAGGAGGATTTCGCATAAACCAGTTGAAACGGCACATTCTAGCCAAAAAGTTTATCACGCTCCTAAATAACAAACTAAGCTTTCTATATTGTCAAAGCGACTCCGCCTATCTCAACCACCATACAGACACGTTTGTTAATGGAATAATTAAATAATCGATGGGATGAGAGGATAAATGAGCCAGAAAGCAGAATCTGGTTGTGATTCTTTGGCAGGCAGGCGTACCAGCATTTTTTCTCAACTACTGAAACAACGATCTCGATAGCTTTGTTCCCTGCGGCATTGTATTAGTAGTGCTTTTTGCTGATCAAAGGTCGGTAGAATGAGAAACGTCGAGGTCGCATTCAAGCTCACTGAATGAACAAGTCATTCTCTGAAGACCGGCCATCTTTTCTTGAAGACTTCTTCATCCATCATTGTTGTGCAGATATTTCTAGAGTAATTACCTCATAAACAACTTCTTTCTGCGGCAAATGACTTCATTTTCGCAATGCTTTGTTCCGATTGCACATTACGACCAGTTCTGCGACCTATTACTTTCGGTGATTTAGCGATTTAGGTATAGCGACATGAAAGAAAAGTAGAAGTTTCAGTACGACGAATTCACTTCACTGTTCAAATAAATGAGTCCATAGAGTTGTAGAATAATTTTGAGAGTTGCTCTTTCTTTCGATGTATAATTACTATACCTGGTTTCACTGTCTTTGCCAAATTGTCTCTTTGTTCTATGAGTTGTGCGCACTTAGATGAAATTCAAATAAACAACTTGAGAATAAAGCTCGTCAAAAGTGTCAATTTTCAATTTGGCATGTGATAGAACATTGGAAAGTTGAAGATGGGTAAACTGAATGAATTCTCTCTGAATTTCCAATTACCGGATTCTCTGCGTTCAGATCTTCACTCTTTCTCCGTGAATAAAGACAGTAATCTCTTCAAAATGCATTCAGAAACGCACTGGGATCCAAGTTGACAATATAAGACAGGGTTTGTTTCCTCCACTTCTAGCTGTTCTGCAATTTCCAACGCTGTAGAGCTGAATTATCATTTTCTTCTTTACCAAAACGTCAGCCTTTGGTATTTCTGCTCAGGCTTAAGTTTGCCGTTCAAGAATCTGCTCTTCAGAGCTTCTTCACAGCCTAGCAATTTCCATTCATGAATTAAAAGGCAGGCAGCTATCTCTTCCGCTTCGCCTTTCAAGAGTCACAAATGTTTTCGAGTGATGAAGGAGAGAAGGTTTGCTGAGCCTCTTCTCCGTTCCACAATTGACTAACAAAAGAACTCACCAGAATGCTTCGAACGTTTTTAAAGACATCCTCCATTTTTTGGTGATACAGCAACGGAACCTAGTCATTATTTTGATAAATTTAAGACACCGCCATTTCTTGGAGGAATCCTCTCTTTTCATTGATTTTTAACGTAGCTTACCTAACGAGGGAGGTTGCTCAGCGTGCTCCGAAGATTCACAACGAGACCCATACTATTTTGTAGAGCATCGAATGACGATTACAACGGTATGGTTTGTTTTCGCTAAATGCTAATGGATGGCCCGAAAAAAGAGCAAGAAATCTTGACCACTAACTAATGGCAAGAAACTACAGTGGCGAGAGCACTTCTAGTTGTTAACTCACGGATATCGCATCATGGTGGCTCAGTGGGTAGCACGAAGGACTCTCAATATGAAGGTCGGGCGATTGGTCCCTTTGCAGTCCTTTTCTTTTGCCTTCCTACGCTAAATACCAAAATACGCTTTTTTTGGAATTTTGTCGCAGTTGCACGGTAGAATCGTGTTTGGGAGGAGTACGGCCAACAAAGTACGCACAAAGGAGAAAATCTACTAGCACCTATGTATGTGATCCATACTTACCGTAATCAACACAAATCGAAGCCAAATCGAGAAACAAATGTCAGATTCGTTATCAGCGCCCCGAATAACCCCCGTAGACAAAGTTTGGGCTGAATCGGTGATATAGACTCAACTACCCAACTTTGTTACCATGGACCCTAGCAAGCTCACGCTAGACGTAATGGGAAAAACCGATGTTAGATTTGTGAATTGCGGATTTGTCAACAGCCCAAGTGGTCTATCTTGATAAAAATTAAGAGAAATTCATTTAAATTGGAGTCTCTGTGTTCCTTAGAGTGCAAAAAGTGGAACAATAGGAATAAAGATATTCTCGGTAAGTGGACCTTCGTACAACTACTCAACACTAGTAAGGCTGATTGGATCAAATTCACCGATTTAGCTCAAACTTTGTCTACTGGGGTTATTCGGGGCGCTGATTACGAATATGACATTTGTTCTTGAATTTGGGTCGATTCTGGTGACATCTCTGGTGGTTGCGATCTAGAATCCCATTTGCCACTGGTTAGTTTTCAAGGTTTTTGCCTTTTTTTGGGCCATCCGTTTGCATTTAGCAAAAACAAACCCTACCGTTGTAATCGTCATTCGATGCTCTACAAAACAATATGGGTCTCGTTGTGAATCTTCGGAGCACGCTGAGCAACCTCCCTTGTAAGTGAGCATATCTCAGTCGGACCAATTTCGATACTGTTTATTATTATTATTCTACAAACTCTATTTTGCTACATCATATAAAATTTCAAGAAACACAGATTGGATTCGATATGCTGCCTCTTTGATGGGTGAAATGAATAGCCTTCTCAGTAGACGGATGTGGATGAGAATTTTAAGCTTATTAGCGGGCTTGGAATTTCCTGAGAAAACGTATTTGTTTTCTGCAGGAAAGTGAAGACTCAATAGTCATTTAAAACATATTGCATAGATCTGTTCTACTTTCACATTAAGTGATTCTACTTTCAGAAGAGGAAGCAGCGAGCGAACGAAATTCCATGCTGTCCCTGCGGCATCGGAGAAGAGCAACTTGTTCATTTGGGTTAAATGACCATTCGAAACTTGAAGAAATACGAAACCGAGCTACGAAACCGCTGTACTGGCCACCTATCACCACTGTACTTCAACAACAGTTACTTTCTTGCATTATTATTTTTTAATTCCTTTATATCCGTTTTCTCTGTTAAATGGATGGCTCAGTTGTACTTACAGAACCTTCCTTCTGAATCAGTTATCATGTGTTAGATAGCGGCGCCTTTTTTAAAGCATTGTTGTGTTTAGGAGCCTTTGATGTACTTGTTTAGTTCTCCATTATGTCCAATAGCTTTCTTACCTTGACTGCCATACTGTCCATTTTCGTGATTGGATTCAAACTAAATAAATAAATAAATAAACAGTCGTTTTTGTGTAGGGGTGTGGATCGTACCACCATCGTTCTGGAAGTAGGGGGTCGTAAATTTCGTGCAGAAATGCATGCACCAAAAACGCTGATTAATTGGCGATCGCCTACGTTTCTATTATACTTATTTATTGCGCTGCACATTCCTGCTCAATTACACAGGCAGAGATTACAAAACAATTAGACCTGTAATTCATAAACAGTAATTAAAACGACTGAAGAGCTAGAAACCTTTCCTACCTAATCACCTCAATTCAAACCTAATTGCTTTGGCTAGCATGGGCAAGATTAGAGGGATCGCCTCTCACCTGGTGATCATGTCTTCATATTAGCACATTTCATTGCCTAAACACTCCACTGCTGCCCTCAGGCTAATTAGGGGGCTGAGCATTCGCCAGCTCCCTAAATAGGAGAACTTCGTTCTAGTCACTGCCTGCTCCAGGTCGCCAAAACGACATCAGATCCTGTTCTTTAAGCGGCATGTGAAACTAATTATTTCCGTTGTTCGTCGTTTACCATGATTTGTCGACGCTCATTGGCCAGATGCATTCTGGCATTCCCTGCTCTCCTTTTTGCTATTTATCCGAGTCAGCTGACGATGCATTAATCAAAAAGCTGAAAGGCGAACTTTTCTTCTCAGAAATCGAGTTAGCCGCCGATGGCCCTCTCAAATGAAAAGTGGCGGTCATACCTGGATGTTAATGATGACAGCTGAGCAAGAATCTGTTTCAAGAAGTACGCTTGCACTCAAGCGATAGAGATTTAAAGGTTATCGCCCATACTGCACAATTGCCCATTCTGCACTCGTTTTATCTTGCAGCTTTGATACGCGGGTGTCTAAAAACATTTGTGGTTTCATAGTTGGCTAGCTTTTCCTATAGATTTTTTGGTTATTTTTGGGGAATTTGTACCGAAGTTAGATCAGCCAGCTGTGCTTTAATTCCCATAAAGCCACCCGCTCCTGCCGATGAGAAAGGCTATCATTTCCTTAGGAAATTTTGAGAAAAAAGCCATACATACATACAAAGCTCAATTGAAAAAGTAAGAAGTTCTCTTCGAATGCAGAATCTGAATGTTTATTGGAAAGAACCTACCTTACGGAACTTTATTATTGCAAAAATAAATATTCTCTGCAAATTTTCCTAGAAAAGTGACCTTGTGATTCTTTCCGACCACCATTAGTCGAAAAAAGGTGTCAGAAAAAGGCAGACCCCTAGTGGTTCGAGCTATCTTCAAAGTTGCCACAGCATGATTTCATACGGCGTAGCCTAGCTAATTTGGAAAGAAAAGTCAACTTGCAGCGGTCAACTATATCATCAGACTAAACCCTTGATGTCATCATCAAGAAATAGGCGAATAGGCTAAGTCATCAAGCTCTGTATTTCTAGGTTCAGAGCAAAGGCAGCAAGTTCAAAACGAAGAATGAAGGGAGGACTTCAACCTCATCTGGTACTGGTATACACATCGACTTAAGCAACATCTATAAGTTATCTTAGTCTTCTGTTTAGCATTTGACCATTTTTTGCAGATCAATAAACTGAATTACTTCTTTGGATTACTTATAATTGACGCACGATTGTACTGAGTAATAAAAAATAAAAATACAAAATAATAATAAAAAATAAATCACTACCAGGGATGAGATCTATAGTTACTTCGACATTAGTGACACATCAAAAAGAGGTGAAAGCTAGAATCTCTGCCCGGGTATGTCCGCCTTGTTGAAGTTATTCTCTACCGGTCGCAAGGAGTTCGGCAACTAGTTCTATGAATGTCACCTAAAGAAATTTGACGAGGAACTTCTTCCAAAGGGCAATTTTCTACCTGCGACATCCAGAACACCGCATAAGAAATCCCTCCTCTGTGGTGAGGCGATGAAACAGCGATACAGCTAAAGGAGAAGTTATATCTTTAAAGTATAATAACTATGGTCATTGGGTAGCGTCTCCACCACGTGCCAAGGCTCGCTTCGAATTCGTGACTGGAAGACGCAATGCGCAGGGACTCCCAACCTTTCCGGAGAAATCGGCAGTTTAGCAGATCGAATTAACGACGTTACTTGAGGACACAAAGAAGCGCTGAATAAACCAAGGTGAAGTCATCAACCGCTTCGCCAGAGATCGAATTGGCACTAGTTAAAAGTTCCGACCACATGGACCGGATCTAGACCAAAGAGTGTACCGTTGACACTTCGCCTGAGGAGGTTATTTAAGGTGCTGATCACGGATCTGGTGTCTTTCCCAATTTCACCACAGGACAACACAAATTATCGAATTCGGTGATCAGGGTAAGATTTCAGATTTGATTCAAGCATAGTCCAAGTGGGTCCTCTCTGTTCTCACGGCACCGATGTTTGTTTTTCAAATTTTAACTGAAGACCGTATCGCCAAAAAGCAAAAATATTTGAGTGATACCAGAGAACAGATGTCGACGCTGCCGGTTTTCATAGCTAGGAGAGGAGTTAGGTTCTTGGTATACTCCCGCTGTCCGTCGCGGGGGGCGCTGCGCAACTGTTACTCGACGCAGTGAATGGCGATCGGCGGGATAGTTGTCCGCTGCCACGCCTCCCTTCTGCGATCGACAACGACGGCCGGCGACGGCCTGCGACGGCCAGCGACGGCCTGCGATGAGATCCCATCGCCGGCCGTCGCAGGCTGTCGTAGCGCAGAGCGCTGCGACGGCCGGCGACGGCCAGCGACGAGCATGGACCATTGATGGATTTTATAAGTTTTTTGTGTTTGTTTCCCACTTTTTTATGTGTTTGATTCTTCTGTTGCACTTTGCTGTCTTTGTTCTTGTTTTAGGTCAGCGTTTGCTAAAATTATGTTATTTTGAAGCTTTTTTTGCTGTTTCTTTTTCTCCTCAACTTAGGTTGTAAAATTAAGAAATATATAAGAAATTGAATACAGTCCAATCTAAATTTTTTATATCCAATTTAAATTTAAACTATATTCAATTCCAAGTTTTCTCTAAATTTAAATTCAGAAAAAATTGCATTAAATTTAAATTTGTAAATTCAAAATTGAATTGAAGGAGGAATTTCAACTGAAGTGAATCTAAATTTATCACTCATTTGTTTTTTTTCAGTTTAACTGGGGAGAAAAAGGAAACAGTATCTCGAAACAACGGAAGAGAGCTTCAAAGTAACACTATTTTATCGACATCGACATAAAACAGGGGAAAGTCCGAAAAATCGCAACAGAAAGATCAGACATACAAATAACATCAGAAATAAGCACACCCTTGCGGGCTTTCTGAGGTGCGGATCACGAATTTGGCATTCGTCTTCTGAATTCTGACTGGAGACCACTCATACTAATTGCGGAAGCAATCTGGGTGATGCAGGTAGTATCACCGGTTTGGTGTAAATTTCGTCTAGGTCGGTAATTGTACATGGTGATAACGATTCTCAATGTCGTTTTCCGAATTTCGGCCAAGGATCACCCATATTCTCAAATTGGGTGGTCGGTTCCTGGCAACGGTTCGACGCGCGAAAGCGCACCCCAATGTGAAGGATCGCCAGTCGTCGTTGGCCATTGCCGGCTATCGCTGGCCATCGCCGGCCATCGCTGGGCGTCGCGGGCCCTTGGTATACTCCCGTCGGCCATCGCCATCGATCGCCGTCGCCGCGCATGCGACCGACGGCGATCGACGGCGATGACCGACGGGAGTATACCAAGGGCCTTACCTGCACCGCCGCTAAAAGCGACCGTTCTTCATGGAGTTAGGGTATGTGACAGCTTGAAATCGTTACTGCTGATTATCATTCGATAACATTTGTAAGCAAATACCCCGAGGAAAATCATTACAATTCGCAATTTTTTTGTCGAGAAGCGACACTTTATTAGAATTTCTTTCAGAAACAAAATACTTTTGAAAAGATGCATTCCTAACGTTTGAAGCTTCACTTCGCGCCACACAACTTATCCTGCTTTATGAAAGCTCTAGGCCCGCGTGGTGTAGCGGTAAGAGGTGCTGCTAACGCCTGAATGGTCCAGCGATCGTTCTTCACCTGGGGTAGCCAAACATTCCATCCCTCCGGAGTAGGGCAAATTGGTACCGGGCTTGTCTGGGAAGGTAAAGCGCTGACTTGGTATAGCGGTTGGCTCCGGATACACCAATCGCGTTCGCCACTTTGCCGCACTGTCATCTCTCGCCGCGTTTCGTATTCCTTTCGTTTCGTTTGGTACCGAAAGCCTTGAGTAAACGGTGCACCGAACCTCCTTCCTTCGTATTTTTGTAATATTTCTAGATTTTTTATGCTCTGGATTCCTGCATTGGCGACCACATTGGACAAATAACCGCAAACCCAGTGGGTGATTTTAGGTTTGCGAGGCTGTTTTTTCGGTACATGCTCATCTTGATCAATAATTCCTTATTTACGCGAATTCTCTCAAATCCGCAACGGAAACGCGGCGCGAAATCGTATCGCTTTCGACCCCCCTTTAAGCGCGTGTTGGCTATCTCTCGGCTTTTTCCCTGAACAATTTGAGCTCTATCCGATTGTTGTCCATGATCGAGACAAATGATTCAGAGGAACAATCTAAAAGCTGTGAAAAAAAGATATCATCCGATGGATCTCGAATGGTGAGCCAAGCTGTGGCAAAACAAAAACCATGCGATTCTGAGAGAAATTGTTCTGAGAGATCTCACACAATGGATGGGTCGCGACTAGGACATTAACGGTTATACGCCGTCATTCGCTTATGTATAAGGTAAAGGTTAAGGTAAAATTGGAGGTGTCGGTGTTGATCAGACCCCTAAGGACACGCTGCCGAATACATATTCCATTCAGAAACATTAAGGCTCTTTGGCCTATACAGTAGGGGGCCAGCCAGCCGCTCTACTGTGTCAGTGTTTTTGCCCAGACTGGTCTGGTAGCAATTTAGCTGACCCCGGAGGGATGGAAGGCCATTTTCAAGTGGTCCGTGATCGATCGCTAGACCATGCGAGTGTTAGTAGCGCCTCTTAGCACTGCAATACGTGTGCCATTTGCTTGTGTAGACAAATTCAACCGTATTCTTTTTGTGCACTGGAACCAAATGTCGAATGTGAAGTGAACTTCAAATGCATGTATCGAATGTTTCATCATCCCCTAGGTTTAATTACCCAAGTTTGAGATGCCCTCAGTACAAAGTCTGGGCCTAGGTAATGGCCAAATTCACGAGGATGATTAAATAGATGGGAGGTGTTCGAGTTGCTCTGAAAAGCGATATCTTATGTACGTCACTCGCGTTGATCCTTTTGTTGTAGAAGACGAATTCGGGAGCAAGTACCACGAAAAAAATAGGTTTTTCATGCCGCGTAACAGATGGGTAGGATATCCCGAGAAGGTATGGCTCGACTATGTCGCCAGTCAAGTTCCACCAGAATGGCATCGCTGGCTTCATCACATTACCGACGACACGCCACTTCAAAAGCCACTGAGAATGAGAAGTGCGTGCTGCAATATGTAGGGAATCGGGTTGATGATGATGATGATGGTGATGATGACGAGAAAATGAATGACTTTGGATGGTACGAGAGAATACTTGAAGATACAAGAACCAGGTGTTATTGGGGCCCATTCTGGACGGTAGGTGGCCCCGGCGCTTCCAACTGCCGCAAGTCTACATCCCGCTGTTATGTTATGTTATGTTTATTACAACACTTAAGGTGACCGTAAGATAATGAACAGTGAACAACAATAGTACAGAACATACAACATTCATGAAGAAATTCGTTCAAACGACCTGGCTAAAAACGCTTGTGATTCAATACGGCTTCAGGAGTCTAGCGGCTATTCTACGTTTGAAATAATTTAGCGACATCTTGAAAGGGCAAGTTTTGGCCACTTTCAAATATAGTGAGCCTGCTCGGGGAAGTTCTAGCCCGACGAAAAGTTATTTTCTTGCAACTGTTACGCGTAATAGAGGGAGTAAAAGCGAAAAATTGCCGCGCTCTCAACCTCATCAGTCCATGAATGATTTCATACGCCATGTTTCGCTGTCATGGAAGTATTCGTGAGCTGTCATAGAAGCTTAGACCTCATTCAAGCTGCTCCCGTTCAGTCTCTGGCCGTCCACATCATCATCATCGTCATCATCAAATCGATTCCTTCTTTCTCCTCTGAACGTCGCGAACTAAAATGAATTTTGAATATTTAGGGAATGTTCCGGTAACGTTTCGCACGAGAGCAGATAGTTTTGTCAAAGTTTTTCATGGTACTCTTAGGCGTACTTGCTCCGATTGGGTTGGACATCAGATCTTATTCGGCCGACTTCCTATGAAGCGGAAAGAATTGGTTGTGTGTGTGTACTCGTCGGACACCTTGCATACATTAAGCACTTGACCCTTGCGTAAACATCAGGTTATATGCGTTATGGCCAGCAAGTAAATGGTGCTGCATTGCAACCGAGCAGCTCCAATCCCCGTTGAAGAACTATTGTCACGTAATCGTTGTGTGTGGTGTGGTGAGGATGAGTTGTCCGACCGACCGAGCGACCGTCGGACGACCCACCGAAGCGACGAGCCTCGTCCGTTCATTGTCCAGCAGCCCCACCAACCCCTCCCCCTCTTCACCACAAGTCTGAGAGGCGGGGCGTTGAAGGCCAGTAGCGCGCGATGCCGGCGCGCACTCAGCAGCTCCTGCTCACTGTCCTGCTCATCGTCCCCACCCTTTCTTACGACTCCGACTGCAAATGGAAATCAAACGTGACTGGTACGTGATGAGCATAGAATTGCTAGAGATTTTCCCCGAAAAACTGGATTGTTCAAGTTTTTTAATGAATTTTTGGCTGGATTCTGGTACGCTTGATCTTTTCTTCATGACAAAAATGGCGGCTCTAGCGGAGTTTGAACCGAGTTAGGCGCATTTGGGCAGTACTGTGCTAGACCGCTCATGCCTATTTGATATAGTGAGAGCACCTAGTGTGAATATGGATACCCAGGATGCGAAATGTAAAGCTAACATGGGTGGCACGTACTGGAACAGCGAGCTCTCGTTCGCTTAGTGTTCACGTTAGTCACTTTTCCCTAGCGTCTTGAAGAAGAGATCTCAAGAAGGAGAGACCAAGAGGAAAAGTAGCTATTAAGTGTCTATCATTAATTTAATACCTTTTCTTCAATGACGGTCGTCTACTCCAAGAATGCCTTTTTGTGATCAATTCAGCTTTTTGAGTTGATCACTTGACCTTCTGCAACCTTTCTTTTCCAGCATCAGGTATGATACTAGAGAAACCGAGGCGAAAGAATGCTGAACGTTTTTTTCGTGCTCTTTGTCCTGGCATAATTTGCCTCATGAACAATGTTTTTTGAAGGGCAGCCGTGCCATTGTCATTCTTCCGCTTGCTGTTCTGTCTGCATTCTTTGGTCGTTCTGCTTCAGCCGTCGAAGTTTACATCTCATGGAAAATTCCCCATTTGTCTCATAATGTTGTAAAGGGAATTTCTTGTGTTCGCCATTGGATTCAGTGGAACAAGATTGCGGTTGCGCTTGTCATTAGAAAATTGTTCAAAAAGGAAAATTGAATTGGTGCACTTTACCTTCCGTTGACAAAGCAAACCTCCAATACTAGGTGGAAAAGTAACCTGACCCGTTTGGAAGTTTCTAGCCGACACCTTCAATCGGTTGCTTGTACAGATTTGTTTATCTGCTTTCTGACTTCTTTCTCATACATAAGTTTTAAGTTCTTGTTCTTTCACTCAATACCAAAATGTATACTTTATTTTAGTATGGCGAATTATTTTTGACCATTTTCAAATTTTGGGTTGGAGTTAGAATTTGCCTCGCTTCACATCACTACCTTCCCTGAAACGTGAAAAAAAGAACTGGAGGATATCATCTTGACGGGGTTACATCCAAGATTTGCATTTTAAGAACATACACTTCCAAATTTAGAATTTTTTATAGATTTTAATTTTTTCAATTTTATAATAGAGAAATATTCTTCAGAATTAATTTCACTTCCATTCTAATTCCACGCAAATGTTGGATGTAGAACGACTCGAAAAAAGGCTCCTTTACTTCTCGCCTTGCTGCATTTTTTTTTGATTCAACCCTCAAATAAGCAAAACTAGCAGAAAATGAAAAAAGAAGGAGAAACATACCATCAGAACAACGAACTCGCGTCTCGATGACTGACAAAGGTGGAAAGTTTGTTGTAAAACCTCAGCCACTTGACAGGAGTATCAATGAACACCATCCAGATTCCTCTCCTTACCGATTATCCAACGTAATTCCGTTCAGTTGCAAGGAAATTTCGTTCAAAACGCAGACGTTTGGACAGATCTTGAATAACATTGGGACATTTTGAAGGATTAAATACTACGAAACAACATCCCGAAACCTTCTACGGACAATTTCAAAAATACGTAAGCCATCCCCGGGAATCATCGGTAAGGTAGGGATGGCTCCAAAGGAATGTTCTTGCGTGCTTTAACAGATCCAGAGATGTGTAAGAGGTTTACCCAAAAAACAACTTGGACATGTTCAAGGTATAAACAAGAGAACAGCTGTTATCGGTGCGAAAAATTGGCGATTGTTTTTGTCAGCAGCGGCTTTCTGCTGAAACTGAGCCGACAGCTGTGGAAGGTTGGCTTGCGCGCGGTGCTAGCCTTTTTTCTGCAAAACAAGCAAACAAGCGACGCTCATTTCTTTGTTTTTATCGTAAATTTTTACGGCGGAGAGATAGAACTCTCTCTACAACTGCGTGACTTTCTACATGGAGTGGTTACCGGACGAGTATTAACACTAAACGAAAACGAAAATACCCAGTTACTACCTATTGCTTATAAACGGAATTTAATTTGTCGAATTTCTTCAGGTTCATCTTCTAGATGCACATCGTATTGTAGTTATTCGTTATTTTGCAGTAGCATTAAAAAAGCTGCGGAAACAATGAGAGTAATTGAACAAACTTGGAGCATCACTCAAAGAGAGACAACAAGCCAACGTTTTATGCTTTACATAGTTACCGGAAAAACAGTTATGCCGTTCCATATCATTTTGTCTTTCTCAGCTTTCTTCTTCTTTGTTGCTACCATTTTTCCTCACTCGATAGTCGTCCTCTTCGTTTTCTTTGATTTTTCTCTTGGTTTCGTAATGCAAAATGTTCAGTAGAAACTTGACAATAATAATCTTCGATATAAGTAGGGGTCAACGTCGGTCGTTTTACCCTTACCATGTTTACTGTATATCCGATTTCCACAAAGGCATACTGTTCTCACAAGATCTTGTCAGCTGTGAAGGTCTTACACTGGTGAGCCACTGTCGACTATAATAAAATACTGTCCTTAGTCGGTCTGAATTACTCACATCCATCCCATGCTTGATAGTGAACATTGCTCAATATGTTCCGTGGACCGAATGATATCCAGTCACTTGTTTGAGGTGCCAGTTTTGTATGGTACTCGATCTCTTCAACTGAATAGAACCGACTCAGACTTGCGTCAAGCGATAATGACTAGTAATCTAGACTCTGGGTTCTATAAAAACACAATTCATATCCGGCTACATGTTTGGTTTGGTCAGCGCTTAGTTGCTGTTGGATCCAATCGAACTGTTTTTTTAGTTTTTTTTCTTAGTTGAATTCTCCAAAATCTTTCTTCCTGAAACCTCGGCATGGTGTTAAAAAATTCGTATGGTTCTTTGCCGAACGTGGTTAGTATGGTCAATCAAATTTATTATGGCCTAACATTTACACTTGAACGTCGTCCTCAAAGGCCGTGTGGTCCACCGCAAAAGTGTTGCGATCATAGTAACACCGAGAGACGGTGGTAACGTCACAACGCATCTTTGGACCACGGACTTCTACAACGACGTTCAAGTCGAAACGTCAGAGGCCCCGTGATCCACCACACGAGTGTTGCAACGTTGCAACCGACACTTGGTTTTAGTAAGATGCGACTGAAATTCCATGGACTACTATCGCTTTTCTGCGGGTTACCGTTATATACACTAGAATATGATGTGGCAATGATGGTGCTAGGTTTATCGCAAAAATCGCATCTCAGGCGGGATTCGAACCCGCATCTCATCCTATCCGGGGCTGTGCAACAATTTCTTAGTTGCGTTTCATCAGTAATGCCTTTTGATGGCGTAACAAATGAATGAATGGTTCTTCTTATGCGAACCATTTTCGAGCGTTCGTTGGTGACGATGGTGAGGATGATGAGGGAGAGGAGCTGAGCGCGATGTGCTGTGACCGCGACGAGGTCTGTCCACACGCTGCACACAAAGCAATTACGCGCTCTCAAAATAGGTTGCGCAACTGTAAAAACCATTGGCCGACCTCCACCACACAAGCCGAGGCACGAGAGCACGTGAGGGCGAAACGCAAATTCCGCCGGACCGTGGAGTCTTCAACCATTCCTCAAACCTCTGTTTTCTCTGAGAAAAAGAGCGTAACAATCAATTTCAATGCTGTGGAAATGTGCTTGGACGAAGTCGGCATTCGACTTTCTTAGAATGTCAACCAGAAAACCTACCGTTTTTTCCTACGCGACCGTCATACAATGAATTGAATTGAATTTCTTTATCCACTTTTACGATCTCGTAAACAGCCCTGATAATAAAGAAACGCACGGAATGCATTTGCACAAGGGGGTACAAGGACGAAACGAAAAAAGAAAAACAGGAGAGACCAGCGAACTGTGCTGCCCAGGAGAAAAGGGAGAAGAAGTATTGCTATGTGCATGGCGAGTAGTGGTGAGGATGAAGACAGCGAAACATCTCATGAGGATAATAGGCAGGATAAAGGAAGAGAGGATAAAGGAACATTTTTTTTTCAAAAACGGCAAACCATTGCACGTCGGAGTACAATCGATATTCTTCACTAGTTCGAGATATCTATATTTAGCTATCCATTCGAACGCGGATCATTCCATGTTTGTTGGAGCCAAAAATTGGACTTCTTCTTGACATCATACCCTCTATTAAGACAGTGTTCACTAAGGAAATGTGCTTTTCACAAGTCGATATCCGGATGACGCAAGATCGTTGGATTTGAAGTTGTTGAAACGAGATCGAATCGAAATTCTCGATTTTTCTAATGGGTTGGCTGGTGGAGCGCGATTGGTTTTCATTTCGTTTATTTTTTCCTTGTTTCCGAACCGGCGTTATCACCCAAAATACCCTCGCTTTTCGATCAACTGATCTTGGCCAGTGGGTTTGCTAGTATTACCTGTATTGCCCGTATCACCTGTCTCCCTGTTTATCATGGGTAAGACGTCAGCAACGCATCCATTCGTCCCTGTATCATGCCAAGTTACACCGGAGGATCCGGCTTGTTCGAGGAGGACGAAGAGCATTGAATACTTCGTCCAGGAATTTGACGAAGAAGCCCGACTTGTGGGCGACCAGATATTTTCCTAACGACCGGGTAAATCCGGTCATGTTGTCCAATGGTCACCTCGGTAAATTTGAAATTTGGCTTTGAGGTTTCGTCCGCTTCGGAGTGCAATCAAATTTCCTTACAGCCGAGAGCCGTTCGGATACACTGCTGTAGTTTTTTCTTTGCAACCGATACTTCTCCAACGCCTCGCCCGATTAGTGCGAGAATTAGCCGCTGGAAAGCTAGTTTTCTTACGAGGTTTCTATTGGCGTTCATGTGGACGTGTTAGCTTGACCACCCGAGATGCAAAATGAGGACTATCTTTCGTCACGTTTCCTTCGATAAATTTGTCATACTATCGTGCAATGAAAAGGAGAGAATCCATATATGAGGACCAGAGGGCAGAGGAGATGGAAATGGAGAGGAACGAAAAATGTTCTCAGGTTGAAGAGTTGTCGTGCGTTGATAAGCTCCCAGCAGCCTGAGGAAAACGAGGGCATAAGCAACCTTGTGGACACTATAGAATTCGAGCTATAAAATGTTACATCCAAATGCTAAAATGACCTTGTTGCGAAAACTTTACTCAACAAATACTTCAAAACCTTACAAGAAAATCCCCTTTGCTCTTCCATCAACGGCCCAAAAGTTTATCGAAAGTCTCGAGATAGACCCATGACTAGCGTTTCTTGCTAGTCATTTGAAGCGAATCTGTTATTGCCCTTCACACGTGAAAGCCATGTATCAAAACCTTCTCTTTCCACAGTTTGGTGAGCCATGTCACTATTTTCCTGGGTAGGGTATGAAATTCAAATTTAAATGACTTTTCTCTCGTTATTGGGCGCTATTGCTGGCTCATTAGCATGATAATCATTGATGAAGGAGATTGCGCTGTTTGTCATTTGCCATCTACTATTGATTCATGATTGTGTGGTAAATGACATTTCCAATAACTCTGCACAACGAGTATACATAACTTTTATCTTAAAACCCACGAACTTTAATCTGAAATCGAACCAGCAGTTCGACAACTCGATGATTGTTCTTCGAAAATGTTGTTTATCAATCACCCCGCATATTTTGAATAGTAGAGCTCTCAAAATTAGCTCGTAGTCGACATGTCTCAAAGGAGCAGGCCGTTCTTCTCCAAGGGTTCCGTATCATGCAAGTTCTGTGCGACTTATTTTGCCAACTCGAATTAAGTTAACTGGTGGCTTGATCGAATCAATTCGAATAAGTTCCGCTTTTTAGCTTTACATTTCGGAGGCTGGTTAAGCATCAGTTCCGAAACACTTTTCATCGTTACAAAAAAGAATTCCACTGATTTCTGAATTCCGTCAAACGGTAAAAGATAACGGTGTCGGCGTTGATCAGCCTCCTAAGAACGAGCCACCGCATTCATGATCCATTCAAAATCGTATAGGCATAGTAAATACGTACCTGGTCTAAACATTGACCTACGGGAGCCAGCCGCTATACCCTTTCCATTCTCTTAACTTCCAAGAAAACCCTGGTACCAATTTACCCGACCCCGGAAGGGTGAAAGGCATGGCTCGATCGTGCGAACGTCAGCAACACTCACGAGCTGATATTTCATGCTCATTGGAACTGCGGTCATGTCAGCTCTTTTATTTGTTTGTTTATTTTTTATCTGTTTTTTTCTATTTATAAGGACAGTATAAATTGTAAAATTGATAACTTCTAACAACACCGAATTGACAACAACATTATAGCTCGAAACTTAGAACGAAGTCTGCATAATTATTGCTTGCTGTATTTTCTCTTTTATCAGCAGTTTTGGCAATAAAGGAAGTAGCCGAATAGGATGTGTTCATTCAAGAATTCAATTTACCACCAGCGAAAAGTGCATCGGTCCTCTGCAAATTGTCGGCAGTTGCACTCTACCGGACAGGGCTGCTGCTTCTTTTGCAGAAGAGCAAATCCACTTGCCATCGTGGGCATGCCAAACAGGGGTGCGTGGGTGACGAACTGCTCTGCTCGAGTGCTTTTCGGGAAAAATCTTCTTAATAGTGGTGTTCTTCTATTCTCCGATAGTGCATGCATTCGTCTTGACCTTCAAGAATATCCTCAAATGCCCTCCTTCCGTCTCGTCCTCATTCACTCAGAGACTCGAAAGAAATCTCGTCGCTGATTTCTACGAAAAGGGAAACACAAAGCGGGAATACATATATGTAGAACGGCTGCTACAAGCATATGCGAGTTACCATAAAAGCGGTTCAGAATCTGTCGATATTGCACTGCTACTCAGCTTTGTCAACAGGCTCTCGTTGTTCATTTTATGTGGAGCTACTGAGAACCGCACGATTGAGCGATTGATCCTCGCCCAAGCAAACCTTCCATCCCCCAAGCAAACCTTCCATCCCTTTTATGTGGATTGGATAAGCTGGTACCATCAACGTCTCTACAGTTCACCTTTGATTCAGCCTTTCCACACTTTTCCTTATTCCCCACTTTCTCGTTCTCTACATTTGTGATTTTTGCAGTGAAGAATGAACGAAAATTTATGGTGAAACGAGATTACCATAATTATCTCCTCTTACCCGATCATTACGCTGGCTTCAGTTTTATCTCTCTAACTCTCTCCAATTTCATCTCCCAACACTAATAACAAAACGAGAAATGTAGAGAGAATTGGCAATGAGACGCTAAAACTGGCAGGTTAGGTACCCTTCGGAGATTTTGAGGCAGCTACTTCCAGGTATTTCTGTACAGTCAGGGATATCAGAATGGTGTTGAATTGAGCCTAACTACAACCTATGCTGCAGTTATTTCCAGCGTAGCTTGGAGTCTGTAAACTTTATTTTCATGAAATATTTTCATATTTTGGAGGACCAAAAACAGTTTAGCCAACAGCAGAGCTCCTCCTTGCCCGGACAAGGTTCAATTTTCAAGTGGGTAGAAGTGGCACCTGAAGGAGATCTCCGAGTCCTTTCGAGTCTGGCCTAACTCTACTCTCTCTTTAACCCTCTATAACGCAACGAAGGCCATTAGCGACGAAGGCATTCCCTTTCGACCTTCTAGACTTTCCAAGGAGTCAATTTTATGCCACTAGTGGAACTGGTTTCACATAGTTACGATGATTGATGTGTAGAAGGATGCGACGGCGCCGCGCACTTTTTTCCACTTTTACTCACTCTGACTGCGTAGTGTCCTCGGTCATATTCAACCGCATTTTTCGAAACCAAGGAATCAATGAAAGGAAGTAATTTTTACTTCGTTGTTCTTAAATGTAACATATTGGAAAGTTCTCAGAGGTCACGCAAACATTTCAGTCCCCTTCTTAATAGGATGGGCTTCATAACGAAGGTCAGAAAACATCGTTTGCGAGGTAATTCAGTGCCTGATCTAAGTGAAATTATGAGGAGAAGTGTCGAGCCACAGGAAAGCGCAACAGTTTATCAACAATAAAGTAAAGGTGTCGGTGTTGATCAGTCCCTTAGGGCTCGTTCAGACGACGCGCGTCGAAAATGCAAAATCGAAGCGCAATCAATAATTAACGCCCTTGATCGAATTTGCTCTTTTGCATTAGTGGCGCAGTCCGGTTGCGCCTCATATATGCACACTTACTGGTCGCTCGGGTTTTTTTAGAATTCTGCCATTCCTTATTAAAGGGAATTTTGACGAAATTCACTTTTTCGTTTAATTTCTTTCCTATGTGATTATATGCCTAATTTTTTTTGCCTATATGAGGCGCAACCGGACTGCGCCACTAATGCAAAAGAGCAAATTCGATCAAGGGCGTTAATTATCGATTGAGCTTCGATTTTGCATTTTCGACGCGCGTCGTCTGAACGAGCCCTTAAGGACCCGCATTCATCATGCATTCAGAATCGTAGAGACACGGTGGATGCGTATTTGACCTATACAATGACCTGCGGGCCCAGCCGCTATGCCAAGTCTTTACCTTCTCAGGCAATTTAGAATTTACCCGGCCAGGAATGGAAAGCTTGGTTACCCTTAGCCATTCAAACAGACGAAGTCACCAGTTCATGGTTCATTTGTTCTACTGCATGCTAGTTTGTGGTCTCGTTTCGTTCACCGACTGGTTTCTCTACGAGTTATTCTATAGAACAGGCACTTCTTAATTACCTACCTGAATCCTGATCAACCTGTACAGTCTAGTACCCATTTCTGCTCAGAAAAAGCATGCACTGCGGTAATGTGTTCTGGATTGCCATCGAAAATGCTATTAACTGGTAAGCATTCAGAATGGGTAACTGGTATTGGAAGCTAGATGCGGTTGGGTAAATGTCAGTGTCCAAACACTACAGAACCATTTATGACGTCCAGTTCTGTCCACTCGCTTCTCGCCCTATGAACATTGTCAACGTCTGCAATGTCACGACGGCACATAGTAGGTATAAGGTAAAGGTGAAGGTGATCAGTCTCCCAGAAATGCGCCATGCATCCGACTTACATTCAGAATCGTAGTGGCATGGGTATTTGACCTATACAGTGACTTGCGGAGGCCAACTGCTATACCGCATCTGTGTCTTTACCTTCCAAAGCAAATCTGGCACAAATTTATCCAACCTCGAAGGGATGGAAGAATTGGTTAGTCCAGACGAGCATGAAGAAACCCGTCGGAAATCGCCAGTTTTTCGCTCCAAATCCGACGGATGTTTTGAGCCGAGCGATTACGGACGAGTGGTCGAATCGGCGACGGTGGCAGATCCGAGGCAGATCCTTTTGGATTTAGTTCATGCGTGAGTGCGAAACCTCCGACTCAGCCTGGCGAACTCTCCGAAACCAGATGAATTTCAAGTGGCCCCGCAGTTCACGGGTGACCTCACGCCTTTGCCTTCCCGTAGCTGCAGTGAAAATACTAACAGGACCCGGATTCATGGACAAAACAAGGGGTTTCGGACATTTGAGGCTACTAATTCCGATTTCTACCACAAATTTGCCGAGATTTTTAATTGACGAATCCCAGCGTGTTCGAAACCTCGGTGGGCCACACCGATACTACTGTGAGGCCCCCGATACCCAGCGGGCGTTTCAAAATCGTGGTGAATTTCGAGTGTAATCGAGTTATATTTGGGGGTTAATTGCCGGGTTATTGTGCACTGTTAAAAATGAACTCTAACAGGAAACCTGTTTTAGAATTAGAAACTTTTTATCCTTGATGAAAAAAAGGCGCAGCTTCCCAAGAATGTCGCCGTTAAGTTCTTCCACCACTGTGGGATAAGTTGCTATGAGACTTGTCAAGGAAGATGAAGACACTGAGTTGAACGGAAACCAACTCTACTGGTCTAGGTTAAACACGCAATCACATTGCCTCTACGATTTGAACGGGGGATGACGTCGTGGTGCGTCCTTAGGGGGCTGATGAATGCCAACCTTTTACCTCCACATTTAACCTTACGATCGAAATGACTGTGCTGTTCCGTTGGAACTATCACGCGCAGCACATTTGCAGAGAAAGTTGCTATTATTCGACCAATTCGTTGCACTATTGAAGTGTTTACCGACAGTTAGTCTGCTGGAGCCTGTTTTTAATGGAGAAAAAAGCGAACTATGGAAGTGGACATCGTGCCATTCCAAAGTCAATTCTCGACCGGACTGTGATGTTTGTGATTGATGAGAACGAGGTTTTTGCTGACCGCACAACCGGTCGGTCAGCAGGTGCGGAATCTTGTCCTCTCAAGCACACAAACACTCGCATGTCTATCGATCAGATTCCTGGTTTTCATACAGAGAAAGGTGAAGGAGGCGAGAAGAAAAAGCGTCACGACGAGGGAAATCTTCTTTCATCTTTTGCTTGGACGAAATCTCACGGGAATTTGGTTCTTTTAAAGGTTAAAGTTTTGCATGGGCTTTTATATGGATTTTTTGGGAGAGAGGCGGTAATGATCTTTGTTCTGGATGCTTCTTTAACTCAAGAGTTGCACATTCGAGCGCGTTTGCGTGTCGGTCGGTGTCGTTCTGAGATCCCATTGAAATTGCGTTCACAATAGAATTAGCGACGGAGCCCTGAACGTTGATTATGGCTGTTCCACGAAGCGTTCGTCGCCGAGGTCCGACGGGTTCAACAGGGGAAGGGGAGGTCGAAGAACTTTTATTTCTATTTCATTCCCTCCAGTTACTACTGAGACAAACATTGAAATCCGGTGAGCTACTGCCGACTGCAATATTATTGTTAGTTACATTAAAACATCATATAATTAGTAACATTAAAACATATTCTATGTAAGACTGTCAACACTGTAACAACGATGGTATGAAACTCTTTTAGGTTGTCTCGCAACACTAATCCTTTCCGGAGGCTCTTTAGCAGTTGATAATTGTTAATGAAAAGTAGGATTCGACTTGAGGTCCCATGAGAAGTACGCCAAGGTTTAGCGGGAAACGATACGCTTAGGAATACGAACGTTTACCTTAAAGTGAAATCGCTAGAGGTACTACTACCAGTCCGGGAACAAGTGTCGGCCAGTGCTAAGAACCCTTTGAGCTTGCGCGTTCTCATGTAGATAGTCTGCGAGGCCAATACCAGGGTAAGGGTGAAGTTGTCGACGTTGATCGCTTCCCTCATGACCCGATTTCTGTTGCACCCAGAATCCTAGAAACAAGATTAATGCGACATTTGTCCTATACAATGAATTGCTGATGTGAGCCGCTGACTTATTCCAATTTAACTGACCCTGGAGGGATGGAAGGCTTGATTACCACGGCTTAGGATTGATCGCTAAACCATTGAATCGCATCGAACCGATCCCCTTAGTGCTTCCTTAACTTAGTGACTTTCACAACAATACGTTCTATTCGTAGCCGTCCAACTGCGGATCTGCTATGAGCACTAATCTTCCACTTTCATTTAGTCAATTCATAAAAAATCGCTGCCCTTACATCCAATCTCCTTCGATGCCTGTCTTCTTTTCCCTGAGTCTTTTGCTTCTGTCCTGTCCGAATTTTCCGTCATATTTTGCGGATGTCCAACGCCCTCTACTGTTCATTTTGGCTATTACTCATTTTTTGCGCACTTCGTGAAGAAGCCTACTGTCAGTCGAACAACACCGCACTCCATCAAACGACGGCAATCTAACACAAAGTGTTGGATTCTTTCATTTTACACGGTTCAAATGAAGAGAACACCTTGGTAGCACAATGTAAGTATGAGAGTAGAACCTTCTTTTCAAGAGTGCTTCACGACGGGTAACGTCTAAATTTATTCGACCCCACATTGAAGGGAAAGTTCTCGGTTGTTATTGTCTGGTAGTCGAAACTCGCATCAGACTTCAGCAAAGAAGGGCTCAGAGCACTTTCGTTTCGTTTCTCTTTGTGGGGCTCTGAATGTCTGAAGTACTGCAAAACTGTGTGAGAAGACAACGTGCATTATCTGTCCACTTATTAATTCGTTTATTTATTTATTTTCCTTTAGTGCAGCATAACGACCTCCCAGCAAGTCAAGTTACAGTCCAATAGGTTACAGATCTTTTGCGCTTCGAAAATCAAGCAAAAAATTGTACTCTCAAACGGTTAGTAATACAGACGGTGTCACTCAACTGAATAACAAAGTGTTAGATATTAGCGGCGCTTTAGCTGTTGAACCGCTTAAATTTACTTCAACAAGACTAAGTATACTAATTTTTCATTTTATTTTTTATAATGTCTTTCACATGAGCTGTGAACCATGATTCGGTGGCTGGGGACACTACGTAGATAGGCTGTTATATTATGTTTTATATTATGCTTGATATGTGAAGTTTCAAAGACTTTCTGAATTCTCGTGCCAATGAAATTCAAACCACGAAGCCGTCTTCCGCACTTTCGTGAGGTTTTATAGTCAGCTTCCAGTAATGAATCCGTTGAAAGTACAAGTTACGGCTCAATCGGTTGCTAAAGAATGCCTCCTACATAAATTACGTCTGTCCACCTCCCTTTTATACGATTTTGTCCAGTTTTTTATAGCATTTAGGATTCGGATTTCCTTTAATAGCCCAGTGAGAGTTTTCCCTTCTCCACAACTTACCGTTTTATTTAGACATCTCCGACATCGCCCATCACAAGTATCAGGTGCTGGAAGAATGTTTGTTCTACAAATTGACCAAGGATGCGGATCAAATGCAAGGTGAGTGGCTGTTTGGTTGCCAGTCCGGTGTTCAATGACAGTTTTATGTTCTTTTTTAGGAAAAAGCAACGCTCTCATGCTGTTGCCACCAACAGTTGCTGCCGGTGAAACGCTTGACGTGCAAGTGCTCCACGCTGGAATGCGACAGATGTGGATGGTTCGTTAGACAGCAAACTCGCCCTGAACGTTCGTTGATTGAGTTGTGTTTCAGAACGAGGTTTTCAAGGAGATGAACATCAATGGATACCTCAAACTGGTAAGCGAACAGACTTCTTACTACCTACCAATTATTTACCCCTTTCAACGATTTTGAACAAGTCTTGCCGCAATTAAGGCCCATTCATACTTTGCAACAGAGCAGCGCAGTAGTCAGTATAGAGCAAAGACGTAGGGAAAGCGGCATGCAGCATGGGTGAAAAGGTTCTATATATCGAACTCACAGATATTTTTGAAATGCTAAAGAATTGAAATAGGTCTCACTGAAACTGGGTACTTTGCTGAGGGAGAATCAAAAAACTGCAGAGATTTGATTTGCAGTCCGTGATTCGAAAGGTTTGCATTTCCTTGGGGAATTGCTCAAAATTTTCACTCACCCTTGGTGAAAATTTCATTTTCAGTTTTATATTTCTGTGCCTTGTCGAAACCTCAGGCGAATAAATTTATTGTCCACCTAATAGCCTTGCACGGCACTGCAGCATAAAATAATTTTGACATCATGCCGAGGTTTCAAGAGGAGAAAACATTTAGAATTCCACCTGGACTCTTCTGGAAATCTTATCAATTCTGTGGAGGGTAGTAGAGATTTCAGATCATTCATTTTTTTCACAAAAGAAAAAAATCGATTGATACATCAAAGATTCTCCTTATATTGTTTCTGACTGCTCGACAGGGCTGCCATCTTTTTGTAAAAATTATTGTCGCTCATTCGATCTCTCACGAACCATGTTCAGGCCTCAGAAGATGACGAAAACGTCGAAACGTCAGACCGTTAATAAATAGTTCCACTTAACAACTTTAGTAAGGCATACTAACACACTAACACCAGAATACTAACTATTTAGGTTGTTACTTTTGTGAGCGCTGAGGAAAGGCAACCTCAGAATATGCTAATTCTTGAGAGAATTCCCTATGGTCTCTGAATTTCGATCCTTTACTCCTCCTTTTTGCACTCGTGCTTCTGTGTTCTTTCTAAATTTGCAGAATCATCTCAAGAATTCCACTAACCCGCTGATAGATCAAAGTTTGACTCCAGTTAAAATTCTGAAGAATCGTTTTCTTTAGTTCGTATTGTTGTTGTCCTGCTCACGCGAAATTGGCGATATCTATTTTAAAGAATTTTTTGAACTGAAAAATACAGACGTTTAGGCTCAAATTGTGGTTATTCACAGTGTTTGAGATTACATTTAGATAGTACCACTTGTCGTTCTCTAGGTCTGAGAAAGCGGATAAGTTTCCGCCCTCTACTTTCGCTAATGCTGCCGCATGGCTTAACGAACGTGAGCGTTACGTCGACCTTGTCACCCACGGTGGATTCTGATGTTTTTGTGGTGGTGGACAAAACAGCTGCGTGCTGTCTGAATATAGTAACTAGGACGACTGAGCGGATCGTGCAAGAACAGCACATAGAGCGGTGTGAGGCCGATAGAGTGGACGTCAAACAAACATCATCAGCCAACTCTGAGGAGGAGATGACGAGAAGCGCAGAGTGGACACACGAGTTGCTAAGGAGCTGCGCACACATTGGTCGTCATTCACCTGACCACAAGAAAAAACGACGCACAAAGACGACAAGGCGGAGGTCGTCGAGCTCGTCGCCCGACCGATCAGCTTAGCTGGGAGAGCCTGGCTGAGTGAGCAACGTTCCCACACGACGGCGAGGGAAGCCCTCAAACGACTCTAAATCCCCACCGTCACGGTCGTCACGTTGTCTCATAGGGGAGGAAAGAGCAGTGAACGGGAGAGGGTTACCCAACCACTCCCCAGAAGTCAAACCCATGTTTGACTTCTAGGAATTATAGTACCTTGAGCTTCGGAGATAGCACTTTTACTGGGTCGATACGGTTTGCGACATTTGAAGGTTGATAAAGGTCCCTTCTGGCTTTCTTAGAAAAAACCAAGTGCCGTAGTTACGGTCACACGCTGCGGCTCATTCCAGCCATTTCTCATTGAAAGAGGTATCTTAGGCACGATGCTTCTTCCATAAAGTAGTGAGAAAGCCTTGAGCAGTTCCAAATCCTTCACTCACTCTATTTTCTATTGTACATATACGAAGATTCAATTTCAATTTTTCCGTATTTTCACCCTGGCCTGCGCTTGAGACAGAGTAGGAAGACAAATGTCTGCTTTATAAAGGTACAGGACAAGATAAGCTCTGGATCTGCGGGAACTGGCAATTGAACCCTTAACAAAAAAATCATTCCACTATCCAATAACGATAGAACAACCTCGATAAACATTTATTTATTTATCTTATACCTTATTGACGACATTTTTTCTGGAATGAGCGACCATCGTTTTTTTTTGTGAAAGACAAACCTTCGCGTGAGTGATGGACTAACCTACTGCTACACGCTTGAATGAGGAAAACCGGTTGCGCCCTTAATTTTCTGCAACTCCGGTTTGCCGAAGAGCAAAACACCTTACCCGACAGGTATAGGTGCTTACTGTTCGAATGTAAGTCAAGTTTTTGAGGAGCGATTCAGTTCGTGAAATGGCGCCACCTGTGGCTCGAGAGGTGCGAGTGACTATTTCTTTTGAGATATTAATATTATTAGCATGTGGTATAGCGAGCTGCACACCATTTCATGACAGTATATTTGAAGGATGACAAAGTTAATGAATAAAACGGCTCCTTAGCTCTCTCAGGTTGGCGTTACAAACAGCAAAAAACTGTGTACTTGAAACCCAATGGGCAGTGAAACGGCTTGATCGTCCCATTTTCCAATGGACCACATCACCAGTGGACAATAAGATTTTTCTACGACAAACTACTTGCTAAGGGTGGCGTTCCAAACAGCAAAAAAGCTGTGTACTTGAAGTCGAATGTAGTTTTGAGCTTTTGAGCAAAGAGCTAAGGAGACAGCGATTAATACCGAAAAGTCAAAGCGGAGGAAAACGAAACAAGGCAGTTCTGAGTCACTGGTCAGTGCAGTGAAAGGCTCTTGAAAATTCCTCTCCATTTCGGTATTAATCGCTTTTAAACGTCTCTGACCCTTCACTGGCGCTAAATGAGTGCCGAAAACTTCTTTACTTCAAGCTTTGGAAGAGTCGAAATTCCATGCTAAGAAAGCTTGTTGTCATACAAAAAAATTGTGACGAAAATCGTTTTTCGTGTTACCTAATACATTTATGCTTATGACCACTTATCATGCTAAAACCATCCAAACTCGCAGTTGGCAATTTCGGTGGATGCGTAAGGATCAGAATCTGCGAGCGATATTAAAGTGGTGAAAGCTCAACGATGCAAATATCAGCGAACATCCAATATCATTTTGTTATCAATACCAAGCTGGAAGTTTTCAGGGTTTTCAATCGAATCACACACAAAACTATGAAACGTTTCCGATCTCATTGGGATTGAATTTTCGAAATGCTATTTTTAGTCGAGGTTCTTCCTTATGATAAAAGGAGACGATTAATTCAACACTGAAAAACTACTATATGGTTGTGTGTCAAACTTCAGAGCTATACAAACTGTATAACATCAGTTCGTCGTGTCTAATGAACAATTTTCAGTCCTGGAAGGATCGTCGACTACGATGGGATGCGTCGGAATGGAAAACCGACACGCTCAGCATCAAATCGTTTGGACGACTCTGGGTGCCCGACATCAACTCCGACAAGTAGGTGCTCCTTCGTAGTTTTCACTGTCGCGCTCTCGTAGCTCGAAAAAGCAGAGGTTGAAGACCAAGCCTCCTCGTGGGCAGTTACCGAAAACAGTGTCCAACATTAGCAGCTACCCTATACGAACACTATACTCTGTTTCTTTTTTCTTCTAGTGCATTAGTTCTGGAAAAGGTGAATGGTAAACGGGTTAATGTTGATTTTTTTCCTAGGGATGTGGCAGACTGTTTGTTTCGCCTTGCGAAAGTAGAAAAAGTGGAAGAGTAGAAAAATGGGTGAAGCCGTCTCGTTCAGACATCAGACAGGGCAATCCTCCGCCGACTACGTCACCTTCCAATCGCTCAGTTCGAACAACAACGGCAATGTGACCGGCAGGCTTGAGTTCCGGATCCAAGCCCACTGTGATATCGACTATACGGAGTATCCAAGCGTGAGTGATTTTTCGAGGCTTTCCGCTCACTAGGCTGCCGGCCGTCTTGGGGTAACTCGCTTCTTTTCTTGTTTTTTCACTTAAAAAATTATTCTCTGAGATTCGTTTTAGGACATCAAACACTGCTGCTTTAATCTACAGTCTACGCTTTATAAACGCTATATCAGATTCTATTTGGAAAACGAGGACGGTGAGCAACTTAGCATACATTCGTCAGTCTAATTAAGTAGTCAACCTAGCCATTCCTTTATTATTTCTATTTTCCAGACATTTTAATGACAGAACGGTTTTCAGAACATCTTGATATTTCACAGCTGAAGACGAATTGGCAAATCGAGAACTCGTGGGTGAAGAAAGGAGTCCAAGAGGGCGACAACAAGTGAGTGATGAGATTTACCCTTTCTTAAGGGATTTTGTAGAGAGAAATAAGAAGGGTTTTCAGAACGAAACTAGTCATTTCTTCAATTTTTCAATCGTCGGACTATGCTGCTTCTACCGTTTGTTATAACAACTCCGCTCTTCAGTTTAGGCTATAGTTGGAAATTCGAATCATTCAATAGTACCCGGTTCTGCTTTCATCAGAAATCTCGTGTAAAACTAATGGAACAGCCGCGATAACAATGCTCTTCGTCAGCGTGCGTGATGTTTCCAACGTTACTACTACAAAAGCTGTAGTATTATAGAAACGTTAGAATCATCTTACGATTAGTCACCTGTTCCGACGTACCGTTCTACACGGTAAAACGTAACAACGCTGGGGGAAAACGGATCTATCTTTGGGTCCTAATTAAATTGCATTAATTTCTGTACTCTAACGTGCAGGATCATATTGGCTTACGACTAAGAGTATTTTTGAAACATGATTTAATGTTTGGCATGTTACCTCCAAACCTTGCTTCATCACCAATGGATTAGTTTCTCCGTTTCGATTGTTCCGACGTCCTTATCATTGCAATTAGCGCTTTATCGAACCCTTACATAATTACTCTTCTGCATAAAGGTAAAGTAAAGGTAAAGGGGTCGACGTTGGTCAGTCCCTTAAGGACGCGCCACGCAGTAGTAGTTCCATTCAGAATCGTAGAGGCATGTTGAATGCGTATTTGGCCTATACAATGACCTGCGGGGGCGAGTCGCTATAACAATTCAATACCTCTACCTCTCCAGACTAGTCTGGAAGCAATTCACTCGATCCCGGAGAGATGGGAAGGCTTGGTTGGTCTGAACGAGGATCGATCGCTCGTGGTGCTAGTATCTCCTCTTCTGCATTATATTCCGTCCAGAAAAGAGCAGACGTTACTAGCTATTGCCTCAAAAAATCTATTGTTCCAGAGCCGAAACACTGGAGATCTGCGTGACCGCTCGACGCCATTCGACGACGCTTGCTGTTGAGTTGACACTGCCGGTCCTGATCTCAGCACTGTTGCTTCTTATTGCACCATTTTTCGGCAAATTTGACCAACAGGTTCGACTTCTTCGACGGATTTCAGATCCAATTTCTGATAGAGCACCGATAATAAACCGACGTTAAATCGGTTGAAGCGAAGCTTTTTTTTGCGTCAGAGCCGCCGAACCGCCGTCTCCTAATAACTTCCTTGACATTGATTTATTCCTGGAAGTAAGTGTATATTTAAGGTCTCCAGTTCGAGCCCCATCTTCTATTATGCAATTCCATTCTTCAAGTTGAGCCGGATCAGCTGTTCCGACATGAAAGTACCGCTCTACGTTGTAAAACGTAACAATGCTGGGGAAAAGCGGACCTATCTTTGGGTTCTAGTCAAACTGCATTAACAATTCCTGTACTCTTACGTCCGGGATCATTTTAGCTTACGACTAACAATAAGAGTGTTTTTGAAACATGATTTAATGTTTGGCATGTTAGCTCCAAACCTTGCTTCAACATTAATGGATTAGTTTCTTTGTTTCGATTGTTCCGACGTCCTTGTTCTTGCAATTAGCGCTTTATTGACTTTTGGAGTTGCTAAGTTATTCGCAAAACGCTGACAAACAAAAAAACGCAAAACGCTGACGGGAAATGAACCCGCGTCTTTCTGTTTCTGGCAGACTGCACTAACCACTGTGCTACCGATGTACGTTGCGAGCCCGCTAGCATTTTTCTTAATCCCGGTCGGGCTTTGCTATTATATCAGCACTCACCCGAATGAGCCGGTAAGCTGTTATCGGCAGTTATCGGTCAAACTGATAGCATTTTTGACATAACACGAAACTATGTAACAATAAGACTAACCAAAGCTTAAATATATAAGTCATTCAACTAGTTCTCGTCTATAAACCGCTAAACAAAAAGCGGCAAATAGCAGAATAGTTCCGCTTTATTGGCTCTTTGCATAATCACTCTTCTGCATAAAGGTAAAGTATTATAAAAAGTATTATAAAACGCAAAGTATTTTAAAGGTAAAGGGGTCGGCGTCAGTCCCAGTCCCCTAAGGACGCGCCACGCAGTAGTAGTTCCATTCAGAATCGTAGAGCCATGTTGAATGCGTGTTTGGCCTACACAATGACCTGCTGGGGCCAATCGCCATAACAATTCAGTGTCTCTACCTCTCCAGGTTAGTCTGGTACCAATTTACCCGATCCCGGAGAAATGGAAAGGCTTTATTGGCCCGGGCGAGGATCGATCGCTCGACGGTGCTGGTGTCTGCTCTTCTGCATTATATTCCGTCTGGAAAAGAGTAGGAGTTACTAGCTATTTCTTGAAAAAAATTATTGTTTCAGAGCCGAGACACTGGAAATTTGCGTGACCGCTCGACGCCATTCGACGACGCTAGCTGTTGAGTTGACACTGCCGGTCCTGATCTCAGCACTGCTGCTTCTTAATCTACAGTTCGTGCTCCATCTTCTCGTATACAGTATTTAATTTGAAGAACTTGTTTCTGGGCTTGTCTTTTCACTCGCTTCTCGTAGGGAATGTGACGATAATAAATAGGAGTATACTTCACCCGGGTCATCACATGCGGACCTCAAAACGGCAATTGTCGGCGTAAAAAAACGTCGTTATACCGATGCAGCAAGTCCGGCGTTAATTTAAAGATTTGTAGATGAACCTACATTCCACACTGATTCAGATCAAAGTGAAAATGTTCGCCCTACTGCTGCAATTCATGAGCTTTCAATTTATGGCCGAGAAAACGCCTCAACTCGGATTTGGCTCAACCGTGCCAAAGATTTGTATGTTTGTCCTACCTTTGGAAGATTCAGAAATACATATATGCTCACAGACACAGTCAGATCTGTTCAGATGTGTTTTACGCCTTCACTCTTGCCATTACTGTGATCAGCTTGATCATCACTGTTCTTATCGCGGCAATGAGTAGAGTTAAAAGGAAGGTGCCACCAGGTGAGGAGCTCTCGTCTTCTTCGAAAATAAATTTGTTGTTCTGAATCTGTTTCGAAAAAATGTTTTGGCAAAAAGCGTATTCAAAAAACTGCGGTCAATTTGTCGACGTTCTTTCCGATATCCTTGATCATCTCCCCATTACAACCTTATTGTTAGAAAAACGAATCCCAAACTGTACGATTTTTTCTTGAATCTTCCTGGTACATATGTTCTGTAACAAAGCGAGAAACTCCCCCCCCCCCTGCGCCGCGGTTTCGGAGACCGCTCAGTTTAATGGCCTTAGAATTCTCCCTCGATGAAAAATTCCGGTAAATCAGGACGTTGAATGTGCGCTTGCTAAGATGTTGATTAATTGATAGTTTCACCTAATAATTTATTACTAATTCATAGGGAGTCCAATATTTAATGCCCAATCAATATTTAATATCCATAAATTGACAGTTTTTGTTGGTTTATTGACTAATTAGTAGTTGTTGCACGGGAAGGTAATTGTTAAAAATTTATCTGAACAGTTTTTAAGCCACCAGTACGACTGCAAATCTTACCAATCTTGCTGTGGAAAGATTAGTTCAGGAAGTCCTAAAAAGAAGAGATGTCGCATGACTTTCTAGACGGCCCCTTTACCAGTCGCTCCCCATTTAGGTTCTCACTAGTCATGGCCATCCCTTCCAATACATTGCTAGAGTTTGCCATTGATCTCTCATATTCCATAAAAATAACAATGAAGGTGAGTAAATAACAATAAATGGTAAAAAAACGAATAAAATAAGAATAAGAATGGCACAAACATGAAAAGATAAAATAAAAAGATTTCCAAAGGTACATAATTTTTCTCTTGTTCTGATTTGAATTGTTTCATCTTTCAGCTCATCGCTTTACCCTTCTGGCCTCGGTGCTGAACGCCAATCTCTGCTGCGGTTCCGAAGAAGATCCGGTCACTGATGGCACTTCATCCAAGGTTCGCGTTTTCCTCTTCTCTACCTTTTTTTGCCCCAAATGATCGCAACTTCAACAGTCTCTACACCTCCTCTTACTCCACGTTTTGCCCCGACTGGTTAACTGTGATTTTTCTGTAGAAATTAGTGTTGCGATTGAAGAAGGATGAAATTAGCAATAGCAGATGCCCCTCTCGAAAGCAGGAAACGAGATTTTAGTCTTTCGTACGAAGGCTGTTCACAAAAATTGTCGACTGTATCGAATTAAATATATAAATTCAAAGTAGTAATTTTATATTCATTCATTTATTTATGCATTTATTTATTTATTTATTTATTTATTTATTTATTTATTTATTTATTTATTTATTCATCGTGAACTTGAGGTGCGCCTTCGAATAACAAGAACGATGAGCAGTTTACAACCGAGAATGCAAACTCATGCAAAAACTAAAAAACCAGACTATGAACCCTATACCTTATATAAAGAAATGTTTTTTCTTCGCGCTAGGAAAACGTTTCGATCCACTCGGCGAAGTGTGGGCCGAAATCGCGTCAACTGAACCTTTACGATCAGGACCTGATCGGCTCCCGTTTACCTTTCAAATCAGTCCCATCTTGAATTAATAAATTTATAAGCAGAGCTCTTAAAACTTCTTCCAAGATTCCGGATAGATGCTGTATGTTCAGGACGCATCGGCCGACTGGGTGCAGATCCACTCCGCTATGAACAATCTCGCCAGCTGTCTGACGATGATCATCTACGTCATCGGCGCCATCGCCATCGTCTTCTGAGCACACGGAGGACCGTACACCCGGCTCTCAACTCCCCCTCTTCATCACTTACGTCGTTCACTTTAACTGACGAAGTCAAATACTTGTACGGTGGCGATGATGTATTGTACATCCTCATTTTAATTTATGATGCACACGTATGCTAATAAACACATTTCATGCTTGTTTGTGTTGGCGTATTTTTGGAAAATTCGTAGTTTTTATTTATTTTTTATTTGTTGCGATGTTAACGAAAATCGTGAGAAAGAAGAATGAGTGCTAAATAGTTATTGTTACGATGATCCTAGCACCAATCGCAAATACGCTTAAATAAAACCAGAATACCACATTAGAACTGAAAATGCTTCCAGCTTACCTCGTAGAATGCCGAATTCTGGGCCTAGATTCATGACGGATATCGGCGCATACATATACCTGCGAATAAACGCACGTATTGGCATTCATGAACGCGCTGCCGAGTTTATTCGGGGATATGGCGGGTCTAATCCACAACACTGCCGCGGCGAGGCATCGAGCGTTCCGCTGTAGGAAGAGCGTGAAACCCACTTGTGATGAATGTGAATATTGGGAGGACAGACCGGGTTTATTTCGCGTTATATACCCCAAATTTACGTTCATAAATTCGGATCCTGCTTACCAGCTCATACCGTTCTCTTACGGCTGAGTGCCTAAAACGAAAGCCTTCGACCTAAGAAAGGTGCCGGAAAGCGCAAATAACCGGCGCAGATCGTGGAGGAGAACCATCAACTCGGTGGTGCGTGATCTAACGTCGCGATACTCCAGATGTCTGGATGTGCGGGTTCGAACCGTGCGTAAGGATTTTTGCAATGATGTAGCATCATCGCTGCAAAATCTACCTCTGTTTGCTGACCCAGGCGTTCCGGTGATGGGTCGTAGCAAAATCGTTGCTCTGTGCGACTTGAACCTGGGCCTCAATCTTTTTATTGGGCGCCGTGATGACTTCATAAAACGTGGTGGAAAACAGAACAAGTGACTTTTCACGCACATAACTGGGATATTTATAATCGATATAATCGTCACCAAAAATAAAATGCATTTTGTAAATGCCCGGCGTGATATTGGTACATTACCCTGGTGACCTCCATAAACATTTTCCTTCATGAATGTGGAACCTATGCTGCAATGAAAGATCAACTGAACCACAATCATGATTATGTACTCCATTCGCGGTTATTCGACAAAATTTCTACAGTAGTATGATGCTACACATTGTGAGATGGTATTAATTATACATATGTGACTTGTTAAATATTTTACCTTCCTGGAAATACCCATAAGTTCAGGACGAAGCAAGTTAACAACTTTGTAAGTTTTTCATCATCACTAATAGCACCTATCCCGCTATTTTATTATTGACACGTTGCCGACAGCGCCTTTTTCGCGTATCTGGCGCGTGGGACCAACCGATTTTCTAGCGCGCCGAGGCTGTGGCATGATGCCGGCATACGGCGAATTTTTTTCCGAAATGGAAGTGAATAGTAAATCTCGAAGACTACATATACACTTCTGTAATATCGGGGATTGTGACTATTCCTTTTTTTGCAATGAATATAGAAAAAATAGCAGCTGGAAGCTCTTAGAATGTCCTTTTCCCCTGTCCAGGTTAAAAGAAAACTGTTATTTGTTTATTGTTCATTACTTGTTTATTCTAATAATCAATATTTGTTCGTATTTATGTGTTTGTTTCAGTAGCCAGTATTTGTTTGCATTCATTTGTTTCTTGCAATAACCATTGTTTTTACTTGCGAAGAAAACTAGTGCACAATCAAAAATTCCAGTAAATCAGAAGCTAAGAATCATTTTCGTGAACCATGCTTCCTATAACAATGTGCAAAGGTCTGCTAAAAAAGGGCACAAAAACATCCTCCGAAATTCTGAAATGTATCGAGAAAAATACAGTACAAAACTGTGGCGCAGCATTGCGCCACACTGTCGTCAACGTGTTAAAACAAGATCGAAGGGCAAGTCAGGACATCATTTGTCTAGGCGGTTCCTTATCGGTAAGGCCTGGTCAAGTGGTTGCTCCAAAAGGAAAGTATTTGCATCGATAACACGTAGCAAATAATCGTTCGATTTTATGATCACCGTCTGACTCTTAAATTCTTAACATTTTTAGTCTAGGTTGATTACTTGAAAGCAGAGACATGCTATTATAGCATGGCTCTGCTTTCAAGTATTGTACTATTATTCAAGTAGTGTACTATTAGCATTGCTATGCCTACGTCAACCCCTCTCCAATCCTTCAGCCCATGACTTACGGTGGTCTAGACAAAGGCAGAAGTCGTGGCGAGTTCCAAGAATATATGTCAAAGGGAATGCAGATCGCACCAAGTATTTCTCACGAAATTTCAAAGACGCGAAAATCTCCGAAAACTGGTGCGTTTCGTAGGGGAATGACCAACGTCACCGACTTTACCTAGAAGTTTTCCCAGAAATGCGTTGGAGGCGTTCTGGATTTCCGCAAGGAATCCTTGGACGAACAACAGAAATGAGTGTCCTTCGATAAGCAATGACTTCCCATCGTTTACACCGTTCTGTGGTTTCCGGAATGACTGATGTTACTCAGTCGCATTTGTCAACTAACAGAGCTGGTTGCCACGTCTGCTCTGACGGTGGACTGCGGGGTAAGCAGATTTCTCTCGACTTCTCAATTGGAATTGTGTATTGTATTATTCGTGGGCAATTGTATAAGTTAGTGAAAATGCTAGAAACGATGCGGCGCTTGGCCGTGCAAATCAAGGGTCCAGGAGTTTCGGAACACTTTTTAGGTCTCTGACGTCAACTGAAGGGTCTAAACGTTAGGCCAATAAATCTGATCCACCCCACTAACCACGTACGCCACAGCAGCATACCACAGTTACAACATTTTGTTTTTCCAATTGGTAGATTCTGCAGTGCCAGTTCCGGCCGTTCTTTGTTCCTCCACATTTTGTCCTAATGTTTTTTATTTTCGAAGAAGGATCTCAGTCTCCGTTCTCTTCAAAGCTCTTGAAAAAGTCGCAGGTGGGGTTCTTACTTACATAGCACAGGTTTCCTAGTGCTTCTTAGAACATAAGTTCACAGACATTAAGAAGATTGAACCGTGAATGTCAACCACAGGTTATAAAGGGAGACCTTTCAATTTTTACAAATGCCTAGTGCGTATTTCATTACTTTTTTACAAATACGAAAAACCACGACAGGTATTAACATTCTTCTTTTGCAAGTACATACATATTTTCATTGCCTCATTAATGGTGAGGATTACCACCAATTCCAATAATAATTTGATCCAGCGCCGCTTTGACTCCACTAAATAAGTGAGTGATTAAATACTGCTTTCGAAAAAACTGAATTTCGGGCTGCTGTACGCTATGTCTACATTCCTATTAGATAGTGCTATAGGTGGTTCAATATTTCTCTCGTGAGAGGTTGAAATATTTTGCACTCCAATATAGTAATATCTCTCCTCCTGCTTCCGCCTCCCTTTCCTTTTCCTCCACATCCCATCCCTAAAATTGCTTCATAGGCCATAGCGACGTCGATTTACATCAGAGGAACTACTACAAATCGTCAGAGCTACTCCAGCCGTTGATTGATGTGCGCTAGAAAAAGTAGCGGAGAAAGCACCCGATTCTCTGATGAACCTGTTGAGTGCAATGAAAGCAGCGGCCCATCTGTGCCAAGTTGATGAGCTCTTTCAAAAAGTCACGTATCCATATTTCATCGTAGTCGCCTTCATTTCAATCGATCCTAACGGATGCAGCATTGTCGTTAATGGGATTCTGCCATTTGCAATCGAACAACCGAAATAGATCACCTCCACGACCCTTTGTTCCATGGGATCCTTACCCATTATTCAACGGTCGGTATGTACATAGCAAGTGGGATTCGGGAAACCCAGCGAATGGCCAGAGAAGTTCCTCTCTTTGCAGAATTTCGAATTGTGTAAGCTTGGTCACAGCACCTGGCGAAAGGTATTATGATTATTCAGAAGTTCGAAGTCTGTCAGTTCGGCTTCATGCCAGGCAGATCTACTACGGATGTCATCTTCATAGCGAGGCAGGTAGTGGAGAAATACCGCGAAAAGCACCGACCGATCTGCCTGGCCTTTCTGGACCTCGAGAAGGCTTATGACAGGTTACCCCGTACGCTACTATGGTGGTCACTGCGGCAACGAAATGTGCCCGAGCGCTTAGTCCAAATGATAAGGGATATGTACGCCAGGTCCAGAGCAATAATTCGCACTCCACACGGACATACGAAGAAAGTGGACATCACGGTAGGTGTACACCAAGGGTCAGCACTGAGCCCCTTCCTCTTCCTCCTCACCCTCGACAGTATGGTCCGGCATCTGACGGAAGATCCACTCAGAACCATCCTGTACGCTGACGACATAGCTCTAATAGCAGATAGCAGAGAAGAACTGCAGGATAAGGTTCAACAGTGGGAAGGCAGAAGGCACTGGCCAAAAACGGCCTCAGGCTGAACGTGGAGAAGACCAAGTTCATCATCTCAGAGGATGACTCGGAGCCGATAGTGGACTGCTATGGGGGAACTATCGACAGGGTGGACCAATTCCGATACCTCGGAAGCGAGCTATCAAGGGACGGAACAGTGGATGAGACAGTGAGGGGAAGGATAAACGCAGCGTGGGTGAAGTGGAGAGAAGTAACTGGAATCCTCTGTGACAAGAGATGCTCGAGGGTCCCCAAAGGAAAGCTGTACCGAGCCGTTGTCAGACCAGCACTGCTTTACGGCAGCGAGTGCTGGCTGGCCCACGAATAAGGCACGCGAACGACAAGTACACTCAGCCCAAATGAGGATGTTCAGGTGGGCATGTGGGTGGACACGGATGGATAGGGTACGAAATGAGGACGTAAGATCGGTCATGGGAGTAGCCTCTATGCATCTGAAAATGCGGGAGCAAAGACTCAGGTGGTATGGGCACATACTCAGGAGGCCGGAGGACCACCCAATAAGAAGAGCATTGGAATTCGAGGCACCTGGCAAGCGTCCAAGAGGAGCGCCCAAGGAGTGATGGAGGGACTTCATCAGAAGCGACCTCAAAGAGGGCAATGCAACATCAGAAGACGCCCAGGATAGAGTTAGATGGCGACTGTTGACAAGAACAGCGGACCCTGCGACGGCGCGAGATTAACGCTAAGGAGAAGAAGAAGAAGAAGAAAGAAGTTCGAAGTCTTCCATGAACAGATGCAACTTCTCGTTCTTCCGGCACTTTTTGCGCCGAAAACTGAAGCCTTCTCTAGAGCCTCTACAGTCTGTGATTTGAAATAATAAGAAGATATTTGAACACAGCAGTTTGAGAATTATTCACTATGCACAGAAAGAGACCCAAAATACTAATCTTTTCGAGTCTTCGAGCTTCACCCTCTTTGACCACAACGACTTTGCTCCAGAATAAATTTAGCAGCAGTCGTGATCCTACTTTTTTCGTCAGTCAAATAAATGAGGTGTGCTCCATCTTAATATGACCTTGGATTCTGCGAAGACTCAGCGGTTCTTGCTATACTTCCGGTTGGAATTGCATATGGAGTCCGCTTTAAAAAAATGAAAAATCAAGACCCACAACAAAGGATTGATACATCTATGAGTGAAACTCTCAGAAATGCTTTCTGTTGCCTTGCGAGGCTGCCGAGTGAAAGTTTCTATTCGTGGCCTAACGTTTCGATCTTCCTGTCGTTTTCGAATGACCGAACATATACAGATTAGTCAACCAAGTTAGTTCGAGGTTTGCCAACCAAAACGAGATCGACCCACGAGGAACCGTTTCGTCCCGGAATTCTTTAGAATTCTTTCTTAACGAAACCAATTTAAGGTCATTCAAGATGGGCGTACTTACCCTAAACTTACAGCGTTGGGCTTGCAGCTTTGTATTAGTAATGGTTAGTATGTAATTAAGATATGAATCGGTGTAAACTACACATTCCTTACCGTTGGATAGGTCACGCTCTTCTGATTACGGCCATGTGTTTTTTCATTCAATACAAATAATTATGAAGTGATTTATGGCGTGTGAACGGTAGAAGCGACCTATATCATTTATACTGCGGTTTTCCGGAAATTTACCGAAGGTACTGTATGCCGACGTATCTCATAACATAGCTCACAAAACGGTCCAAACGTAAGATATTCATCTGCCAACAACGTGTAAGGCAGATGAGAAGAATATTTTAATTATTAACGACAATGCCGAGGTTTGAAATCGAAAGAACTTGGAGATTGTGAATTCTGAATGGTCGATGAAATGAATGCAAATAATCGCCGTGCTCACGGATGGCACAGCATGGAGCAGCACTCTTGCATTAAAAACGCGAAAAATGCAATTTTGTTCAAAAATTGCGTCCAATAAAGGCGCGTGACCTCCATGGATCCGTTTTTGTCTTTGAATGAGTCAGTTGGCACATGCACAGCTTAAGACACTATGAATCTGGTGGCTGCTATTGTATTAAAATGTATACGACTAACATAAATACACTCAAACTAACCTAAGGCTCAGCTCTCGAAATGAATTCATTTTACATAGTGGCGATGGTTTTTGTTGTTCTCCAGTTCTAACTAGGTGTCAAAATATCGTTGCTGGCCAAAATTAACGTAAAATTTCATACAATGCTATATTCTGAATTCAAAAGGTAGGTCAGGAGTGGTTTATCATCAGTTATTATATCATATTTATTTCCGCAAAATTACCCTTCAAGCAAAGAAAAGTTTGTATTGGATGCCTCAAGCGAAGAGGATTGCACTTTGAGAATATCATATGCTTCGCTCCTCAGAGAGATGGCATTCTACAGCCGACATTATCAGGAATGCACTATTGTTCGACGCGAAGTTTGAGGACTGTTTTTGTCTCTAACGCTTCGTTTCGGCAGCTGAACGCCAATTTGGTGACATTGAATTTAAATATAGCACCGAAATAAAGTGCAGGCGAAATTCACAGTCGTAAATAAATCCATTGAATCAAAAACATCGAGAGTAATGTTTTAGATGTTCGTTCTTTTATAGTAGTTTCTGCCTAGTTTGTATTGTGGGATTTCTATAGTCTTGTGGCTTTGTTAATGTTTGCGATGCTGACTATGCTCACATTATTCGCTTTGCATGTGCTTAATCACGTGTCTGAAATACATAAATGTAATCGAATAAATATTTTATTACCCTTCATTTTCTTTATTCATCAACCGCGGTCATTTGAGCGGGGTATTTTCCAAACTGTACTTGTCTCTTCCAGGATGACAAAGGCAGATGCACATAGCTGTAAACTTAAGTTCTGGCCAGTAGGCTTCAACTCATATTTCTACTCCGTAGGTAATTCTTGTCACCATCAATATCAGCTTGTGAATTAAATAAGAACTCCAGTTTTATTGCAGTGTTTTTACCGACTACTGCTTGGTATACTGGAAACGATTGGGTCAGGATCATCGCAAAAATCGCGATTCTTGCGATGAACCTAGCACCACCACTGCAAGATAATATTCTAGAATACAAAATATTTACCCGGGTACAGTACCGGACGTGTCTTTTGATCAAAAGCCGAAAAAGCCGGCAAAAACCGCTCCAAAGCGGCTCGAGCTCGAGCTGATGAGCTCAGATGTAGGCCTAATTTCACAAATAGTTGAATTATAACAAAGTTATTCGAAAAAGCCGCTTTGGAGCGGTTCTTGCCGGCTTTTTCGGCTTTTGATCGAAAGACACGTTCGGTACTTTAGGTAGGTAATGTAAAGGTAAAGGTAAAAGGTAAAGGTGCCGGCGTTGATCAGTCCCCTGAGGACGCGCCGCCGCATTCGTGTTCCATTCAGGTCGTAGAGGCATAGTGAATGCGCATTTGGCCTATACACTGACCTGCGGGGGCCAGCCGCTATACCAGGTCAGTGTCTTTACCTTCCCAGACAAGTCTGGTACCAATTTACCTTACCACGGAGGGATGGCAGGCTTGGTTAGCCCGGGCCGGGATCGATCGCTCGACCGTGCGGGTGACAGCAGTGCCTCCTACCACTGTGCCACGCGGGCCCGTCAGTGTAAAGGTACTGTAGGTAAAACTGGAATTTCACGATAACTGTCGAGATTTTCCTGAACCTACTCCCTATCGGGATTTCCAAGGACCTCATGGAATTTCCAAGTAGGCGAACTGGAGAACCGCTGACGTCCATTTAACCTTGAAATTAACATTTAATCTGGCCAGCCAAGATTCTTCTCAGATATTCGGTCAGGCTGGCGTTTGGTGGTGACCGTCTTCGTCATAGTCTATAAGAGTTAGCCGAATCCAAGAAAACATCTGTCCAGGATTCGCTCCGAATTCCAGCGATGAGTTAGGAGTCTGGTAGGAGAGAGCTATTGTTGAAAAGCACCTTTTTGTTATTACTACGATTATCCTGGTGTGGACAAGCTGATGAGCTTTTTCGTGAAAATGTGTTCTCAGATTTTCAAATTAGAAGCGCTTTCCAGGCTCCAACGACAGCTATAAACTATAAACTATAAGACTATAATATCTTGGCTAGTTCGAGCAATTCAATCAAAGGTGCTTCACTTTCACATTAAGACGATGTCAGTGCAGAACACCGAATAATTAGAACGTTCGATCCGGAGACGGGGCATCGATCGCCGTTCGTAGACGCTGTAAGACTTCGATTCCGACATGAGCCTGTTTGTGAGCTTTTTGAACGTCGAATTCTGGTCCTTCAGCAATCGCACGGTTGCTTCTTTCGTGAAGCTCAATTTAACGATGCTATCCGAACAAAAACAGCAATTACTCTCAAACTGGATGATCCCTCGCCGCGTGAACAATGGACAATTTCGAACCACCACCACCACCGGCACACCTCCGCAAATGTATGCGACAAGTCGGCTATCGATCCGGTCCGTCGGCCGTTTTTGCCGTCGTGTGGTCGACGACATATGGAAAACAATTTTGCACTATTCGCACAATCTCCCACACCGTTCGTATTCATTATTGATCATGTCATGAACGTGGTCGAGCAGATGAATAATAGGCGTCTTTTCTCACTCATTATAATCCTAATTATTGATGTGAACCAGAAGCATTGTCGCTTTTTCAGTGCCACAGTGTCCGGATGGTTTTTATCCGAATGGATATGAATATTAAGGATGCGCTCCATACAGTTTTAAAACTAATGAACCGCTCTATTCGGACATTTGCGGCTTTTTGAATTCTAAAAGGATTTCCCCAGTATTTTCGGCGGCACTCAAAAAATGTTATAGAGACGAGAATACCATTGATATTAACGATGCCTACTTCAAATCACTCCTTGCTATAGTTCAGATATTATAGAATGAACAGTTTTGTATCCCAAATGTCCGAGAACTTTTGCACCATCCTAATATCAGAAGTGTTACGGAAATTTCTGATTGAGTTCGTCTTTAAACTTTCCTAAGAACCTGAGTGTGGTCGGCTAAACTCGAAAGTGCTCCATTCCTCGCAGTCCGACGTCTGCAAGCTTTTAGGACAAAATAAATTGTGCGACTTCGTCAAACGAAGGTATATGATACCTCAGTAACGCAACGCAAAATCGCAGCATTCCAAGCAAATCCTTGAAGAGATCAAGATTTTTGTCTTAGTTGAACTACTTCGAAACCGACTGAATAGTCTGAACCTCCCGTCCCCACTTTGCGAACTTTTCTATGGCTTTGGCGCATTCCCTTAGGCCCTTGTTATACGTTCGCTCACCCCCCAGCGTAACTCGTCCATTCAGTATCAGACACCGTGGGGCCAGACACGTTTGTACGAGTTATCATGGTGACGCTGGCGTGGTGAACTCGTACAAACGTGTCTGGCCCCACGGTGTCCGATACTGAATGGACGAGTTTGCTGGGGGGTGAGCGAACGTATAACAAGGGCCTTAGTGAACCCTGTCTTCTTGAAGTGGAAGACGTCAAGAACGACTGCCATCGGTTATTGACTTCTTCAAGCTAACAATGATGGCGGCGTCGGCTCAAGCGTGTTGCTTATAGATGTACTCGAACTATTGAGTAATATTGACTCTACTTTAGAGTTCAATACTGCTCCGTTTCTTCGAAAACAATGTGTGGTGTTGGAGGTGAGAAAAGTGGCGGGATTTTTGGTTGCCAATAGATGCCGTCGAAGCCAAGTCATGGTGCTTTATCGATAAACGAATAACGACAGAGCCCTGAGCACTGCACAACTGCAACACTGATATCGCTGGTTTCCATCAGCATCTCCACGTTGCAAGGTTTTTTGGACTCCATCATTCAATCTCCAACAGCACCGACAATGAAATTTATTACCCTACAAACTCAAAACTTAGACGTGGCCAAGAGGCAAATCAAAAAAGCATACCGTTGCTATTTTAAGAGTTGATCGACAGAAATCAATTCAGTTGAAGTGATGATGAAAGAAATCAGAAATTTTCGTACTCGTTCGTCGATAACGTTACGCTTGCACGTCCTGTTCTCTGTAATCTTTGGCATGTTGATAGTCAGTTAAAAGTTTCCGATAGTAATCGATAACAAGTTCAAAGTTTTTATAGTAGTCTTGGTCAAAAGGACCTGGTCTGTTATAAAAACTTGATACGGTTTACCCTTTAGCGTCCCCGTCTTGTTAAGAGCTAATCAGAGGAACTACTCTCGCAGTTAGGATTTTGCTGAGTGCGAGTTTAGCGTTTCATACCCGGAAAAGTTCATAATCATTAGACATAACTTTAACAAAACAAGAAGATCGTGAAAACTATTTATTTAAATAGATATTGTACAGTAAAAAAAACCCCGAAAATTGTGTGTACTGATGTCTCCAAATGTCCAAATGAGAGCGGCTTGCGGTAGTTTCCATCACTGTTTATCACCGGAATCACTTCAAATATCAAATTCTACGATGAAACCTCCACTCTTCGTTTACCGTATATTGTTTGCCGTGGTAAGCCACATTTCATTTATTTCGTTTTGAATGGGTAGAGCATAAAAAGTGTATGGGGTATGAAAAAACGAGCGGAGCTCAACGTGATTTTTTTCCGAAATTACGAAAAACACGCGGCGTGGAGCTGGAAAAGCGTGCGTGAAAGTGAGCTAAACATGGAAAATTTCATGGTTTAAAATTCATCTTCACAGAAGAGTAATTCCTTATTTTAGTGTGATAAGAAGCGAAGCTCGGCGGTTGATAGACTGATGAATGGCTTGTATCGTATATAAGAGTTGAAGCACAACTTGCTGAACAGCTGGTAGCATAGCACCCTTAATTCTTTTCTTTTTCTTCAGATGGTGTTGACGCTCGTACATTTAGGCCGACAGAAACGTTTGTCGATGGGAAAATATTTGCTCACCTGCATCACAACGCCATGGTTGATCAGCGATAGGTTTTCAAAGGCGAGGCGCCTAGGCGAAGCCGAAAGAATTAGATCAAGGAAACTGATGAAGAAGTTACAAGAGGCAGATTGTAAGAACTTAGGTCCACTTCTCCAGTCTACTTCATGAACCATCTTTCCACCCACTTTGCAGCCGATCATAAAGCTTGCCGCGCGCCCAAGCTGAGATTTCAGAAATCGCTCGCTGGATCGATGACACCATCTGATCGACGTCAATTTTTCACCTGCCGACATCGAATTGCCAGCATCGACCCAGTTCACCTTCCAGGTCATCGATATTGAAGACCGGTCCCCGTTCACTAACGCAGAAGCGTCACTATCTGATAACGTATTTACACAATTATGGTCAATAATCTATGATCATTAGATTCTTTAGACGCACCGCCTCCACGATTAGACAAGATCTCTGCAATCTTCTTCACACAGGAAGTCATATTCTGCACGTTCTTCTTGCGATATCGTACCCTCGAAAGAACCAAATCTCAAATCAGTGGAGGATACCGTGGGAAGTAATCTTGGCCAGGAGAGATAAAAGTACAGTGAAGGCGCCGGCGTTGATCAGTCCCTGTGGACGCGTCGCCGCATTCGTGTTCTATTCAAGTCGTAGAGGCATAAGGAATGCGTATTTGGCCTATACAATGACCTGCGGGGGCCAGCCGCTAGGCCAAGTCAGTGCCTATTCCTTCCCTGACAAGTGGTACCAATTTACCCGACCGCGGAGGGATAGAAGGCTTGGTTAGCCCAGGCCGGGATCGATCGCTCGACCGAGCGGGTGTCAGCAGCGCCTCTTACCATTGTACCACGCGGGCTTCTTGAGAAGTGGCAGGGAATATTTACGGTGCGATTAACTTGCTGAACCACTTTACGCGATTTTCACGAAGATCATTACCTTGGTCATCGCGTCCACAACTGCCTGAGCAAGCTGGAATACAGCTGTGCCGCTCACATCCAAAGTGTCGTGATGGTCATCGGGGTCTGTCGGGAGTGCCATCTGCTCCTCGTATTGACCTTCACCGACTACGAAAAAGCCTCCGACAGCGTCGAAACGAAGGCAATCCTGACTGCATTCGTACGTGAAGAAGTGGACTCGTCCTACATAAGAACGCTGGCCGACTGCTAAGGACACCGCTCTGCGACAGTATAGCTTTTCTGGTGTCCAACCAACATCCCCATCGAGAAGGGCGTCAGGCAAGGCGATACCATTTCGCCCGAAGTGTTTACTGCCGCCGCATTGCAGTGGGTGATGAAGTTGCTCGACTGGAACGAAAAGAGCATACGTGTGAACGGAAAATTCTCCTCGAACCTTTATTTTGCGGACGACATCGTCACCTTTGCGAACAGGTGAACTGAAGCAGATGATGCTACGAGAACTAGCCGAAGCTGTAAGGTGAAATGGACTGGGTATCAATCGGAAGAAAGCACAGTTCATGAAGAACTCTAGGTGCGATGGTGTGGGGCACATCGGATTCGACAGGGAACGAAGTCTTAGGGCCCTTACAGACCCGACGACGTGCAATTTTAGCGACAAATTAGCCGTTATAAATGAAATTGAGCGAAACACACGGCGACGAGCATTCTCGTCCAACGCGACGTTTGCGGCGGCCGCATTGCTCTAATCGATCACCGCGATCACCGCCGCGGTAGAGACTGCGAATTCGTCGCTCAATTTTTTGTCGTCTGGTCTGTAAGGGCCCTTATGCTTACGCGGGGTGCTCCATAAACATGGGAAAACGATGTGAAAGAAGGCTGCAGTCTTTTCTTATCACTCCATCGGAAACCATCTCGCTCACCCCTCATTGATTCTGCACAAAAGAATTTCTTTCATATTTCCTCCTCGACCTTGTCACCTCCCGAAACCGTTTCCACCAACGGCAGAAGTTCTATGAGAAATAGGAAATGTGGAACGTTCTTCTCGAACTTTATGAAGCAAACTGTTACACCTTTCTCGCCAACAGTTGCTAAAGCCCCTCAAGTTGCAGTGGTTTTTCTGGTAAAAACATTCAGGGAGTAATCAACGTCGGCTACAAACCAAGGCCTCTTCCAACGAATATCTTTGTGAAAACATCAAACTCGATTTTAGATTGATTTACAACTCGACGGGAACACAAAAAGAAAGATTTCGTACGCCTGCAAACAAATATGCTTCGGTTCACTCTTTATTGATCAACGTGAAAATGAGGACACGATCGTTCGTGTATTGTAAACATCCGATACTGTGCGCCCAAAATCAACTTTCTGATAACACAATTATCCACCTGATAATGGTACAGTGTACTACATATACTACTGAAATAAGTCACTATTTGGAGAAAATAGTATGGATGATTGAAGAAGAGCGATTCCGAACACTGATCGGCGACGATCACTTTTCTTTTAAAAAATGCCCTTCGCCGAGTGTATCGAAGTCAAGGAGCTAGCCCGAATAGACACTACATAAGGATTGACTCTAAGTTCCATTTTTTTTTGGATTTTCTGAATATTCAATAATAAACTAACAACTGAAAGTGTAAAGGGGTGAGCCTTCGCACTTTACTAAAACAACGGTAACGTGCGGTTCCGAGGAAGCCACAAGTTTTGAGCCGAAGCCCAAGATGACAGTCGCATTCAGGATGACAAGAAATGCGAGAATGTGCAACCGGATGTTGGTGGATGCACCAAAGGATCACAAAGAAAGATGAGTCTAAACTAGAAAAGAACACAAACAAGGTGTTTGACAAGTTGGGGAGAAAATTTGGGGGGAAACGAATAAAAATGGACAGTACAGAAGAGTACGATATCGAGGAGGGACAACAACGAGAGCATAAGGCATTGTTATGTACACATGGGCTGAAAACGAACTGACAACAGCCACTGACACAGGATCACATCGCCGCTCCGGAAAGACGGCGACGCGGTCTGCATCAGCGAACTGCTCTTCACACCCGAACAAAACCCCAGGAAAGGTAGAAGTAGTGCAAAGTACCAGAGCCCAGCAGCTTTTAGACGGGCATCTCTACGAAATGTAGAGACGCTAGCAGACAAGATGTTCCGCTTTGGTACTTGCGCCACAGACCTTTCCAACAGAAGTGAACCCGAACGGGGAAGTGTGTCCACTGCCCCAACTCGCATGACTTATATTAGATAACGAGAACAATAATTGATATAAATTAGGAAATACATGTGTAATACACAAATGAGAAAAGCTAAAGTGATCAAATAAATGTGACGAGTAAAACGTTAAAAGAAACTGTCTACCGCTATAGAGAATCCGAACGAGAGAAGATGGCAAACGCTCTCTGATCAGAAGTATCAACTGGTTGATCCTTCGATTAGTGGATTCCATATGAGGGGTGACAGTTCAAGACACCAAAAGGACCAGCAAATTTGAGTTGTACACGCTTTAGAATTACTACGGAAACTCGTGGCAAGTCTAACTACACTAAACTACATACAAAGCGCACCAGACCGATGAGACGCAGTGATCATCTACACTCAACCACCTTTTATGTACATATACGATTTCCCGGCCACTACTACTACCAACTCAATACGCGTTCCGAAGAGACACACAAGAAAAAAAAAACGAAAAGAGACACTTAAAGAAGAGCTTGTTTTTGGAATCGGAACGCATACCGAAAGTACACAATTGCACGCAACAACTCAAAAGCCATATATACAGTATTAGCTCGAACCGGTGTGGGATGGATAATGTACAAGAGGTGCAACCCGGCTGAGGCATACCCGCTAAAACGCGAGAGTGAGTGTGCGAGATTGGATGATGGATAGCGTAGTGGTCTACAGCGACGATGAGAGAACGACATGGAAGTATAAACAAACTAGCAGCTAGAACGCTACATAGAGAAGTATGTCAACTGCGTCATCACACGTTCACTTCAGTTTCACGATGCTGCTGTGCAAGCAAATCGGAAAGTGACTCCTGCAAGAGAGTCGTTGAGGAAATCATATCGATAAAATGAAATCGACAACAAACCAACCTGTCTGACGACGGCACCTTGGCAGGTCTCAGGTGTTGGGCCACGAGATACGCTGGCAATGTAACGACGGAGGCCACTTGAGCTGCTGCGCGAGCACAGTGCAGGAGAAGACGGCACATTCGACTAAAACAGATACCTTGTTAAAGGAATTTTGACCACATTGTTGAACTAAAACTCATAAAATATAGTATGCTCGCAACAGTGAAATCGAATGTTCCTTCACCACAATTAAATAAGCGTCTAGCTTTTCTATTGTACGGAACTACACATAATTTGCGCGTGTGATACATACTGAAACACTAGGGTTTCGCGAAGCTAAGGGATTTCCTAATTTCATGCGCGCAATCTATTAAGGAGGAGAGAAAATAAAAACAAAAACGGTAGCCCACCCTCCTACAAATGTGTTCAACGAATCCCACCGTAAAGGGAGACTGAATAGTTTTCGAGGGGAACGTCACATTCCCAGTACCAATTATTTGCCACCTACAATTGCTGCTGAGGAACCCACATGAAAACATAATTGAAAGATAGTTGAATGACTTATATATTTGGAGATGCTAGGTTATTCGCAAAACAATGACACGGTTTTGCGAATAACCTAGCATCTCCAATAAAAAGTCATTCAACTAGTTCTCGTCTATAACCCGCGCAACAAAAAGCGGTAATAAACAGAATAATTGAAAGCGTATTTCACTTGAACTACATATTTCTTAGGAGTTTCTGAGAAGCACTGGTGAAGGCGATACGCATTGGCAAAAATCACTAATCACCTTGATTTCAATGTTGCCTTTGTTGCATATGGGCCCTTCATCGGAAATCGATTTCGTGGTACTCATGCGACTTTTTGCCGAGATGGCAGGAGACGGTGGTTCACTTCCTGGCGGATAGACCATCATACCACTATACGGATCCATGAAAGCCTCAGGAGGCATCATGAACAACGGCAGCGCCTGTGGGACCTAAACAACAACGTGTTAAATGCGTAATTGCTAGCTGATTGATTCGAAACTCACCTGACGGTCACTAATGCTGAACTCTGTTGGTGGTGGATCAGTAGGACTAGCACTGCTGACGGTATCAGTTGCACTTTCTTGCTCGTTCTCGTCCATTGTGATCTTTTCAAGGCGCGAGCTTAGACGAGCAGCAACAAGGCGATTCATCACGTTGAAATGCTCACTCATTTGCTGCACATCGCGAGCGGAATCGATTCTAAACGACAATAACAATGAGCTAATCACTGCCCACGGCCAAAAAATAGGAATGGGCTATATGAATCGAGAACAACTGCGCCCACCTGAACAAGTTGCTCGGCGTTTGCAGGATAGTACTTGGTGCGCTTTGTTTCACCCAAGGGTGATCGAGAACCTCGTTGGCAGTGAGACGCTCGCTCACATTTTTCACCTGGAAGCGACACAATAGAATAGCGACTTTGAAGCGCAGACTGCTAGGAGTTTTCAACACCAACCAGTAGACTGCTGACAAGATGTTTCGCTTCAGCGCTGATCATACTCCATTCGTCAACGGGGAAGTCGTACTCGCCGCACTGTATGCGACGGAACAACTCCTGTTGGCAATCGTCACACGGCTGCCCTTCAGACCAGCTGCAAGGGTGACGTAGTAGGCTCGTTCAACAACTGATTATCAAGATAGAAGTATTACCCGCAGTCCTCATCGTCGCATTCCCCCTGGAACGGAGCATACCCGCATAGCATGATGTAAAGAATGACACCAAGTGACCACATGTCGCAACGTTTGTCGTAGCGAAGCGCATCGTTCACGAACGCATCGACGACTTCCGGAGCCATGAACTCGGCGCTTCCAACCGGAGACGCGAGATCGGGCTCGGATGCGATCTGAAGCTTCGAATATAGAGACTGGAATAGACAACAGGTGCGAAGAAACTACCTGCGGCATTCTTGGTGGAGAATGACCCTTTACAGGACGGCTTGCCAGATCCAGATCACACAACTTCACAGGGCTGACGCGATCAGGCTCTGTACACAGGATGTTCTCTGGTTTGACGTCGCGATGTGCTATTCCTGAACGCAACAGATGAATTTGATGCTTATGCAACAAATTTGCTCAACCGCTTTGCAGTGTTTCCCGTACCTCGATCGTGGAGGAACTTGAGAGCTGTTGCAATGTCCACTGTCACACGCCGGGCTTCTTCTTCAGTGAAGTAACCTTTGCGAATGATGTGTTCGAGCAAAGGTCCACCACGCATCTTTTCGAACACCATGTAGAAGTTCACATCGTCTTCGAACCACTACAACAGTTGCTTATAGAGCGCTGATGACAAAATCACGCTGATAATGCTGAAGTGGTTAGGAAAAGTTACGTCCTTTTTTTTGCAATTTTGCAACTATCTTCAAATAAGTCAGGAAAAGTTATCCTCTAATTAAGCCGCTAAAATAAGTACGAATCGAATGGAGGCATCTCTGTATTTCCCTTTGGCATGGAAAGCGATACATAATGAGCACCTAGCGCCGCAATCAACTGGCACACTGTTTGACGAATATGGTAGTTTTAGTCTGCAGCTCTTTCACAGGAATGCCCATTTTTCCTTTCTTAATTTACGACATAATATATCACATGCCCGCCAGAAATGGTACCTTATAAGTTGTTTTAACTACACACACGAGTGGCAAAATCAATAGCATATTTGACGAAGAAATTTGAACGGCAGATAATTCGCCATATTTACTAAAAATAAGCACTCACTTCTATCAGCTGTACAATGTTGGGCTGGTTTTTGCACATCTTGAACGTATTCACTTCACGGAGAATTCGCGATCGCGTATGCGATTCCTCGTTCTTATCAACAACCTGCAATATACACACAAATACCGATGATCCCAGAATATCATGTAGTAAAGCAGCTGACTCACTTTCACTGCATATTCCTTCCCAGAGGCAATTGACACACAAGTTTGAACACTCGCGTACGCACCCGCACCCAGCTTTTCTTGTGTTAGTTTGTAAAAATCTAAAATACGACATCATTAATGCCGCTGTGACACTTGTTGACCGCCGCGACGTAACAAAGGGCTGTAGTTCTCGAACGCGAGCGTAAGAGCCCCCATGACCTATTGACCCGTCGCCGAGGTGCAATTATCGTAAACATACGCACAAAGAACATCTGGCATGCACGACAGCAGCATCTCATATAACCGTCACGCGGCACTAAAACGCCAACTTGAAACGCCGATTTGAGTCGCCCTTAGTCACTAAGATTGATATCGTAATTGCAGTGTTTGGTTACCAACGAGTAAAATACAAAAGAAAGATTCTTAGAGGCCGAGTTACTCAGAGTATTTTGCTTATGACCCACACAATTTCAAACTCTAACACGCACAACCAAAAGGTCGGCTATTCAGCATTCTCCGTTGCTTTTTGTTTAACTCCATAGGTAAAATGGTATCTATTATCATAGTGAAACCCAATCATTCTCGTAGGATACCTTCTCTAGTTAGCCTAATGGTCAATATAAAACTGTGAAGAAAAGATGTGCAAAAATAAGCTCACACAAAGGTAAATAAGTCCACAGCTGTAAATTCTCAAATTAGTGCCTCTTTTGAATTCATTTTCCGTCACATTTCCGTCACAGTACGAAAAAAACCAAAATAGATCTGACGCGCCCACCAAAATATAGTAAACGACTGCGGATAAACACCTTCCATAGGGGTCGCCGGATAAACACCTGTTTTGGTTCATGACAACAGCAGCTTTGAATATCTTTTTGAGGGATACAGTGAGAGCACTTGTCATCGTAAGCCATGAAAATAATTTTCTCCACCCCGCCTACGTTTATGTTTCACACATTTGTTTGGTCAAGTACACCCACGCAATTCAAGCCTACGCCTGTAAAAAGTAAATCATATAGGACTACTCATCATATTCAGAATACTATTCGTTTTGAAATGCGCTGCTGTCGTAGAATTTCTGCCAACTTTACGCAAAATCTAAGGTGGTAGGAGCCGGAGGAAGAGAAAAACACACCGTGGAAGCCGGGTTTGTGCTGATGGGACCCACTGCGGGTTCGGTTTCTGGGACTGCGCATACTCGAGGAGCCATTGCCGCCGCGCATTCCAAGAGGAACTAGCTCAGCAGGTGGTTCATCATCTACGCCATCCACATCGTCGTCGCTCTCATCTCCTTCGAATGCACCACCGAAGAAGCGATCGGTATCGCGTCCTCCGTAGTACAATCTGAAAGAAGAAAACTATAAATGAACTATAATGAACTAGAAAGTTCAAATGGCCAAACAACTTCCCAATTAGACAAAGAACAGACAGAAACTGACACTTCGCATCACGTTTTGACAGCTACACTTTGAGGAGCACACCACCTACTTTTGTCTTTTGTCACCAAGCTACTATTCTACCACTTGTGGAAAAAAGGAAAAAAAAACGTCGCAAATCTGTACGGGATGATGAGAAGGTGGACTAAAAAAACAAGAAACTGTCCGCAAAGACATGAGGAAGAAAATATCGAAGTCGTCTTCTAGCTGCTTCGATTTCGTCATTATTTTTCAAGAAATTGAATCTTTTGTCTAAAAAATCTTTTTCAACAATTTGACTCTCACGAAGAAAAAAAAGAACATGTTACATAACTGCCTTAATGCTCTCGAACTGGATATGAAAGAGTAAATCAGCAGAATCAATCGGGGATGACTCAAAGGAAGACGACCTTGGGCGTATGAATGACTAGTTTTCGATGCGTCCGTGACAACACCGATGGCAGGCAGATTTCAGCCGATGAAGCGAAAACAAAATAGATCGGCCTTGATCGACCGGCAACGTGGAAACGACGAATGGCGATGAAATCCATAGCTGCGCCATATGCCGGCAAAAATTCATGACAAATGTATCAAGGAAAACATGGCAAAATGAATCAAAATGAGTGTTTAAATCATGGCGAATGTTGTTGACCAATTCTGCAGAACAAATTGGTCGCAAACAAGCACTGCTGAGGCAATACAAAATGGAATGAAATCCTGCTATCAAAACAAACGTGCAGCTCTAAGCCCCGTTTCCAGTTTTATTCTAGTTGTTTTCGCCTTGCACCATTCATTCATTGTCCTTCTACAATGAGAGAGGAATCCAGCTTTATTGTTTACTTTGACATAGACCTGCCTTTTTTGGGTCTTAAAACGACAAAACCTGCGACGATGTGTTCCAGCATCTAGCACGTCCCGCGCTCAGAATTGCCCGTCACGGGCAACATTCGACGCTTCGGACCACAAAAACTCAGAAAATTTTCCGCCCCAATTTCTCTCCGAATATAGCAATAAGCGCTGCACATCAGCCACTAGATGTGCTTTTTTCACTGCATTTCGAACATACTCACTTTAGATTCTTAAACTTTCTTTTTCTTTCGGTGAATAACAAAACCAACAGACTCTTCAACATAGGCTGTCGTAGAGTAGTGTTGACTGTTGAATCAATTCTGAGCCGTTAATGGCCTCAATTAGCGGGCGAGAAAGGTCATAATTATCAACGGCGACAATGGTTCGAAACGAAGGTTTTATAGAGAAAAGTACCAATATCGATTTTTCAAGAGACGAGAGCTTCGCAGAACGGATTTTTTAGCGGAATAGCGATTAAGATTAAACTGACAAGTGACTACCGCAATGCTGGAACTTACGCGATCGTGAAATTAGAACATATTCTAAGTAACAACTTTTGATTTCCAGGGAGATATCATGCCGTGATCAGAAAAGTCGGATTATTGGACTATCGTAACTCTTTAAATGATGATCGCCCAAATTCGACTTTCAGTGATCCTCAAACTCATTTAGAACTCAGACTTGTTCAGCAAGATTGTTTGAAAAAAAGAAAAGGAAGGAGATGAAATGATGATTGGATAGGGACGTTTTAAACGACTTTTGACTTTCTAAGTTCTGACGAAGGCAACATTGCCCAAATATCAGCTCACTATATAACAGAAGAATCGCCCCTGTTCAGCAGAATTATTTAAAGAACTAATTGACCGACCTCATGAATAAGTAAAACAGTTAAAGTAAGAAAATTACACGTATTTCACTGGCGGAGTCGCTTGTCTTTCCACGACCCAGAATCCAGTGAGATTATAGACCGAGAACAAAAAAAAAAACGAATAAGTGACGAAGATCTAACTTTTGAAGGCTGATGCAGCGCACTTTACAGGCACTATTAGGAAGATAGTAGTGAACACTTAGCGATCAAAATATCGATAAGCACTAAAAATCACAAAGCACTATTATACTAGAGATCGGTCCTACGGTTGCATCATGGTGATAATGCGCCGTCATACATCACGACACGACGAACGGCAAGCCCAACCGCCGCACAACAACAAGCGATCTCGAGACCACTTTGGATCGCGAAAACATTCGGAAAAGTGCAGAAGAGAAAGCGGAAGGAAAACGCTGAGACACTCACCTATCACGACGGCCAGACTCACTCGATGAGTTGCTCCCAAAGCGGTTGAACGACGATTCGTGGTCGTCGTCGTCACTGAGAGGAGGATCTGAAGAGATGAATTTAGAGTTAGGAGGAAGCAGGGAATGGCTGAATTTCGCGAAAACCTCTTCAAGGCAAAAATTACGAGTTTAGGTTGTCTTTTGCGCCCGTTTCGGCCGTTTTTGAGCGATTCAAAGCGGACAACGCACTTGGCAGGTGTTCGATGGTGGAGAATTGGAATCCGTTGTGGAGTAGAGTCATGGTTGGTTGATGGAAGCTACCGGTAGACCAGGAGAAGACGAGTGGACAGAGAGGCCGGCGGCTGCACGCTACGCGCTCGCTGGTTCTGCGGGAGGCGCGCGGCGAGCGGCGCGGCGCTCGATCGGTCGCTCCGCCCACCCGCGGCGGCGGCGGGGCGGCGAAAACACCGCCGTCACATGAGGGGCGGCCGGAGGGGGCCGATCGACATGTGGGGCACTCGTCGTCGTCGTCGTCGGGCTGGGGACCACGACCGGCCGAAGGTCAGCCCAGAAGCCGAGCTGATTGTCGACGGCGGCGAGGAACCACCCTCAGGAGCCCGGGAAGGGGTGTTCCGGTGTATGCCAGAACCCCTTGAGGCACTATTTATGGGCTCGTTCAGACGACGCGCGTCGAAAATGCAAAATCGAAGCGCAATCAATAATTAACGTCATTGATCGAATTTGCTCCTTTGCGTTAGTGGCGCAGTCCGGTTGCGCCTCATATAGGCAAAAAAATTAGGCATATAATCACATAGGAAAGAAATTAAACGAAAAAAGTGAATTTCGTCAAAATTCCCTTTAATAAGGAATGGCAGAATTCTAAAAAACCCGAGCGACCAGTAAGTTTGCCTATGTGAGGCGCAACCGGACTGCGCCACTAATGCAAAAGAGCAAATTCGATCAAGGGCGATAATTATTGATTGCGCTTCGATTTTGCATTTTCGACGCGCGTCGTCTGAACGAGCCCTAACGGACACCAGGGCCTAGATTCATGACGGGTATCGACGCTATAGACCCGCGAAGAAACCCGGTTCGGCGCTCATATTCGCATTCATGAAGCGCCGCGGAGTTTATTCAAGGGATATAGCGGGTCTACTCTACCCCGTTGGCGCGGCGATGTATCGAGAACACCACTGTAGTAAGTGCAATCCAATGATGATCCCCGCACATCAGCTGATATGCCGCTCAGTTTCCATTTTCAACTTTATTTTTCCAGAGCGAATACATTTTGACGCGCAAAAACCAAAGCGAATAGCAAACGAAAAAAATTTGATTGAAAATCGACCAATCGATGTACGATCTGATGGCTACTTAGCCTTAACAGCCGTGATCACGGCCGCTGTATTTCTTCACGTTGGGTATCGCAAACCCGATTGTTGTGATGAATGCGAATTGGAGGGATAGACCGGGTTTATTTCGCCCGGAATGTTATATACCCTAATTTCCGTTCATGAATTTGGGCCCAGAACTCGATTTTTTTTCAGTCGTCCAAATTCGGTGAAACTTTGCCTATGGGGGTATTTGTGGCCCAGAACACTAATCTGAGGTCCGTTTTTCACCTGATAGTCTTGGACCACCTATATCCGACTACTTGGGTGGTCTAGTCAGGATTGACGATTTTGCTGAAACTTTGTTTATGGTGGTTCTCTCGTGTCCTGAATACGAAGGTGAACTCCGTTTTCCAAATCGTGGCCGAATACGATAGACATAGGTGAGTTCAACCACATAAGATCCATGATCAGCGCCCTAATTACCTCCCCTGTGCAAAGTTTCAGCGAATTTCGACTACTGAAAAAAATTCCAGTACTCGTTTACGTTAAGCTGAATAGTGGCCCCCCCTAGGCCCACCTTCCACAAGGACATGACCAACGGAATATCTAACACGGCCGGTGCCCGGGCAACTCAGTCTTCCACAAATCTCCACATCTAGCACACATGTCTCTCTCTGTCTACAGATTCATAAAGCAAGGGCACAAATAGAGCCCATAACAGAGGGAGGGACGATCGACATGTGCACCCACGTCTCCGTCGTCGTAGGGCGAGGGACCACGGCCGGCCGAAGGTCAGCCCCGACGGACCAGAAACCGAGCTGATTGTCGACGACGACGACGAGAAATCACCCTCAGGAAACCGGAGGAGCGTCGGCGCACAATGCGCTCTGCCTTGATCTCGAGCCAGACGACGGAGTGACGGACCCTTCAGACTCTACTGCGGCAGTAAACCAAAGTAGAGCAGTAAAAAGGGGTTGCGCGTATTTCTGCATGAAACTTCACTGGCCTGACGTTTCGACCTTTCCTTCGCCTTCAGAGGACTAGAAATGGCACGGAACTCCTGACCTTTGATTTGTTCGGCAAAGCGCAGAACCCTACATAGCAGTGGCCCTAGCATGGCCGAGCAAATCAACGATTACATTTGGACAACTTTACGAGCTATGACACGAAAGGTGGGGGAGTAATTCTGGATCAGCAAAAATAATCCGCGGTTGAACAACGACCGTCGTTCGATGACAAACGAACTTCTTATATCTGGACCGCTTTATGAGCTATGATTTGAGAGTCGCCCACGTGTGAGTACATAAGTATGGACGGTGGTTTGTCTCTAGGTTCTTGCTACTGTCACTAACAAATCTTTAGTGCTATTTTTAGGTCTCAGAGGTCTTAGCAGACAACGGAAAATGTCAGGCCAATAATGTGTGATCCATCTCCTAACCTCGTTCAGCACAGCAGCATATACCGATTATAACATCATGCCGAACATCCACGAAGAGGGAATCTAGAGACGGAATGAGACTTTCGGTCCTCACTTCCGCATACGTACTCAAGTACCTGCATACTTTCACTTCCCGTTTCGAGGAGCTATGGGAAGCACGACAAGCGCCGCACAAGGGCTTTGCCCGGTTCTCGAGCAAGTCGGAGGGAGCTAACAGCGGAGCCACTTTATGGGTCGGGGACTCGTTTTCGAAACATGATAAGCGGTGCGGAGTCAAACGAGATCAGGCTCCAATTAAAGGGTTTCGAGAAACCAGCCCTGACTCGCTTTTACGTTGCCTATTACACAACCTCTACCACAGCTCACTATCCTGGGCCCAGATTCAAAAACGGTCTCCGAAACCTCGGCGCAGCCAGAACCAGGGCCCACATTCATCATTGGTAAATCCCGACACAACCAAACTTTCTATGACTCTCATCGGCAGACCGCTGGTCCGTTCGTGAATTTGGTCCCAGACGGCAGAATCGATGAGAGATTACATTTAACAATAGAAAGTTTAGAATAAGTAGACAAAGGTGCGCGCCGTTGGGGGTATATCTCGGATTTTATCGGAGGGTTGCCAATGATGAATCTGGCCCAGGTGGAACAACCGATGAAACAGCCAAAGACTACTATCTAAGGTACGAGTCGCAATTGGGGGTGCAAAGAGAGCTGCACATGCACTCTGCCACTTACTCGAGCCAGATCACGACAGCTAGAAGCAGAGCCAGCTTACGGGTGGGAGAGCCTCCGCCGAAACCTGCTAAGCGATGCGGCGTCAAACCGGAGCTGGTCTTTAATTGAAGGGTTTTCGTGGGAAAAAATACCCAGTGACTTCCGTGTACACGCAGACAAAAATACGGCCGCTCTCGAGTTTCGTTCCACACAATCTGTACCAGATAATTTTCAAGCGAATAGCTTCCCGAACACTTCTCGATTTTTGGGACTAATATTGATTCTTTTAGTTCCTGACTAGGTTGTGTTGTATCGTATTACATAGTCAGTTTTTTTCGTAGTTTCCTTTACTGCTTACCATCTTTCTTGTTCTACATTTTATTACTGCCTTGCATACCGTAATAAATAAATAAACAAATATCTCGATGTCATCCACAAATCAATCCTGGCTAATGCGACCTCGACTACACGCTCGACTGCGTTTGCTAGTGCTACGACGCGTAGCTGTTTTGCTGAATCTCAACGCTGAATAATTCACCAAATAAGTCGTATAGCTGTGTGTCCTCTGACATTTTCACTTCAGCTCTCTGGGACTCTTTGAATAAGTATCTTACTACTAGAAAACAACGGAGCGTCAAAATTCGAGATGCTCCACAACAGTGGACTTTGCCGAGATGTTTAGCGACGTGAAGGGGTACACACGGTTCATATTTCATTTCTTCACCATTGGATTAAGACACCACTGACCGCTGTGCGGGGGCGAACGTACGGGGGTGGGAGATTGTATTTCAGAGGAGAGGACGGATCTAAACCACAACAACAAAGCCAGTCTCCAATGAAAACAGTGCCCTATTTTAACAGAAAACTGAGCAAATTCGGTAGAACATAGTGAATCAGGAATTCCTCGCGGACTTCTGAAGTTTTACGAGATGGAGCCATTCTAGAACCGAGATTCATGACAGAACCGGTATTAACACTCTGCTTGACTAGTTGAGAGAGCCGGTACTAACACTGATTAGCCAGTTAACCTCGAATTTACCATGGCAAGGCTATATCCAAGGTTTCTTCCAAGGTATGACACTACCCATTCAAGAAACGAGGTGTGATAACTTGAAATAGATCTCAAAGCAGGAATTCCACCACAAATCGTCGGTTTGACCGAGGGTATCGTATACCTCCAGCATACGTAGCCTGATTTATCTGTTGATCATCGGGTATCTTAGGGTTTATTCGTGTTTTGTTCCAAGGTGTAACACCAGAACGGCGCTGCTGGGTGTGTCACCTCTAGAACCTGCCGTACTTTGATGCTAATGTTAGACCTCTCAGTGTACACGAGTGAACTGTTGCACCAGAAGCCCTCACCTTAGTTATATAACACACCGGTTCTCGAGAATCAGAAATCTGGCGAGCTCGCGCTGTGCTTCTAGATAATATAGAGAAAAACGAAGAGATTGGACCCGCTCAATTGCAGCGACAATTCGAAGCTAAACACTAAGCAATTTGTATTCCACTTGTCTACAAATTTGCATGGGCGTGTCAGGCGGGACGGGATGACTCAGCTAGAGCCTGACGTGAACAACTGATCCCTTTCCCGTCGTCAATCAGGGTAAAACCGATAAGGATCAGCCCATGTCTATGATGCGGATGACTAGTTAATGACGTCGCGTGACTTTGCGGACGTGGTCATTAACTGTAGATGACGTGTGTTTACTGTGGGAGAAATCCTTTAAAGTCGCCAGCCAGACCCATACAGCTACGAAGACTCGAACCTATACCCTGAAGGCTTTTTTAGATACCACCCCTTGGTCAGATATTGGTGAAAAGATTGGAGATGACCGCTTCGAATGCTTTCCTCTCCACTTCTGGCTTCCAAGCTGTTCTCTGTTGGGGACAAACTGCTTACAAACGAATTCGTAACAAAACGCGCCTGAATGTAAGCCTGCCGTGGGAGAATGATAATTTGCAGTTAATCTTCAACAGATTATCACTGCGGTTGGAGGGAACTGTTGACTATGGAACGCCCCCCTTTTTTTCTCGAATGCCGTTAATCTCCCTAGCCAGCGGCGGATTTGTAGGCGCTTTCTCGGCTATTTTCGACAAGCTGGCATTATCTATCACATTCAGTAATGTGTCAGCCGGATTAGAGTCATCTAATGTGGGATTTTCTGTAGTCGAAAACGTGACATCTCTCAAGACTTCAAGATTAAAAGAAACGTGAATGTCTCCGGCAAAAAAAGAAGACTTTCAATAATTCTCAGAAAACGACCTAATTTCCTAATCCCAGAATTTTCCATGTTTCCACCGACGCAACTACTTTTTTGCACGTCTGAGAAGTTTTCCAGAAAATTCAGAGCGTGAGTGCCCTTTGCGGTTCATTGAAATTCTTCTAGAAAAGACGAGTGAAATGAGGGCAGATAGAGCGAGCGGTTAACTTACAGCGGCTCCTTTTTTACATGATGAAAATAAAACGCCGTAAGACTATTCTAGCAAGGGCATGCTAAGAAGAGAAAGATCTCGAACTGTATCATCAGCAATGAAAATGACGTCGGCGCTTCTTTCAGAACGTTTTTCGGGCTTTCATATGCTACGAAAGAGAACTAGGAAAATCGATATGTCTAGGCATTCCGCTATCTGCAGCGGAGTTACCTCAAAATTAAGGAAAGCCTGGGAAAAGGCATGTAGTTGGTAGTCAGATGCGCTTCCTGAAGAATTTTCTTATTTATTTATTATACATACAGTACACTGAGCGGGCGTTCTACAGTAGTGGAGGAATAGAAACGACTCCAAAAAGGGTTGTTCGGCTAAAAAACCCGTGCTTTTCATTTTTCTTCCTTTTCCCTTTCTTTCCCTTATTACTCATCTATTATAAAGGCTCGTACGTTGAGTATTATGTTTTTTTTGCCCATGAGCGATCAAGCGTTTTAACATAAAGATATTAGAAGGAGCTCAATTTACGGAGGTTCCAAGAATCTCATCCTCCGTGAGCTCTCCGGTCTAACTTAGTTCGTGATAAAGTAGTGAAGAAATGTGTTTTCTAGTTGATTTCTGTTCTATTTAGTTGGAGTTTTCAAATCAACGTCACATGTACTTCGGCTTCAGTAACTAAAGGAATACTTTGATACGAGCGTTTCAGTTTGAGGACGTTTTCTTTGTCGCTGATTTCAGGTTCCCACTCAAATCGATAATTTAATTCATTTCGATACTGTAATAGGTGAGCTCAAAATCTAATGTTGTTATTGAACAAATATATTAGAATAATGACAAAAATGTATGTGAAATATCAATTACCAAAGGATAAATAGGAAATGAGCAGATTTCCTAACTATGTAATGATCATTAACTTCGATAAGTGATTTGTGATGTTGATGAGTCATATAGTGGCGAGCTGTCATGTGTTATTCGGTTTCAAGGTGCGATTTGATCGTGTCTGTAGCAGATCTACACGAAAAATGGGAGAGCGGTAGTAGTAGTAGTAACACAAGATCGCCACTCAAGGTTACACATCCCTTTAGCGCGTTAATCGTCCGAGAAATGATGCCGTTGTTATTCACCATTTCCGACCGACCGAAAGTCGACTTATATCACTTACCAATCGTCGCATTTTACAACACACTGCTTTTTGAACTGCTACCGGGGGAAGGGGTTGGTTCGAAAAACAGAAACCAGGTGAAGAAAACCGTGGAAAGATACAAAAGAAAAGAACTATCAAGGGGTTATTTTACCCAACTTCAATACCTCCATACCGTGTCCAGAGCGAAATGGTCACATGGAATATCCCTACTCCTTCACGTATCCGTTCCTAAGCAAGAGTTTTTCTTATAAACAGTGAAAACAGCAGGTGGTCAACCTTAGGCAGCCTGAAAGCTAGATTTATCCAAGCCTCATTACTACACATAAAGAAGGAACCGACATTTACCGAGATCCAACCGACTGTTCGCTGTGCTAGGGTTTTCCCATAAACTTCGAGTAAAGTGATTTTTACCCATCTCCAAACTGCCCTTTTTCCCTTTAGCTTCTAATGTTCCGAAGGGCTACATCAGTATATGACAATTTCCCAAGCAAGTCCAATTTGGAAGAGGATATCAAGTTCTAGCAACCTAATTCATCTTTCGAAGTTACCCAGCGACATGCTCATGGATCAAATTTAAATTCTAAATTCATTCATAGGTTTGAAATTTATTTTGTTCTACATTTTCTTTATGGCGCCATAACTACATGAAGGGAAACATTTGATTTTCGGATGATAAGTTATCCGCAAAAATTTCGACCAAGAAAAAATTGAACCATCACATCGGAGCTCTACATGGAAAACACCAAATATCATAATTTACAGCTGCATAATTTTTGATTTACAAAATGATTGCCACTAAAACTTCTTTTTACAGCTGAAAAAACTGAGGCGATCTATGAACTTTCAAGTATTAGCAAATTCACCAGGGAAATTATTAGGTGAACTACATTAATGTTTTTGAATAAGAATGTCTAGGGAACTTCGTGCCCACATATACTTTGATCTTTTCTCCTTCAACTCAGACTTAGGCCAAGCTTATCGATCCAACTACTGAAGGAGCAAGAAGGTTCATTCGTACGAGGCTAAAAACATCCTCGCCAGCAGTAATAGAGAGATTACCGACATCAAAAAGCGCCGCCGGCTGCCTCAACTTATAAAAGTCCACTAAAAATCGTATACATCAAGACAGTGGCCGGGACGGCAGAAAAAGGTACCCGCAGCTGAATTGACCACGTTGCCCCGGGATCGACTCGAAATGCTATTTGCTACACCACTGCACTATATGCATGACGGCCTCTTTGATAATAAACAGTCTCACAGCTCGCAAGTTTGGCCTAATGACAGCCCACACCAGCGGTGACACGAAAAACCTCGCAACCATTCACAGGCCGTATTTGTGAAGCACGTTCGAGCCATTCTGTGTCATTACAAAAACTATAATATTTGCCGGAAAGTACACTCTGCTGATCGGAAAGTACATTTAATCAAGGTAAGGAGTTTTCGTTCCGTTAGCACGCACTAACAACCGGATATTGACGTGCGATGTGCAAGAGCAAATGGTCGTTTTTTAGGCGTTTTAGCAGCAATTATGTACTTGTGCTTTATTCCCTCAAATTCCACTTCGAAGAACATCGCTGTGGCCTATGCAATACATTTCCCTGCTGGGGTAAAACTATACATTGACGTTCGGGAGCTTTAGCGGGAACACTAACAATCGGATTTCATCTTCGTCACTGATGTTTTTGTTTTGAGCTTGGGATGTCCTCAGTTCGGCAAGCAGTACGAATTTGAGCTAGAAATCCCCTTTCACAGTTCTCTATCGATTCCAAATAAATTAAATTTTAATAAGAATATTAAATTTTTTGTTTAGATAATTAATTGATCTAAAGATTTTAAAAACACTTAAATTTGTCTGCAGCCGGCAGACTGCACTACCGATCCCTAGGCAGAACTAAATCAGTGAATGTGTCGGCGATATGATCAGTTAAGCTGATAGCATTTTGATATGATACGAATCTATTCTGCTACTTGCCGGTTTATAGACGGTTTATAGTTAGTTGTTCTCTTCTGTTTTCTTGAGAAAGATGCCGCCGCATCGGTAGCACAGTTGTCAGATGTCAGTGTTTCTAACCTAGCATCTCCAAATACATAAGCGAAAAAATAATTTAAATATGTCGCAATAGCTAAAAGTAAAGGTTTCATGGTACGCGCCGCCGCATGCGTTACATTCAGAAACTTGGAACCTATACAACGACTTGCGGGGGCAGCCGCTACACAGGGTCAGTGTCTTCACTTTACCAGAAAAGTTGGGTACCAATTTACACGACCCCGAGGGATGGAGGGTTTGGTTATCATGGGTAGGACCCGATCGCTCAGTCGTGCGGGTGTCAGTAGCGCCTCTTGTCACTGTATCACTCGGTCCCTGGTAAATAAGCAAAAAAGAAACAACAGTCAAGCGCAAACTGAGAGGATCGTTCTGTGGTGTGAACGGCTCTTTCTGGGTTCATATTGTGAGAGAATGATGTATGGAAGTCACGTTCCCGATGGTGATGATGATGATGATGATGATGATGTAACGGTGTAAAGTGATGCAACCAAGGCCTGACGCAACGCGTTCTCATGTTCCCTGGGAGTATCGAGGTTTCTCGAAACACATTTCGCCACTGACTGCTTTATAGACCTCTTTATGGACCTCCAAAATTTTAGAAGAAAAATCTATGTTTAGCTATGTGGCTCTCAACTGCAGTCTGGGGTGGTGACAACATAGCTAAACTTATCATTCTATATTATTTATATAGTATTTTGCTCGAGGTGATAGATGGCTTCGGCAGATAATCATGTAAACCGCGAACTACACTCTACCTTTGCTCAGCTGAGACCACAGAGACTAGATGACTGTTGACGTTGTTGTTCCATGAGCACACTCATCGACTGTAAACAACTGAGTCCTCACCTCTAACTTTCGGTTATTGATTGTTTTTCATCGTCTCCGGGGGATTTTCCATATTTCCCCATATCTTTATCCCTACATTTTCCTTCAGGATTCCATCGAAGACACAAAATCGTCGAAAGAAAACTGGTTCCAAACAGTTGGACCCAGATTTCTGATTGACAATTCCGCTTCGAACCCTCGAATACGCCGCGATTTACCTTCACCAACGGTTAACAGGGTATATTAGGGGTTTACTGAAAGGTTTAAAATACTCAATTTGAGCAGCAAGGTTCCAATACGTTGGACTAGTAGCGGCGCACCACTCTGCTGCACCACGGGCTGTCAGAGTGACCCGGGATAAAGGATACCCTATTGATGAATCAAAAATCGCGATAAGCTCGCAGTAAGATCGGTTTCAATAAACTTAGGGTATCCGGAACTTCATAGTTCATTCTCGAATCAGGGTATAGGTAACGGGAAACTTCCACGTTACCACTCAGGCAACTAACTTGCACAAGAAGCATTCATAAAGCTAAAAGGTAGAATAGTCAGCGCTAAGCTCTATGAAAAAGCGCTGCTGATTCATCCTCTATTGTGAGTTGTAATCATAATGAATACGAATTTCGCCTGCGACAATGGCATCCATTCCGAGCTTTACTGAAGACTGACTTTGGTCAGTAAAAAGTGACTGTTCTCTCGAATTCCAAAATAAATAGGATCAAAGAATTTCATTCAAGAGGTGAGCCCATTAATGTACGGTAATCACGCGGAAGCGTTTCACATGACTGGAGGTGTAGTTTAATCTGAACAGGCGATTCGCATGGTAACCAGATTATTGCAGAACTATGCTCTAATCCCGCTTACTACCGCGTTCCCCACGGGTCCTTTTTGTGCACAGATCACAAGCGGAACGGCTGTAAACGTTTACCTCAAGAGGGCCTCTTATCATCTCAACTGTTTCCACTTCACGCTAATGGGCTCCACTGCGTCTCGTCGTCGTCTCAAGCTCTCCGACTGCTCGTGACTCGGCACCCAGCCAGCTAGCGACTAATTACAGTGAACGGCAGACAACAAAGTGTAATATATAACGGAGACATTAGTACAGCAGATCGCCCAAGGATTAGCTGCTAATAAAAACGACTTTAATAGGGCCACTAAATGATATGTGGCTCGTAGGAATCGCCTACGCAGCGGCGGCAGCCCACGCTAAACGAACGAAAATAGGATTCCTGCGTAAATAGCGCTCTTAGGGACGGCAATTCGCCACAGAAGAATGAGTCTGCATGAGTGGTAAACAACGCGGCGGCTTCCCCACATGACTTGCTGAGACAGAAATGAATTGTAATGTGCCACATACAAGTGAGAAAATAGATAAAAACATTTAATAAGTTCATTTTTGAAGGTGAAGGTAAAGGTATAGGTATAGGTATCGGGGTTGATCAGTCCCCTAAGGATGTACAGCGCATTCACGTTCGATTCAAAATCATAGAGGCATAGTGAGTGCTTATTCGGCCAATACATTGACTTGCGAGGCCAGCCGCTGTACAGAGCCAGTGTCTTTATTTTTCCAGACAAGTCTGGTACCAATTTACCCGACCCCTAAGAGAAAGAAGGCTTGGTTAGCCCTGACCGGGGTCGATCGCTCGATCGTGCGGGTGTCAGAAGCGCCCCTTATAACTGCTCTATGCGGGACCTAGGCACTGAAGACAAATTCAATACAAGCAGCGACATATCAATTTACAGCTAAGCAGTAAAACCGCCGCGTGAGCGACGTCGCGTTTGCCGCTTGCGCGGCAGTTATAGGTTGTCGCTTCGCAGCTCTTCCGTACATCAGGGTGAGATTGATTGATTTTTACGGTAACTAGCTCTGAATAGTCATTGTATAGGCGAAATACGCGTTCTCTCTGTCTGTAGAAATCTGAATGGACGGCGAACGCATGGCGCGTCATTAGGAAACTGATCAACATCCACCACTTTATCATCACTTTTTATATTTTATTTATTTGTATGATTAAATTGAAATCATCTTTCAAGAGCAAAGATTTCTCAAACGGACCTCCACAAAGTGTGGTGCGAGCGTTTCGTTTCGTTTTCCACTCGTCGGATGGGACGTCAGAGGAATCAAAGATCAAAGCTCTGTAAACAGACCACGGCGGACAAACATCGCCTGCTGTCCGCTATTAATTCCTCTCTAACCCTGGCATTATCTGCACTTCGGGTGACAACGAAAGTCACATGGCAGATCGTGCCAAACATGCGGGGGTGATGAAGCAATTATAGTTGTTATCATGCATTTCCGGCGTGAAACTCGTGTCATCGGACAACTACGACTGACAATCTCAATTCCCACCTGACAGGCAATAAAACGAGTTTTTTAGGATCAACAAGCGAGAGGGGCTACTTGGGTTTGAGGTGCAGTTTAAGGAAAGATCTCCGAGAACTTATATCTAAATAAGAACTTGTATTGATTGGTGTTCGACTACGGATAATTGAAAAAAACATAAAATTTAAAACACAGTCAAAATTTCGCAGCTCTACAAATTTGCGTTGATTTTTATTTTTCACAACGGCACATTTGAAAACAACTCGACTTCTTTTAAGAATTCTAGTGAGCTCAGCAAGCACATCCTCTAGTGGCAGCACTTCCCAACTCACCTATGTAGTACCCATCTGGAAAGGCAACTAACTGTAAGTGCAGGAAGGACTTCGAGAAGCTTCTAAGAACTAACAAAATCTTAATCGCTAAGAACAAAGAAGAAAAAACTCGGAGGAATTCACTGTTCACCTCCAATTTCTCATTCAATAGTGCAGCTAGCGAGTGTACACTGACCGGAATCGTACCAGGATCCTGATGATAATAAACGTCCCCAGAGCTCGAAATAAATGTTCGCCCGTTCGTCGTATCGGGGTATAAATTATCCCAAGGGATAGAATCGATGCCGTACTACACTGAGTGAATTACAAAAACCTACGCCTACTGAATTTGTGAGCACATTCACAAACAAAAAAAGGTAGCAGCTGTAAAGCCATTGTTCGTTACCACCATTTTACTCAATAATTTCGTAGGTCTTCCAGGTCTTCAGAGATATTTCACTTGTGTACCGTTTCAACAATATTTGCGACGAGGAAGAGATGCAATCAGTATGATTCCAAAAACTTTGAACTCGGGTAGTTTTGGTGCTTCTTGTGCGAAATCGTGGTATATTTCGAGGCCTGTAGCGGTTTGTCGTTCACGAATCTGGGGCCGAGTTTGCTAAGGAAGATCAGAATTCAGGTGTGTCGAGAAATGATAGTGAGAAAATGCTACTCTTCCACTAGAGCGAACACTAACTATGACCCTTGCGGAAGAACTAGTCCATTGTGCCTTGCACAATCCAGACGCGGACCCCGTGGGGTGTTCTCAGTCGGCCGGCTTTAATGAATCAGGCTACGTTGTACCGCGAGTGTTCTATGCGCTCTAGCCGTCCTTTGTCCACCGTTTGCCACACTGTTGAGGGACCACTCCACCTACTATACGAATGGTACTCTATATGTATAAGGGATAATGACGACTTGTTGGTAGCCTCGACCAACGATAAGGGAGTTGCATAGAAGTAACCGACCGAATTCTCATCGAAAGAAACATCTTAGGGAAACGTTCGATACCACAAAACTTCAAAACCTCAATATCCCCGAAAGGTGGGTGTTTCAACGGAACTTTCGAGCCAAATTTCCGAGAATGCCACGATGGCTGACGGAGGGGCCGTCGGTCGACACCATCACGTGCCCCGTCGTTCTCTACGCTTCTGCACCAAGACGTGTCGTCGATGTCTCTGCGCCTCCGCAGCCGGTGCAGGGTATTCTTTACCCCATCCCCGGCCTGGGAGGTCTGCATCCGTCGTCGACCGATCACGCCATACACGTGTCCGACACCGGGGCGAAGCAGCCTGCATCGATTCGGTTGTGGTCCGACCGACGTCATACCCCTCTCTGTCACTGTGGGTAAGCCACCGGCTGCCAGTTGGGTTGGATGGATCTACGGCCTAGCGTTCTCACGTGCTCCACACACAGCTGACGGATGCTTGTTTAACTGCGTAGTTGTGCCGCCGTGTTCTTACACCGTTCGAAAAATCCGTGGAGAATGAACGAGCCGTCTTCTCTCAACTTTTTACCAGTTTCACGGCGTAACTTAAAAACAGAGCACGTTTCAGGAGATGAACAGGTGGTCAGGCTTCGTTACGAGCTCACTACTTTTATCGCACTTCGCCGACGTCATTTCGAAGGTCACTTCAGCGCACTACAACTAACAGCTCATTTAAAGGGCATATTCGCTAAAGCCTGGTATAGAGGTAAGAGGTGCTACTGATACCCGCACGGTACAGCGATGGATCCCCGCCCGGGCTAACTAAGCCTTCTATCAACTGGGAAGGTACCCTTCGGAGTCGGAAAATTGGCACTGCACTTATCTAGGAGGGTAAAGACACTGGTTTGGTATAGCGGCTGGTCCCCGCTAGTCATTGTATACGCCAAATCTGCAATCAACGGACCTCTACGATTCTGAGTGGAACCACAATGCAGCGGTGCGCTATTAGTGGACAGATTAACACCGAAGATTCCCGAAAGGATACGGTTTTCGTATGATTCTGAAGCGCTAAAACTTGAGCTGCAGTGAATAATCAATTTTTGAATATTCAAAGTGTGAAAGAATGCAGGTGAGCACTCGAATATGAAACTAGGTTGAAAAAGAACATTTAGAAATGGGGCAGCAGCACAGGAACTGAAAATCGTCGGAAGTCGTTGCAAAAACATATTCCGATACGCACAAAAGAACAACGCGTCCGAAATCCTGCGCAAGTTCGGAATGAATAATAGTCTCATCACCGGAACACTGCGATCAAATCTGCAATACGCACGGATTGGCGACGGAAGACTTTCTTGTGAAGTAAGGATGAAGCGGATCTCGACGAGAAATGGAACGGGAGGGAGCTCCATGGTAACGTCCAACCGAAATCTTGTAACCAAAATCTCCAAAAACCTACAGACCCCCCTTCAGGAGGACTACAAGGGTACCTTGTCAGAGAAAACTTATAAACATTCATAAGAAATATAATAACAATAATTTTTTCTATGCCCTGATCATCGCAGTGTCGTTTCCTCTAATTGATAGAACCATTTAATTATCAACTAGGCAAACCTTGTTGTTGGGAAGCACCTTTAACAAATGACCTCGATGCTACTCTCTAACCCTTCCTGTTCCCTTCGCGATAACAGCTACAAGTGAATCTTTATAATAGTTACCAGAACGCGAGGAAATCAAACTGTTTCCGATGCACTGGCAACCACTGCTACCTCCAAAAGCGCGGTCGATCATCGCCCAGGCTAAGCAACCCCTTCCACCCTTTTCGGGTGGGTTAGGTTGATGCCATGGGTAGGTGAAGACACTGACTTGAGCGTGTCTAGCGGACCAAATTATTGTAAATGTCAAATGCGCATTCACCATCTCTTTCAATTCTGAACGAAAAACGAGTGCGTGGTGCATTCTTAGAGTAGTGATCAACGCCGACACCTTCACACAACCATCACTTTTACAATTCTCGGTTGCCCTCTGCATTTCTTCTCTGCCCAATGGCTGGAGCACTCAGATTCGTGAGATTGTTCCGAGCACGTGATGCTCAGCATAAAAACTGGAAAAAATGCTGCGATTCGGTATGACCTTGCCGAAGTTTTTCTAGTTTTTCAGTGTCTTGTGACTACTCTAGTCGTCATGAAACACATCAAGTCTTTGGAAGACCGATAAAACTCAGAATGCGCTCAATTTCGCTCAGATTTCACGATCCCACGTGACTAAACCATACAAAGGCCTCGTGTGTCCATCTTTTAAGTCACCTGCCAACAGCAATGCCATTTCCGGATGTGGAACAGGTTTGAGTTGCACCGAATGACCTTTCTCGACTCAACAACGTTCAGACTTTGATTCTAAGAATCAGAGTCCCTTCGCCGGTTGTAATAGCGGAATTTGCAACCGTTTGAGCGATGTAACGCCGCGAGAACGCAGAGCGGCAGAAACCGCTGTTATCGGCTCAGACGCCGTCGTATCTATGATTTTATAGTTGGGGCACTTGAACTTTGACGAGCTCGTGACCGGCCCAGCAGGCACCTTCGTCGGATCGGTGTTGAATCACACAAAAGCGGTCCGATGGTTGTTACCCTTTCGATGGTTTTTACTAGCCGATTTTACCATCTTACCTTCTTCCACAGCTTTATATTGTACCCTTCGTGCTATAGACTCGGTAAATCCATGAAAATAATCGCTGGAGTTTTATTAGCTTGAAGATTCCGCTTGATCTGCTTAGGAATACCCCTGATATGAACATGAAGAAACCGAGCTTATTGATATTTATTTATTTACTTATTTGAAAGGCACCAAAATGGGTAAATATTTTAGCCTCAATAGGCTGAAGTTGAGAATAAATATAAATATTCAACATTCACAATGGTGGAAAACCATCAGTCTGTGGATTTATTACTTTACTTACAAATACTCCTAGCAAGAAATCGGTTTGGAGACGCTGATTTGAAAGCGATTTGTATCGCAAAAAACGGTTTCAAATTTTCCTTTGTACAACATTTAACCTTTACCGCTTTCGCACGGTCGTCTATCCCAGGAATGCGCGAAACGAAAAAATGTATGACAGAGTGAAATCGCTCTTTCATATCGTCTAGCGTAAAAAAATGACTTCAGATGAATCAAAAACGAAAAAAACTGCGCACTCACAGTCATATTTGTTGTCTTCCGTCTCGATGAAGAACATTCTCTTTCTTCTCTAGCTGGCTGGCTGGGGTGATAGCTCTTTGAGCGATTTCTCTAGCAATAGACGAGCAGATGAACGCTACTGCGAAGCACGCAGACTGGCAGATGGAACGCTGAGACGGCTGGACGGATGTTTAGTGGAACGGCCTGAAATCAGCACTCGAATCAGCACCGCGCGACATTATTGGCTGGCCTATCGATAGCGAAAAGTTGACGAACAACGCAATGAACCGCACTGAGCACACGACAGAAAAAAAAGTAGGCCATAAAAAAGTCGAACGAAAATCGATAGGATGACGCATAGCAGCAGCTTATATATGCAAAAGCCTGTCGGGTGTTTGGCTGCGGTCGGTTGAAGGGAATGGCGAATGGAACATGTGCGGAGAATGAGAAAACATCGCAAGACGACAAGGGCAACCATATCAATGCCGCGTTCTAGCGTTGGGGTGTGAATATGCTATTTTAGCATTTCAATGTTAGCAGAGGGCACGCGTGGTACAGTGGTAAGAGGTGCTACGGACACTCGCCCGGTCGTGCGATCGACTCCCGCCCGGGCTAACCAAGCCTTCCATCCCTCCGGGGTCGAGTAAATTGGCAGCAGACTTGTCAGGGAATGTAACTAACTTCGTATAGCGGCTCCTGTAGTTCATTGTTTAGACCAATATACATTCATCATGCCTCTATGATTCGAATAAGTATAAAAAGTCCATTAGTCTCCGTTACCTCTCCTAACAGAGCATGGTTCCACACCCAGGCTACTTCCCACAATTTGCCCCAGTGACTGTCCCATACATTGCACCTTTAAAGTTTTTTTGCTAGGGAAAATTCACCCAAGTAGAGGAAGTTTTAAGGAGGCCACCAATACATATCTTGGACTCACTCTCGTTTTCTTGGGTTATTTATGGAGCCACCAACACATAGATTTATATGCGCTTTATTTCTTTGCTGGTCCATTAGGTTTTATATAACGTCGCGTGATGGCTTCATGTAATGAAATGAAAAAGAAATAATCGTTTCGAATTCAGAATTCGAGCTACCAAATTGGTAGCGGGGTCAGTCAGTTTTCCGGGCTACTGATTTGAAGACCTCGTACGTGATGGCGTGATATGATTAGTGCCTCCCGCCTAGATACAAATGTAAAGCTGCGATCTGAAGACAGTTGAAAAACCCTGTCTGGAATAATTATTTTCTTCTCGTTTCCGCCATCTATCAGCTTTCTGTCGCTCAAACAGTCCAAAAGGAACAATTTTGCTCAGTAGAATGGCATGAAACAAATTTGACGCAACGTCGAATGGGAGGCCGAAGGAATATTAACTACACAACTGAAACAATATATAGAGGTAATGGATTTCATTGATGCAGATGGAAACTTCATCCTCGCGACATTCAGAACGGATCAACTCAAGGAAGATGAAGATGATAGGTGGCAAAAATGTATGAAGTCGTTCGCATTCTTTTCCTCTTCTATTTGTTTCACATATACAATTTAATTCAGCAACATGTGTTCTTGTGGGATTGATATTGTAAATAAAGGTAATAAAGACGATTCTGCTATCTATAGCCGTCACAATGAAAGGTCGACAATGAGCAACAAGTACAACACGCCGTGTCGTTAATAAGGTTAATCGAAAATTCAGGAATCGTCAAGCACGACTTTTTTTTAGCTAGGAGGGGTATCGAGAATCGTGACTTTCAAAAAACAGGCTTTTAAAAATTTGGTGCTAGTATACCCTAGGAGGTGGAATTTTGAATATAAATGACGAGGTCCAATGAAGAGAGAACTTAGAAGACTATGAAGGCGTTTTCGAGTGTTCATGCGTTTCTCATTGAAGTACGAAAGGAGCCGATAAGTTCGTCGTATCACACAATTTTTCAGAAGAAATTTCGATTTTTGACAGAGCAGAAGCGTGTCGCCGAAGTGGAAACGTCGGTCGATAGCAAACGGCGCTTGGCTCTTCGATATATAGAGAGTGGTGCGCTTGCCATAAACAGTGGAAATCGCGGAAATACAATAGAATTCCGACTGGTCTGGTGCGTGCCCAGTTCATAGATGGACAGAGGAGTCATTTATATTCTCACAACCACGTGCGACGGCGGTATCACTCGTGAAGATCGGTGAGGATAGGGGTGGGCTGGTGGCGTAGGAGCACTGGCGAAGAAAAAGGCAGCCAAGGTGGTGGTGGTGGGCAGAGCGGGAGGGAGCGATAGCAATTGCCGACCGCCGCGACGGCACCTCGACGGCCCGATTATGAATCAAAGGTTGAAATCACAAGGGAAGATTCTCACTTCCCCGATCGCCGCCCGCTCCAATGCCGTAAAGTACTACGACGGCACGGCACATCAGCCGACACTGATACGAGCACCTGATTCCCGAAAACTCGAGAGAGATAGGGAAGGCTGCGGACGAGGCGAGAGTGCTACCCCCTGGGCAGCTGACAGTGAACAACTAGTGGTCTGGGTGTACTACAGCCACATGGCCACACGAAGAGCCATCCATCGGTCTCCTAATGATAAAAAAGCACTGTCGCCGTTTTACTCTGTTACAACGCTTCGCGTCACACTACTATACGACAAGCTGCATAAAATATGTACTTTCGTAAGAGGACACTTTCAGGAGTACTTTGGTAAAAGCTGCGTGCACAAAAAGGATATTATTCTACTCATTTTACTTAACAGGGAAGCGCTGCCATGCGACAAAGAAGCGCTACTGACATCCGCGCGGTTGAGCGATTGATCATCTCTCGGCCAACCTAGGTTTTCATCCCTCCGGTGTAGGGTAAATTGATACCAGATTTGTCATGGAAGGTAGAGACACTGGCTAAGTATAGCGAGTGGCCACTTTTACCTTGAAAAGACAATGACTCGAACAGCGGCTGGATCAGCAAGCCACTGAGCCAATTATCAGTGTTTCAGGTTGTCTTTCTTGCTATTAGCAAAGGTACCCATCGTCATCCGCCACCCATTGGGGTATAATTGATCTCTCAGGCATATGCAGCTGGTCTTGAGCTACCTCTAACCGTCTCTCACTCGCCAAAATCGAGATGAAAACTAATAATAACCGTAACTGTTACAAGCACGATAGTCTCTATGATGGACTGAAAAGAGTAAAGTCTATGGACCAAAAAGAGTAAAGTTCTTCACTGATGACATGAATAACATATTATACAAAGATATTGAATTCTTGAGAAGCTGAACTTTTTATCTCTACATTACTTACTATTATAGTTATACTTTTAAGCCATTCGGCCGCCTAATTTCCTTTTTTTTTGAATTATGACATGGTATGTTCGTACACTAATCTCTGTTTTTGCAATTGACACACCTTTATGCGGCGTTATAAAAGAACAAATAAATGAATAAACAATACTTCTAAATGATCGACTCATGGTTTTGATACCGTCTTGACAAATAAGTTATCAAATAAAAGGTAGTTCTCCACACTCTTCGAATGAGTGGGCCCCAGTAGAGCAATTAGTTGCCCATCGGTTTAGCTTGAGATGCGGATGAATTCCGGAAACTATACCTTCAAGTTTGAATTTTACACCGACACTCTTCACAAGAGACTTGCGTGGTACCCTGAGGGCATTTTATTGGGGTGTACAAGAGCGGCGACATACAGTGCCTTTAATAATTTTACGCCAACTTCTGTTTTACTCCACATTTTTTTGTTTCGACATTTTGATATTTTAATGTCAAAAATTTTAATATTTTAATGTCCTTTACTTGTTGTCCTTTCATAGTCCGTTCCAATTTCATCACAATGAAAATGACGGGAAAGGATTGCATGCACTCTCTCTCTCATAGAAAAGGCCAAATCAGAGGTGGCACGAAATAATGAAATGTATCGTACAACAATCACCTCTGGTCACTTACGCGATACGATTCCATCGATCAAGGGCGCAAAACCAGTCCACATGATCATATAATTTCTTGTTGACCGGCTAACATTCACTTTCCCCAAGACCATCGTTCAAAAGTGTATCGAAACGAATCATCGAAAAGAAACCTACGCATCATCAGGGTAATGCAAGAGAGTAAACAATGCCATCTGTTGGAAAAAAAGCTGTCGGCGTTTCCGTTTTGAACGTCGGGGAAACTGACTTCTGTAGGTAACTTGGTCGAACCAAACCCTGGGGCAAAATTGCTGGCTTTTCTGAGTTCTTTTTAACTAAGTTTAATCTAAGTTATTTCCATATAATACGAAGTGTGTTCACAATCAAACAAAGTTATGGAAGAAATGGAATAACAATATATGTAAATGCAATTCATATACTAATTAGCAACTTTCAAACGAAGACAAGAATTAATCAATTAATTATAATTAACAATATATGATTTAATCCCTATTTCTGTTCTAGAGAGGGGCAGTTCGGAGAATTTTCAAGACAAAAAAAGAATGACCATCTTCAGGTAACCTCAATTCCAATGAAATGTTCTCCTTTGAACAAGACTACGTGATGTTCTCCCAGACGTTTTGGTCTCATCTGAAGCCTCGTTCTTTCATTTGTAGTTCATCATGCAGCACCTATCACAATCGCTACCACTTCCCTTTGTCTACTGAATTAGTACCAGAGTATACTTAAAAAGAAAAAAAGTCTGACGTTAAGAATATTAACAAAAATAGAATGTGAGGGATATTTCTGTATATCTCAAAATACCAATGTAGATCTCTAGTAAGCTCAATGAGCGTGTTTTGTCTAAGATGTGACTACTGGAGGTCGCAATCGTCTGCAGCAGCATTTCCTTTACACTGTGTCACGCTCACTCTGCAAGCAACACTTCCTAGTGTCATCGAACTCGAACCAGCACGAGAAAATAGAAAAATTAGAAATAGGGTCGAGTTCGCCGTCTTGAACTCAATTTTAAACGGAAACATTCAAAAATCATTTTTCTCAAAAAAAAATTACTTGTAAACACTAATGAAATCATCAGAGGTTCATGCCGACTCAGTCACTGCAACCGCCACCACCTCATTGAGGTGCATAGGGAGAAAGAAAAGTCATGTTTGGCGCTGAAGCCTGACCAGTACTGTACTTGTAGGCGCGCATGGTACAGTGGTAAGAAGCGCTACTGGCAAATGCATGATAGAGAGATCGATCCTCGTCTGGACTAAGCAAGCCTTCCATCCCTCCGAGACCGGCTAAATTGGTGGCAGACTGCCTGTGAGGGTAAAGACACTGGATTGGTGTAGGGACTGGCCCCCGCAAGCCTTTGTATGGGCCAAATAAGAATTCATCACGCCTCTATAATTTGAATGGATCACGAATACGGCGGAGCGTCGTCAAAGTATTGATCAACGCTGACACCTTTGTCTTTACTGTAGCTAAGAATTACCTGATTTGCATCGACACAGAGCCACTACGACTACGAAAAAATACTGCTGTAATCCCCGAGTGCAACAAACTAATCCCTCTGTCGGCACGTATCACTCTTTGGCCGACTAGACGCACGAGCTTATCAATGTTCAGTTTATCATTGCTCGGCGGTAAATAAGCTTTTCTTAGCACAATACAGATTCAAAATGCGCACGTTGGCATTATATACAAGGAGTACCACCTGCGAAGGGAATTTTGTCAATCAGTTTCGGCAACATATCCGTGGTAAAGGCATCATGACCTCCTTTTTTGAGCATGATCTGTGAGTCATTACCATAAAAAGGGTGGATCGTTGGCTGCTATACTCCCTTTGCTGTTGTCCAGAACCAATAAAAAATACAAGAAAACAGCAGAACAATTTCTACGGACAACAACTCTGATAACATCTGACGATTTTCTTCCGGAACTCCAGTCCCTCCCCTTCGAAGTCGTCTTACCCAACCCATTCCACCCTTATTTTTCACATGAGACGATTTTGAATAACGGTGAGCTAATCCAGGCATGACCGTTGTCCACTGTAGCAACTAAATTGTTGACTGAAGTGAAGTGGGAGCACCAAATAGAGGTTCAATGGCTACACCGCAACCCTAGAAAATAGAAATCGGAGAGGCGATCAGTTTATCAACGTTTAAATCACCGCTTTATTGTTGGTTTAGGCTGAAGCTACTGTCACCTCCTCACTTCTTTTTACAACCTTTTCATCCTTCCACTTCAAAGAAGGCCCCACCTTTGCGATTTTCACTAGATTCAAAGGCGACTATTTCGCATTCGACGCCAAACAACAGGGTAGGACATCATCGAACGGGCAGAGTTACGAGTTACATGATGTTCCGACTGGACAAGATAAAGGTTACGATTACTAATTCGTCAGCAGATAAAATGTACTAACGTAGTTGTTTATAGGGCACCCACGCACAGCGCACTCTATCCTTCACGAGAAGCCCTTTCACTTTGTCCCAAAACAAGAAACGTATTTTGTTTCCTTTGGAGCGCAAGCTGAGCTTCATTTTCGAAGGAACGTAGAACAATATATAAGTGTTTCGAATGTATAAAAGATTCGTGTTCGCCGAGTTCGCATGACAAATGTAAACGAAACGTCGCGACGGCTGTTGCGCCTTGTCGAGTACGATTAATAACGACTACGAGTGGAACGGGAATAACAAATGCGAAGCGATAGCCGGGATGGCTACCAATAATTAAAAGGTTAGATAGTTAAGCATATGTATATAGCGTACAGAAAGAGAAGAGAGTAAATTATTCTGTTTCATTTTTTCGTCCTATAGAGAACAGAACGATCAGCAGGAATTATACCAACGGAAGTAACACTTCAATAGGGTCGTCCTCTCAAATTCTCTTTCATTGGAACCTCGTCATTGATAGTCAATATTATGCCTTCATTTACTATGGAGATATCAACTGAAAAATTCACGGCACTGCCTTATATTTCGACCGCTTTTCTAAGGTCTGCATACATTTAATGACCCGGCAGTTCACCCTCCAAAACGACACTTATCCTAGCCCCTGATAAAAAGTAACGAGCACCGAATGAAACTAAGTTTCAGGAGAACATACCATACCTTTCTTGTACCTAAAGCGACTGCTCGATGTTAGTTGTTTAGTAGTAAATGATCAGTCACCATTCTATTTCCACCCATAACTACACAGGTATATCTGATACCAGCGGGAATAATAAAAGAAGATCATTTATTAGGGACAGACGTTCATTTCGGTTGTCCATTCGTGGATTAACTGAACAAATCTAGAATTACTCTAACGATAGTTATCATGTCTCTTTAACCTCCTACACCCTATCTGGTATATTCCTCCTGCCTTGTCCATAGCATGCCGTTTGGGCCAATAATGCATTCTCTTGACATACAGAAGTCGAGAATTCTTTCCCTGTGGCCAGGCCTTTAGAGACGACGAGCAAATCGTAACGTCAGAGCGTAAACTTATCCCCAAATAACCGTGAAATATATAATAAGTGCCAACACTATCAGCACTCCATGGGAAGAAACCAAATTTCTGACGCTGTCGTTTGAGTTGTACCCAACCAAGGTGACGAGCTGAGAAATGTAACGATGAACTGAGCTAACTCTGTCAAACATCACACTCCATTAAAATGAAATCGAGTTTTTAGCGACATCAAAAGATGTGACCACATGGCATGTGTGATGTGGAAAAGAACGAGGTCCCAAATTCATGACAGGTATCGGCATAATATACCCGGAAATAAACCCCAGTCGGCGCGATCATTCGCAGTCATGGACGCGCCGCGGAGTGGAATAGACCCGCGATATCCCCCAAATAAACTCCGCGGTGCATTCATGAATGCGAATAATCGCGCCGACCAGGGTTTATTCTCAGGTATGTTGTGCCGATACCCGTTATGAATTCAGGCCCAGGAGCGAAAGACATACACATCACAGTAGCAAATTTGAAAGTAGACTGCAAAACGATACTCATGGTTTTCGTGTGGTTGACTCACAAGCGATTTAGAGGAACATCTGAGAATGGAGGAAGGAAAAAAAGGAAAAAAGGAGGAAGGAAACACTCTTTCACTCACCCACCCGAAAGGAGGAAAGAGCACAGTGGCGTATTACAATCTTCAGTGCTTCGGTCCATTACCATTTACGTCTACAACATCATTCGATTAGACCAGTTGCTGAACTGTGCAGCTACTTTCCGGGCCACTTCAGACTCTACTGCGGCAGCAAACCTACGTAGAGCAGCAAAAAGTGGGTGCGCGTATTTCCGCAATAGCTGCGCTCTTTTCCGGCCGTCTACTGGACTGTCGTTAGTCAAAAAACTATTCAATACATAATTGGCGATAAGGGTGGTTTTCGCAGAGCAATTCGAAAACAGATACTGCGCTACTGCGCAGCTTCGGCGCGCGCCTTTTGTCCCTATGTTTCATTATTACTGCGGCAGCAACGCAGTAAAGTCTGAAGGGGCCTTCAACATGTTGTCCTCCAATTAAAACATATCCGTTGACAGATCTCTATAGAAATTAAGAAATTCATTGAACCGCTGAACCAGTTTGCTTTCGGAAACGATCCATTAACACCGACCGCCGTCAGTGCGATGACGGGGAGAAACCGAATTGGTGGTCGCGAGAGAAATCCGGATGGAACACTAATTGTAAGTCGGCGGAACAACGCTCGCTTCCATTATCAAATCCATTACGTTTGTAGTCGCGACTCTTTGGATGCAGATCCCAAATCATCCCAAGACAATAGCCAACCTATCCTTTCAAGAGATGGTTACCTCCCTTAACACATTTTACGTTAAAGCAGTGATTCTTTCAGGTTGTTTCGACGGCTTGGCAAAGCGATCTGTATCGACCAGTCCCCGAGAACGCGCCACATAATCGCCTTCCATTCAGAATCTTAGACGCATGGCAAATGCGTATTTGGCCTATACATTGACTTGTGGGCCCAACTGCCACACCAAGTCGGTGTCTTCACTTTTCCAGAAGAGACGTACCAATTTACCCGATCACGGAACGATGGAAGGTTTGGCTAGCCCGGGCCTAGATCGATCACTCGGTCGTGCGGGTGTCAGTAGCGCCTCTTAATAATGTGCCACGCCGGCCCCAAACCAACACTTAAGCAGGAGAAATTATTCTGGTGAGAAACAGCTCGTTCTTTGGGTTGACGTGAGAAACGTGCAACATTTTGGAAACGAATCACCAACAGTGCTACCATTCTCACCGGCTTCATTCCCGTCGAAAATGACGCCACGGTGACTGACGTGCAGTGCTGGAGAGTGGAGGTGCATTTTAGCAAGCAGTGAATATCAGATGGCATACGGTGCTCGTGCTCGAGAGTGTTTTCGCAGCTGAATAGAATTTTATGGTGGCGAATCAGCAATTTGAACTCGCTCAACGCCAGAAAAAAAACGCCTTGGCTTATCTTAACGGTCGACCATCGAGCATCTTTAACCCACGGTATCTATGGATGCCGTAAACTTCATCACAGGGTCACTTAAAAATAACATCTATGAAGTTTAATCTGGGACGGGAAAAGAGATTCTCACATTCACAAACGCATATTATAACGTACACTACCCAAAATTAGGTTCAATCAACTTCGCCCCAGCACAGCAAAAGATCGAGTGCCTAATCAGTGATTTCACGAGTAGTTACTGAAAGGGACCAGGAATAGCGCTCCAATGCGCTCTAGCTCACAAAACGGAAATTGTTCTCCAAGTGGGGTAGAGGAATATACAAATTCTGCTACAATTTGGTACACAGTTGATCGTCCAATCAATTTCGCCCCTGCAACACGAATGAGGATCTTGAAAGAGAAGAAAATCGGGTATTCCGTAAGTATTCTATTTAGCGATTACTCCTTCTAAATTATAAAACATAAAGCTAAACGTAAAAGTGAGGAAACGTAATTTCATTTACGTAATTACATGCCAACGGACTAGCCCGTGCACAAACCTCTATGTACCTTCACCTTCCCAGACGAGCATGGTACCAATCCTGGAAGAATGGATGAATTGACAAGTTTGGGCGAGGATTGATCGCTCGACCGTGCGGGTTTCAGGAGCGCCTCCTAATATTGCACTATACGCGCCTGCTAGCTGTCTTTTTCTTGCGACAGTCTCAACGATTAATCATGCATCAAAAAGTAGCAGAACTGTATTTCTTCACACCAATTGGAGAACGATTTCCGTTTTAACTGACCAAAAAGTTGAAACATGAGAGCACCATTCTGGTCCTTCTCGGTAGCTAATCATGAAATCACTAACCAGGAACTCAAGTTTTTGCTTCAACGATAACAGGTGTTATCTGTGCCGCTTGTCATCGATTAGGAAGAAGGGCAGGAAGATTTACACGTAGGAAATCTAAAAACTGAGAACAACAAGGTCGGGCTCATTGGGATCAGAATGGGGGGGGTGGGTTTGGCTGGTAAAGGTAGAGATGAAAGGGTTGACATTGACCCTAAAGACGCGACATTTATTTCTGCTCCATTCAGAATGAGTCTATACATACAGTGACTTGAGATGACCAGCCGCTGTAACGACCAGTGACTTTACCTTCCCAGATAAGACTGATATCAATTAACCCGGTCCTGGAGGGAAGGAAGGCTTAGCAACCTTGTGCGAAGATCGACCATGCAACCGTGCCGGTGTCTTTAGCGTCTCTTACCATCGCACCACACGCGGACTTGGCAGCGTTACCGTTTATTCTAGCCACCACATTTACTCTAGTCAGCCCGGCCATCGCCATTTTCATTATATCATTGCCGACGTTCACAAAACCACCCATACCACTATAGAAAACTACAAAGAACAAATAGAGAGCAAGGGGCAAAGACGACGAAATTAAAGACGCGAACTTCATCATGAGGGTTTTCTGCGTATCTTGCAATGTCAACAGTTCGTGCGCTCAGATTCGAAGCGATAACGGAGAGTAGAAGGAGAGATATGATAGTGGTAATCATATTTGACCTTTCTCTCCGTCAGATTCTACTATTGACAGAGCGGCGAGTAAAGTGCAGTGTGGAGTTTCACCACACTGCAATCTCACAGAATACTAACATGATTTTTAGAAGAAAAAAAGAAAAGCGCCAGTTTCTAGGCTAACTGGAAGACACAAAGTACATTCTAGAAAAACGGGCAACTAGGATTCAGCGGCATCGGAGGATGGGGGTGCGAAACGATGAAGGAAATCTTTCGCTGGCACCACCAAATTTACCTGTCAAAATAGGGGTAATTGGTGGTTCCTAACTGTTGACCCTACGAGGCGAACTTCACGACATTATTGTTCTCGAAATGATATCAAAATAAGTTGGAATTCATGATATGATATCAATGATATCAAAAGCAACAAACGCTGCGTTCCATCCAGTTTCAAATGAGTGACAACGCCTCGTGGGAGCCAGTTGTTATATCAAATCAGTGTTCTCACCTTCCCAGAGAGGGCTGGTAAAAAGGCAAAGGTAAAGGAGTCGGCGTTGATCAGCCCCTACGGACACGCCGCCGAGCTTGTTCTATTCAAATCGTCGAGGCATGGTGAATGCGTATTTGGCCTATACCATGACTTACGGGGGGCAGCATGTACACACCTTGTCAATGTCTCTATCTTTCCAGACAAGTCTGGTACCAATGTACTCGACCACGGAGGGATGGAAGGCTTGGTGAAACGGGCCTGGATCGATCGCTTGATCGCGTGGATGTCAGCAGCGCCTCTTACCACTGCACCACGCGGGCCCAAAAGCGATAGTACTAGAATATATATCCTCGGAAGGTTAAAAGATTTGGGTGCTTATGGGTGAGGAAAGGGCGCTTGAGGATGGCACCTCCACTCCCTGCTCACAATCATCTCAAAAACAAGGTAATATTATCACAAAATTTTTTCCCCACCACAGCAAGTATCTTCAAAGCAGGTCATCAACGGTAGGCTTTGTGAGCAGATGGTTACTTTAACAGCAGTTGAATTAATCTAAAGAAAGAAAGCGGCGATAATAATAATGACTTTCGTTGTTAGGTAGGAGAACGAAGTCTCAGCCGTCGAGGGCAGCTGGTGTCAAGTGCAAATGAAACCGACTGCATTCCTCTCCATCATTCCCCTTCGTTTGCGGCCACGTGGAGCAGAAAGCACTTCGAATTTATTTAATGTGCATGTGACTGCTACGAGTGATCGAACTCTGTGTCCGGTCAGCATCATCGGTGATTCATGGTGATTGGTGGGAAAAGCTCTGCGTTTAGGGTACGGTGGAAAGCAAGACTTTGGTATCGATTTCCGGGGCTATACTTCAGCCCGAAATCCACTGTGCCATCGACCGATCCATGTTCAGGATAACCAAACCTTCGACACACAAGGGTCCGGGTAAATAGGCACAAGACTTGGTTGGGAAGGTGACGACCCTTACCTGACATAGTAGCAGACACCGGCAAGTCGCTGTATATGCCAAATACCCATTTACCATGGCTCAATGATTCTGTATGTAATATGAATTCGGTTGAGCGTACTTAGAGGGCCACTCAATGTCGACTATTTCACCTTCACCTACATAGTGACGTCATCAAGGCCACATAAAATTACAAAGCGATACAACACCACTATCTTTTATAAAACTGGACCAGAAGGTCAACTGAAGAGGTCCGTCGAAAGAGAGGTTGTTCTCGCGAAGTATTTTGAAGGAACTTAGAAACATTTTAAGAACAGTCTTCCCTTGAAACTAATAAAATCAGCAAAGCAATCGTCGACAAGAAATGTTACCTAGTGCTTGGCGCTGAGTTAACAAATGTGCAAAGTTATTGCAGAAAGACAGGAAAGTAAGGCAGCGCTTTGTGCTCGGCGCATTGTTCCTGCCAACATCGATGAGTCATGGCAGACAAGAAGATTGTGCAGCTATTTTTACAACAAATCACAAAGGCACCATTAGTGAGGTAGTCCGTAAGTAGATGACCAACGACATATAATATGGTAAGAGGAATGACACCGAAATAGTGAGCTAGAGCTGACTTTGACGATTTATTATATGAGATGATGGGTATGGCGTAAACAATCTCATGACGCCTTAGTTTTCGGAAAGAATTTGGAGCTGAACAGGCCGAAAAAGTAAAACTTTAGCTTCACTAATGCGATTTAGCAGGTTACTGCTAAATATACTAGAAATAGATAGGCTAATGATAATGCCAGGATCATCGCAAATATCGGGGTTCGACCCTGCATCTTGGCCTACAAACCCAATTGTCTCAACTTTTCCATCAATAGAAAAATCAGGTTTTAAGGTCAAGAGTTTCCAAGCAAAAGAAGATGAAAAAATAAGAAGTTTTGAGCAACGAACATGAATATTCATTTTCTAGGGCTCAGACGATCTGTGGAAGCCCGAAACTTGAAACGAACGCGAACAACAGCTGTCCTAACACAATCTCTAGGTCCGACGTTCAAAGCGCACTTCTGAAACGAATTTGTCAAATACACGTCCCGAATTTCGCAATACGGCAATAGTTCCATATTTCGCGCTAAACTCTGAGAAAAAACTACATCATCGAAAGGCGACGCTGTAATGATTCATAACTGTAGTGTTAGAAGTCCGAAAGTCAAGGCCAAGCTAAAGGTCAGAGTAGTTCCCAAGCAATGATTACGTAGAAAATCACTCTGATTTCTGATCTGATTCTGCATAAGAGAAAAATGAGATGTAAAAAAATGACTAATGTCAGAAGAGTAGAAATTTTACAGGAAAAATTCTCTTACCGACACGTCACGTTATGCCATCGAGTACGAAACGGTCGAGACAGAGCACTTGGCGCTGAAAGCCTTCGACACACATGCTGTTTGTTTGCTCAGTTCAGCGTGGCAATATGTTTTTGGGGAATTTCTTTACAGCAAAATAAACAAACAAGTCGCCTTCTAGTCGTTATCTACGGAAAAACAGAATCGCAAACCACATTTTGGACCTTTTAGTTCCCGCTGGCACTATAGCGATTCTGCTATGGAGAAGAATCGGAGCAAAATGATCTGCATTCATCAGCCACCTGAGGAGGCGCCATGCACTCGTCTACTCTTTGGAATACTAGGGCATGGTGGGTGCGTATTTGGCCTATACGATGATTTTCGAAAGCTGGGGGCTATTCCTAGAGAACATCACCACCTTCCCAACAAGTCTGGTACAAATTCACCCGGCCCCAGAGAGATGGTGGGTGCGGGGGTCTTAAGGAGAGGATCGATCCCTTGACCGAGTGGGTGAAAGTAGCGCCTCCTCACTGCGCACGCGGTTCAGGGCACAGTTCTTTTTGATGATATTAGAGGGAAAGGCGAGCTTAACGAGAAAATAAAAGAATGGATAATGTGGGAGACTTCTAAGAGTAAGAATATGAAAACACAAAATGAGACTGGCGTCCATGAAAAGAGCAAGTAGACCCACTGTGGATAACTGCTTCGGTGGTCAAGGTAGCCTCAAATTGCCCGGAACGGGCCTTGTGAGAGGCGGGTTCGAATCCCACCTGAGCACCGACTTTTGCGAACTGGAAGAAAAGAAACCACTCCCAACTCGTTGGTAAACTGAGTATTGTCGATCTTAGCAGTACTTTTTAATTATACTTCCCCAAGTGATCTTTGCAATGTCTGAATTCTGACTTGTATGGGGAAAGGAGAGGTTGCTATCACCAGCTACGTCAGTTCTTCGTCCTCGAAACTTTGCCGTTAGGTCACGTACGTTATTACAACGCCAACTTTCTGGGACGCGAATCATTTGTGGGGGGTGTAAAACACCAGTTCACACCACATGATCATTGTAACGCTCGTTAGAATGGGAAGCGGTACATTGTAAGCGCTTACGTTCAGCTCTAAAGAGAGTTCGCTAAGGAAGAAAGGCTTCCTTCTCTGTAAGGAACACTACCCATTCGGTTTAATTGATCTGATGGATTGAAGTGAACCTGGTTCAGAAGTACTACTTACTTTAAGGTAAAAGGTAGAGGTCTCAGAGTTGATCAGTCCCTTAAGGACGCGCGGCCGCATTTCTGTTTCATTCAGAATCATAGAGGCATGGTGAATACGAATTTGACCTGCGCAATGACAAGCGGGGGCCAGCCGCTATACCAAAATGTCTCTATTTTCCCAAACAAGTCTGGTACCAATTTGCCCGACCACGGAGGGATGGAATGCTTAGCCCTGGTCGGGATCGATCGCTCGATCAGTAGCGCTTTCTAGCACTGCACCACGCGTGCCCTTCTTGCGCAACGCATCATCTATTCGGTCTGATAAATTTGGCGGATTTGAGCAAAAGCATTTTCCCAAGATGCTTTCAGCTTCAAAAATCCGCCTTCATTCTATGCCACATCAAAATAATGACCCCGGCCTAGCTGGCCGGAATAATCGCAACATTTACAAAAGCTGCACTTTACTAAAGCTTAGGCTGACCTCAACGCTTATAGGCGCTCTTATTTGAAAAATGCAAAATCTCCCTCCCCACTAACATCAAAGTAAGATTTTACTTTTGAGGATCAGGATGGGAGAACTGCTCGAAAGAATTGCTTCATCTTCAAAACCGAAGGATGGGCATAATCGAGAAACTGTTTGATTGCTGAGTAAGAGAGGAAGATAGGAAACACGTCAATTTCGGCCGTAAAACCGGAACGGTATGTTTCTCAGCGATTAGGCGACAGAACATTAACCATTCACCGATTATTGTCAACAACAGACGATATTAATGTCATCTATGCTGAGATGAACATGAGAAAGAGATATTTTTATTCCCTGACCGTTGTCAAGGAAGAACATAACTGGAATTACAATGAGAATAGATCGGAACAGAAACGAATAATAACAAATGCGCCGAAGAAGAGATTAGAAGTGTGACTATGGATAGCAGGGGAGAGTTTTCTTCAGTATGCGTGCCCAGTTGAATGCTGCATTGGTAAGAGAGAAGCGCTGTTTCCACAAATAAAACGGGAGGGTAAAGGAGTTAATCCCATTTATGAAGGGGTGAGAATAATATCCTTACTATATAATAAGCGAAACCCAGTTGTTTATTTGGATGGATGGATGGATGTCAATTCATTTTTAAACGACTCGTGGTGGCGGCGGTTGGTGGTGATTTTATCACTGCTTATCACTAAAATCATTTTGAAAATCACACTCTATGATAACGCACTTACACTTCATGTACCCTATGTCGTCTGCCGAGGTCAATTTTATTTCATTTGAGTTGGATAGCGAGGATGAGGTAGCGAAAGTGGGATAAGTTAGCGAAGTAAGTGAAAACTCTGTGGAGATGTTGAAACTTCATCAAAACTTGGAAGATCGAAGTGTGACTTAACTCTTCAAGCAGTCTAGATTTATTTATTTGTTTGTTTATTCATTTATTTATTTAACAGAGCTGGAGAACAGACGTTTGGCGGCCGATAGGCCGATAAAGGGTTGGTATTATTATATATTATCCCTCTCGTATTCAGCTTTCGCCCCTCGGTAATCGTAGGTAGAACATGGACCTAGTTGGTTACTTTGCTTTCATAAGTTTGAAAGTGTTGGGAATTGCTACTTTCTTACCCGAGCACAGGCGAAGGGTATGGATTGCCGCGGCACGGAGACGGTGGCAGTGAATAATTCATAAAGAAAAGAAGAGATAGCGTGAATTCCAAAGGCTTGCACTTTTGCACGGTAGAAGAAAAACGACGAGAAGAAAGGTTTGGAAATCATGTTTACCTCGGTAGATTTGTTTTTCCGAGGGAGACGAGATCAATGCCGCAACGATTGGGGAAGAAAAAATGATGGTATCATCTTTTTCACAGTAACCAGTGCCCAGTTCATGAATGGTCTCAACGAAATAAACCCAGAAGTGTGCGCAGACCGTGATTCGCCAAGAGCGCATCAAGGTTTATTCATGTTCTAACACACCTCACCGTTGTGGCTAAGGTTTCGAGACCTGGGCCTAAATTCATGACGGGTATCGGCACAATATACCCCAGAATAAACCCCGGTCGGCGCGATTATTCGCATTCATGAATGCGCCGCGGAGTTTATTTGGGGGACATCGCGGGTCTATTCCACTCCGTGGCGCCCTCATAAATGCGAATAATTGCGCCGACCGAGGTTTATTCTCGGGTATATTGTGCCGATATCCGTCATGAATTTAGGTACTGGCAGTCTACATATAAACCCCATCTTCGTTAACGGTCTATAAACCCCATCCTCGTTGTATTAGTGAGTGGAGTTAGAACACTTATTATTCCCGAATAAACCTTGAATAATCCCACTTGCACGCGTTAATAAATCACGGTAGGAGCTTTATGTCGGGTATCCCATTCATGAATCAGTGCCCGACGGATTCCGAACATGACGCAAATTATAATTACAAGTGTAATAACGAAGTTAAAGCATGGATAACTTGAATTAGTATGTAACGGATGGACTGACTTTCCTTGAAATGTTACTTTGTTATTATTCCTCTTCTTTTTCTAATTAATCTTGTTTTCCAAAAGAGTGTTATTCGAAGAAATTCACATTATCGTCGCTCACATCGACATAACGAGAACAACATGAAAAGTGCGACACGAAAACAAGAGATACTTAGAACTCTATCAACTAAAGCAATTATTTTAAAAGCAGCCCGAGAAACAGCAGACAGTTTTTTTGAAAAAATGACCGGAAAATGACGAGGGATAGCAGCAAGAATTCCATGAAACTGTGAGGAAGACGAGGATATGAATCGCTGAGCACCCAAGCGGCTGTACGAAGCATGATCGAATTGCCCTTGAAATCCCGACAGAGTTTTTGAAAACATGTTTTCTTTCGTCGATGCCGACGACGTATTCGGACTATCATTATTCGATGTCATCGACAACGACACGCCTCGTGGACAACCCATCACAGGCATATTTTGTTCATTGCCGATTTTTATTGCGCGATTTTTTGAAAAACACGATAACGATCTTATTTTGTTCGGCGCTCCTGAGGAGCGATGTCGACCGCAGTGGGAGATTTGTAGGGGTGCACAAAACTGCAAAAAATGGTTTTGCCTCAACAAAAGCAGAACAAATGGTTACACTTCTAAGCAAGGTTACATCCGCACGGTCGAGTGAAAGTTCCTCGTTCGGGCTAATCGAGGCTTCAATTCCTTCGGGATCGGGTCAACTCCACAATTAAAATTTCAATAACAGTGACTTGGTGTAGAGGCTGGCCCCCAGTCACTGTATAACTCGAACTCGCATTGACCATGCCTCTACGATTCTGAATGGAACACGAATGCGCGTTATGATGATCAATGCCAACACCTTTACTTTTACCTTTTATATTTTTAGAGCAGAAATACAAGCATAAAAAGTAAAACCGTGGGCGCACAAACGACGATCAGAAAACACCTAATCTTTTAAGAACGAGTCATTTTGTTGAGATGCTTGATGGCGAGGATAAATGAAAGCCTCTTACGTTGAGCCGCGACTTGCGTCATTCCAGCTCTCATATACCTTAAATTTGATTGAAAATTCAACAGCACCCACTCTCTAATTGCTAAAATGATGGTTTCTCTAGGGAAACACAACTACTCGAATAATTTCGCTTATGGAGAATACTTGGATATTTGTCAACTACAAAAAGTAACCAGAATCATCATCTAAGGATAAGCATAATCTCAAAATGAAGAAATCTCTGCGATCTTCTTTGCAGAGGAAATCATGTTTTGTATTTTCTTCTTTTTGAAACTACATCATCAAATGAATAGGGATCAAATAAATAAAAGAATGAAGAAGCGCCTAGCGAACCATAAATGTGTCTCCATTCGCAACGTTACGCAGTACAGTTTGACCTTCGTGCATCACATCGTTGACAAGATCGACTGTGAACGGGGGAATTGCGACGTCGGCCTGATTCACAGTTCATTTCCCTTTGATACCTTACTACTTTTATCACAATGCATGCACAGTATAAACCAATAAAGGTGAAGGTGAAGATGCCGGCGTTGATGAGTCCCCTGAGGGCGCGCCGCCGTTCCATTTAGATCGTCATCGAGGCATGGTGTGCGAATTTTTTTTGGCCCATACAATGGCTTGCCATAGCCAGCCGTTACACCAAGTTAGTGTCTCCACCCTCCTCCGCAACCAATTCACCCAACTTACCAATTTGTACCAATTTAAACAACCCCGAAGGTACGTCAGGCTAGCCCGGGTGAGAATCGATAGCTCAACCGTGTGAGTGTCAGTAGCGCCTCTTCCCTTCGCACCATGTGCACCATTTGAAAACATACCAATAAAACATAAATGTATCTGACGAACATTGGACCACAAGTCATCACCAATTTTCCAAGAACTGCCACTTTATGAAATATTATCATGCTGTCGAAGGACACCACCAAAATTTTAAAGTAAGAAACATAAAGATGATATACGAGAGAGGCGCACCGACCAACAGCTGAACCAAGTCGCTAACATTCAGCTCGAAACTCAGGCACGGGCTTTATAAAGTGCTGATTTTCAATTTCATTAAATGACAGATCCGCTGGATGGGCGGTTAAAATCGCGTAAATCGGCACATCACGAACGGAATAGCTTAGTACGTTATGATCATGCACATTTGTACTAAACAGGTACAACAGAACGGATTTGCATGGAGCGATTCAAGTAGTACTTTATGTTACATTGAAGGCTTCGACGAGAGTGAGCGATTGGTGGAAATATCTCATTGTATAAAATAATATAAAATATAAAATGTTGACTGTTGACTTATTGTCGATGTTTTGTTAATGTTGCTGTAGAGTTCTCAAAAAACGCCAAGCAGTATTGGAGGATGCCTTCGAAATATACGTTTTTTCCGAGAACAAAATACTTGCAAATTTTTGCATGCCCAGCCGACAAAACACTGAGAGAAAAACGGAAATGGTACCAAAGCTGTTGTTAGCGAATTCGTAGAAAATAAATAGGATGAGGACTCTACTGCTAGACCACCACAGAGATTGAATGGGCCCAACTCGACTAGCTGACGCTCACGAAGGCAGAGGTACGGCCTACTACGGGTCACCTCACCAGCGCCTTCCAAAATGGCGCCAACTACCCCATCGATGTAACATCACACAATGTCGATTGTCTCAGCGCATCTCTACCGATGGACGCTTTCAGATCGCTCGTATTTCTACGAAAGGGAAACATAAACATCCACGTACACTAAGTGCCTCGCATTTATCGGCAGTTGCATTTCCCTAGAGCTCTTTCAGTAAATAGCACGAAGATCCTTCATCTGTTGGATTACTTCGACTTACTGTCGTTGTTTTGTTAACGATATACCTGATTGGTTAAAAAAAAAGTCGAACTGTTTCAAACGATGCCTTCAAGTTATCCGTACTCGAACCGCAAATAGAACACATTTTCGGGAAAATAAATCCTCGGGAATACTGCTCCGCCAGCTGCACTCCCAACCAGCCCAACGCCAATTAAGGAATGGAAGAAAAAGAAGAAAGTGTAATTATGCGATTTGTTCAGAGAACGTGGACTTATTCAAGATCAAAGATTCGAGAAGAAACCTCAAATGAGCCCAAGTTGTTGTTACCAATTAAGGATTTATGGAATTAATCTATTTGAGACATCAAAGTGTAGTGCCGCAACATATCCGAAACAGTCATTAGAAGAACATGAACTTATTCATCATCAAAGATTCGACATAAAATTCACACACGAGCTAGTATGAAAATCTTACGGAAAGACTGTGGACGTTCGAATTCAATATAAATCAAAAGGAGAGCAAGGCTCCAATGGCCGTTCTGAGCACCAACTCAACTGACCGACGCCCTCGAAGGCGGAGGTATGGCCTACTGCGGGTCATCGCACCAGCATCTTTCAAAATGGCACGATTTAACCCATCTGGGTAACATCACACCCAATACCGATCGTCTCACCTCACCACTACCGGCGAACGCTTTCAGATCGCTCGTATTTCTACGAAAGGAAATCTAAAAGGCCATCCTCGTATCCCAAGTGCCTCGAATTTAGCGACAGTAGCACTTTCCTAGAACTCATTTATTAGATGGCACGAAGATCCTTCATCTCTTGAAGTAACACCCGGGCAGAACAGTTCATCCTGGTATTATGAGATGGGAGCACAACGTAAATCCATCAGACGTGAGTGGTTGAAATTTGAGACATTTCCCAGAACGTTTTGCTTCACTTATTCCATTTTCATTATTGAGTGAGCCTTTTTTTTCGCTAATCACAAGAAAATCTTCTTTAGAATCAGACGTCACTCCAAGAAATAGGAAAAATTCTATCAAGAAGAAGAAGTCATTTCATGAAACGGTGCAAACGATTGTGAATGGAATGCAATAATAAATGTTCCATTTTCACTTTTATTTTCTCCAATAATAAATCAATGAAATTTCAGAGTTTGGGTTAGCGCGTATCAAAAGTTTCCTTATGGCGTGTCGTTTCAAAAAAGGCCTTCACACAAGTAGAAATGGCGCTATTTGTCAGAATTGTGGAGGAACGAATTGATAAGAGCAGCCACTTTCACACGCACGGCCGAACGATAGACGTCGCGCAAGACCAACCAAGCCCTTCATAATTCTAGGATTAGAAGATTATTTGAAAAAGGTAATAGAATTTAGCATCGCCGAATACTCGCAATTCCCATTAGAATAATAATTTTCACCGAAACGGCGTTCAAATGGCCCTTAACCTTTGTCCTGTGATCGATTGGCAACCCATCGACTGCGAAATACAGTGTAGTCTACGGGTCGGATCGATCGAATGGACACTGTAATTAGGTCCCATCCTATCGATTCGACCCGTAGTCGATGTATGGACTATGCTGTAGTTCATAGATCGGGAAAATCATAGAATCAACACTCGATATTGCATCTCATAGGGTGCAACAACGATTTTCGATAGCCGCTGGACGGGATTTCGCCCCTTCTCATTTTTTGCAACAATGAATAAAAACAACTCGATGGCATTTTCTTTTCTATGATATAAAATTAATAAATGAAAATGTAAAGTTCGAACACCTTGCAGGCCACCCCGTGGCTACTCGTTGGATTTGGTGGATCCTTTAAGCAAATCGGAAGAAATTATAATAGGCAGGATCAATATTTTCCAAAGTGGTCTTAGATCTGATCGAACGTTGAAGCACGTGTTCGATCGATCTCCACACAAAGACCCCGCTCGCGGTCAATAAATCATGTGAACCGGTTGAATAATCGATTGGCAGGCGAATCAATGCCGTTCGAGAGACTTTGTTGGAGAATCGATTTTCTGCTAATTAATCTATCAAAGCTGGAACAGAATAAAAACCTACAAAGGAGAATGTTATTTTTTCCTATGTTTCCAAGCCGCTTTCGCTTTTTTTCGTTTTCCTGTCAGAAAAATGGTTTCAAGCGCGTTTCTACGTAAAGGGAAAGTGAATAAAAGATGAAAGAGAAACTTCCGGAAGCACGATCTGCAAAATCAATTGTTTTCTGGTTGAACAAACTGGATGACTCGATCGAAATGTCGGAGATGGGGGAAGGGGGCGCGGGAGCAAAATACATACCAGAGACAATCAGCTGCAATTTGCAGACACAGAAAAAATACGAGCGGTGTTCGGTTTCCATACGCACTATGTAAATAATTCTGCACATTTCCTGTCCTGTGATGGATGCAGAAACCTATAAAAAACCCCTGGCTGCCTGGAATGATACTGCGTTTTTACATTCAATTTTCGAGAACAATTTTTGTACATGATCCGAGCATCATAGAAATGAGAAAGGAGAAACTAGCAAGGCCTAAACGACGTAGAAGCACATGTTAAAACGCAAGATTCGGTGCTACTAGGATAACTTCAGTCCGACAGGCACTAACAATAAGGCCTAGCCAGCTTAGTGCAACAAAAGGGTGGAAAACACCAGAACGTCCGGGCTACGACCGTGCGAATTCAGGCGGACCTTGTCCCTTTCAGTTTCCACTGAAGTTGCAGCCCAAAGTGCCCAGTAGCGAATTGGTAGAAGCAAATTATTCCACTTAATGCGAATGAAATCTCGAGGACGGAAGATAGGAGGCCTCCCTAGCAGGTAATCAGGGTATGAACGGAAGAAGAAACTAGATTGGTAAGCAAGGAATTAGATTTCCATTCCGACTGGGAGCTGAGAAAAACGTTGGAGAAGTATCTCGACACCTTAGAGTGATTTGCTGTGTATGTGAATGTTTTGCTCAGTTTGATACATTCATTTTGATACATTTGATACAATTTATTGTAATGACCATAAACCGCTTGCGTCGTGATCGTTTGAACAATCTACAATAATCTAACTTCACAGCAAAACACATAATTATATTTCAAAAATGATAACTTCGATGAAGATGGAGACAATTCCACTGAAGTAGGAAGGTAAAGGTAATGGTAAAGGTGCCGGCATTGATCAGTTCTCTAACGACGCGCCACGCATTTGTGTTCCATTAAAAATCGTAGAGATACGATGAATGGCGTATGCCCTATACAATGAGTTTCAGGGACCAGCTGCTATACCAAGTCTGGTTTTCACCTTTCCAGACAAGTCTGGTGCCAATTTATCCGAGCCGGAGGGAATGGAAGGCTTCGTTAGCCTGGCGAGGATCGATCCTTCGACAGTGCGGGTGTCAGTAGCGCCCCTTACCACTGCACCACGCGCGCCCTCCAATAAAGTGTATGTTTGTTTAAATTTGTTCTGATGGCATCTTGTCCAGACTTTTACCTTGCTTTCGTTGTATTGTTCTCTACACTGGACTACAACATTGTCTCCATTCCATATTTACATCCTCAATGGATATGTTATTAAAGAAAAAATATTTTAATCAAATAACAACAATGCTCGGAAACTATAAAACAACAAATAATAGAAAAATATAGGTTAGAACGAATACAAAAAATACCGTTACCGCCGATACCCTTCGTGTATGGTTACTTCTGCATAGTAAATTTAGAGAAAATGTTTGCAAACTTCTTGCAGGCTGTTCGAATCTCAATAAAAAATTCCGCAGAACAATGATTCCGACGAGATGGAAAATTTTCTTTATGACCACAATTAAAAAAGACCATCATTTGAGTCACATGGTAATTATTGTTCTCATTGTGAAACTGTCATGCTGAAGGGACGTTTCTCGGAAATGAACCTGATTGTTTTTAGGTTGAACTCATTACCCCGTTAGCCTCTGCAGACGTCAATGGAAAGAGAAAAATGAAGATATTTTGGGTACAGAAATTAGTTTCCGCTCGAAGCGACCATCCTTATGTACATCTACCAGAATCTATGACACTAATAAAAAAGCCACCTTCACGAAGGCTCTAATGCTCAGTATCAGTCCAGGAATCAAGAATAGGACTGGAGTGGAAACAGTTAAGGGTTGCCTACGGAAAATGGAAAATTCTGAAAAAGTGATTCAAGTCCTTGAGTCATCAAGTCTAATTTTCCAGAAAAAATCGAAAAAAAAATGAAATCAACGGAAGTTTATGACAGATTTTTGTGACTCGGACCCCTTTTAAGCTAATGGTCGATCCTAGAACAGGTGAGCGATATATTTTGACGTTCTATTATGACTAGAAACGGATGGAAGTCCAAGATGCGGCGATTTCTATAGAGAGCCTGCCTCCTATTTCCTTAGTCACGAGGGCTTGTCCTAAGTGAAACGATCGTCGAGATAAGGAAATGGCGGCACTTGCTGCTGCGAAACAGGATTCATGCGACACACGGATTTCTCACACCTTTTCAGTAACTAGTTGACGTTTGGGTGTGGCTGATTTTGCTCCCCTGACACAACTGCTTCGACAATTCAGTGGCGAAAACGTTTATCAGCATTAGTCAGTCCATTAAGGACGCGCCACGCCTTCGTTTCTAGTTCAGAATCGAAAAGACATGGCTAACACGTATTTGACCCGCCCAATGACTTGCCTGTGAGCGAATCAGCTTCTTCTCCCTCCCAGTCAGACTTGGTACGAATTTATCTGAACCCAAAGAGATAAAAGGAATGATTGATCTGGGTGATAATCGATCGCGCATCTGCGCGAGTGTCAGTAGTCTCTTGCCACTTCACCATGAGTGCCCATAAACAATGCGCATGTATCGTAAAGCCCTTATACTGCAGCATTTTCGAAAAACAGAGGTAGTTCAACTACATTGGCTTTATCTTATCAGGCACTAAACTGTTTCACCTGGATAGTCGAAGAGCAGGATCTGTGACCATGAAGAACAAACAGCTAAAGCATAATGAGAATGGAGGTTCATAATAATAAACACGACATTCCATTCTTTGTACACTTTCGGCGATAATTTTATGATCTGCGATCGCTGACAAATATTCAGAATAGAGCGTAATCTAGTCAAAACAAATCATATCATGCCATGCGTGAAAATGCAAAAATGGAATTACATTTTTGATAGCGACGTTGTACCGCTGGCGCAACAACGATCAAAATGTGCAGTTTCTCTTAGAAATTTCAAACTGGGAGTGAAGAATAGATGGGAAAGTAATTCAACGGTTTCTAAGGAAACCTATAGTGCTGTATGTCGCGAGAGCAATAAATTTTTAAGAACATCGCTCCAGCTCTACGGCACGAGCACACATCAAAAAAGTATATTTACCATAGTTTAAGTTTAAAGAGAGTAGTTTTCTATGGGTTGTAGAGGAAACTCGAAAACAGGATCTCGGAGCACAGTGATAGGAGATGATGTCCGCCAAAGAACTACGACTCCCAACATCTACGAATATTTACATTCATTATACGCTCAACAATCAAAATTACACACAGTGAAAGACAATAGGAATCATATGACAGAAAAAATGGTATTAAAATTGTATTATAATTATATTAACTATTGATTATAATATTATTAATTATATTATATTATTATATTATAATTATATTAATTATTAATTATAATTGTATTAATTGTATTATAAAAGTTTTCGAGCGACTACCAAAAATTAAAAGAAAAGTAATGATTATCTACAGCAGCTATATGACACAAGGGGTGCACATAAGCCAGCCATGTAGGCAATGCTCAAGTGCAGGCAATAACGCATAGACAGGCGGGAAATGGCCGTCGAAAGCGCTTTCGCAATGACTGGGAAACATGAAGCATGCCGATGAATGTAGCATGGCAGCATAGTTATAAAACAAACAAGCCCAGCTGCCATACATTCCGTTCACCACAATATACAAGTCCAATGGCTCAGCGAGAGAAGCCAACGATTCAATTGTTAGGACAAAAAAGAAAAGTTCACTCAGAGAAAATGACGGGAAAAGCAGCAGAAGTGTATTTCTTGTTCAATGAGGAATTGTTTTGAACAGAATAAATTCCGTCTCCTCTGGAGTTCTGAAAAATAAGGCTACTCATCTGTCAAATCCATGCAGTCGCGCTGCAGTAAAACTGCGTGCTGCAGAAGGTCATTGCCCGAAGTTCGGAAATAGGGCTTGAGCCCAAATGACTAATGTGTCTGCTGGGACTTGCAGATTAGTTTTCTCTTTGGAAACGTGGATCATGGCTGCATTGCGAAAGTATGGTCCTGGAAAGCTCCGCCAAAGCCAGCAAAAGAGTATAAGAAGTATGTACATAACCGGCTCATATTTTTATATCCTCGAGCAATTCTTGGAAATTTATATACCTGTCAGTAAATGAAGGTTCTTGCAACATTCCTCATTATTCTCATGCTCACAGAACTTCAACCTTCACACAAAAGCCAAGAAAAGCAGCGGTTCGATCACAAAATCAGATAATCTGAAAATTCATCTGCCACTAACCATAATGGCAAGGGCTAGCAAGGCAGATGGAACTTACCGTAGTGGAAGAGAGCTCTCACCCCTTGAGGAACAATAGCCACGGGTAGACCAAGGGTTTCCCTTTTATGATCATTATCCTGTGCTCATATCAACGTTATCATTTTTTGAAACCGCTACTTCCTTCGCGATATTACCATTTGGTTGTTGATATTTGTTTCCTAACTCGAATTTCATAAATTTGCAGAGGTGAACGAGTAGATAAATGAATGTTGCTCACATTTGCGCTGAACAATTTTATGGCGATTCTAAGTGGAGATGTTCATCATGTGTCGCCAATAAAACTCGTTTCACAAGATACATACCAATTCAATTCAAAAAGAGCAGGCACAACGAAATGACACTTAACCACATGACTTATAAATGCTGCCATCGACGTGGTATTGTGCTTTGTAGAATGGAAACATTCATAGCAAAAATTCAATTTTGATCTTCAAGAAAAATGGCAGTGGCTATAATCCACAGAGCTACTATTACAACAGTGATGTAGAGCGGAAAAACAGCAGATCTTTGACGCATCGAACTCTTATGACCAAATTGCTCATGCAGCTACATAGTGCTGAAGGCGATAGCCAATCTATCCTTACCTTCCAAGACAAAACATTGTTCCCAATTCGTCCGAAGGCGTGGCTAGTTTAGATTAAGGGTATGATCGAACGTTCGAGCGCGCACGGTGAAGAATCACTTCATACCGCCAAAGCATATACGCCGTGCTTACATGATACAAATACCCCAGTACCTACTGCTGTTACGACCGAAAAAGGGAAATTGGGTAAATCTGGTTTACCTCATGCTCTTTCGAAGAATAAGCTGATATCGTCTGTGAAAACCGAGCACTCCAACTATAGAATATAGACTATGTCGAGAGTTCTGCCGCAATCAGAAGAGATTTGGGAAACGGAACCGTAAGCAGAACCTAAGCGACCTGTCCTTGATGGTGTTTGGAGAAAATGATCGAAGGAAATTCGACTGCACACCGGAGTGTTAGTATGTTCGTATGTCTTGCCGAGGTTGTTAGGTGGAGTTATTTATTAACCGCCACACGTATCGACCTTCTAGTCGTCTTCAGAGGTCTGAACATGTCTCGTGGTTAGTGACCGAACGGCTTACCCCGCCAAAGGCCGTGTGAATATCAAACAAAAATGTATTCGAAAGAGAATAACCTCACCGGTGAGTTCATTCTCTTTCAAATACATTTTTGCTTGGTATTCATGGCGATTCTTCAAAAATGTGAGTGCGGCCTTTGGCGGGGTAAGCCAGTAACCACGAACCATGTTTAGGCCGCTGAAGACGAAGAGAAGGTCGAAACGTCAGACCGTTAATGAATAATTCCACCTAACAACCTCGGAAAAGCATACTCACATACTAACACCAGAATACTAACATCAATGCCGAGGTTCAAAGAAGAAAGAACCTGGGAATTGTAACACCCCGAATAGTGTCCATCCTTTTTAAACCATACTACTAACTTACAAAACAAAGTGCAAAAGTGTCATCACTGACTCAACGAGGTTCTGATCTCTAGTCGAAGAATATAGTTGAGAGAGTTGCCACGAGGTCCCGTTCGAGCGCTCTCTTCAAACTGCCGGAGCGGCGGGCGGAATTGCTCGAAGGAGCGCGGGGTCCTGTGACGGGCAGCCTCGACGATTTGCCCCATCACGCGCACGAGTCACGAGTGCAGCTGGAATGGCTTTGCTCAAACGTGTGACTGCCAGACCCACATTTCCAGACCGTTTGCATTGTGGCGCGTTTGAAACTTGGCAATCTGCCGAGGTCACGCTCAGCAGAGCACGAGGTCCGTCGATCGGGCCGCTTTAGACGGCGATCTAGTCGTTGATCGCGCCCGATCTATGCCATCAAATTCACGCTGTTAGTGGCGAGCAAAATGTGCCGCCTAGATAAACTGGTGCGTGGGAACCACGAGAATGTAAACACCACCATTACTCCATCCAATTTCAAAGACTTCATAGAAAAAATGGCAGGCGATTCGCCGGGCACCTGAGGAACCGCACGTCGACCACCAACGAAGACAGTTTCCATTTGATGGAACGATTCATCACAACACAGCAGAAGCATCCTATTCATATTAATGACAAGCAGAGGTGCCGTGTGGCGCACGTTTCTCGCAAGAACGTCGAGAAAACAAGTTCTTTCGATACCCATTCATTTTAGCTATAAGTAATGAACCCCGGCATGTGCTTCAGATATAAAATAGTAAGATATTCACGGGTAGGATATTCACGCTCTTCAAGATTTGGGTGCAGACGAGCAGGAATCGAAGAATGCTACATGCAGGACGTCCAATTCGCAAGGGTAGCACCGCTATCGATACTACAGGGTGCGGCAAAAGTTCTTCAACACAGATTCTTGACTGTCCAAACGGCAGATCTCAGGCAAATGAGATGAAATTTATAACATTTATTGCCTTTGACCACACACATATAAAAAACCATCTAAGTTTCGAAATGACCCCCTTTCGCATGAATACAGGCCCTAAGTCTCTTGAGGAACGAGCCTACGGCGGCACGCCGGTTCACCGACGCGTCCGGGAAAATCGACAGCCACAACTCCCGGAAGACGTTTTGAAAAAGAAATTCTTTCGCGGGACTCTACTCACTTCGAAAACACCACTTGGACATATCAGCAAGACTCTGCACCTGCTCATAGTGCCGAAGTCGTATAGAAATGGTGTGCCGACAATTTTCCTGATTTCATCTCAGCAAAAAAGTGGCCACCGAATAGCCCGGACCTTAATCCGATGGATTATTCAATCTGGCCCATATTGAAGAGCAAAGCCTGCGCAACATCCCACGCGAGCTTTAATTCTCTTAAAGAAGCCTTGAAGAAAGCCTGGGAAGAAATTGATGAAGATGTCCTGCGTGCCGCCGAAGACGCGTTCCCCAAGAGACTTAGGTTCTGTATTCGTGCGAAAGGAGGTCATTTCGAGAATTAGAAGCTTTTTTATATGTGCATGGTCAAGGGCAATAAATGTTATAAATTTCATCTCATTTGCCTTAGATCTGCCGTTTAGACAGTCAAGAATCTGTGTTGAAGAACATTTGCCGCACCCTGTACATTGTGGGAATTTCCCAGTAGTTCCCAGTACTTTGAAAATTACAAATGCGAATTGCGAATTGGCAAATTGATAAGCAAATTCAAGGGTTCAGAGGTTCAAAATAAAAGTATGATTCAGAAGTTCTAAATAACTAATTAGCTCGAGAAACTTCTGGTAAAGAACTGTCCACAAGATCTCGTAGATGAGTTTGAACCAAGGGTACAGAAACCATTCTAACTGTTATCGATCTCTTTTACCAAAACCGTCGAGTAGAGATTTCGTATCAGTCCTCTACCGTAATCTTTATGTCTCAAAATTAATTAAGAGAAACGCGATCACTGGGGGTTGAGAAGGGAGGTGGGTAACGTATGAAAGATTTGGGATTCTCTTTACATTCAGTTTGATTTGAGCATGATTTTTTTCAGGCGTTTTACCAGGAGAAATTATGGGGTATTATAAAAGCTTCATCGGTAAGAGAGCAGATGGATGACAGAAAACAAGTTTCAATAGCATAGTGTTTTTATAACAAAAAATGGCATCATCGAATTAGAAGAACTGTCACCGCAAGAAAAAAAAACTTGTAAACCAAAATGAGGGCAAAGGTAAAGGTGCCAGCGTTGATCAGGTCCCGAAGAACGTGCCTCCAATTCAGAATCTTAGAGGCTTGGTGAATGCGTATTTGGCCTATACAATGACTTGCGAGGGACAGCCACTATACCATGTAAGTGTCTCCACCTTCCCGCACAAGTCTGGTTCCAATTTACCCAACGCCAGCGGTGTGGCAGGCTTGGCTAGCCCAGGCGAGGATCGGTCGACCGTGCGGATGTCAGCAGCGCGTCTCACCACGGCACCACATGCGAAATCAAATTAAGAATTGGAAGAGTATTTTTTAACAATTAGTAACGCTGCTAAGATGAGAATAATAAATGTAAAAATAAAAACCGTCGAATTTGACCAATTACAAAATATAGCAACTAAGCGTAGATACAACTACTTCTCGAAAAATTACGTCGGAAGACGGACTTATAAGGCGAGACTGCACCTTTTTCGATGACTGAAGAAAGACTGATTACCCAAGGTCGTTCAGGCGTTCACGTGGAGCTGCATACTGGCTAAATATAGAATTCTCAGCAGTTTATTGCCGTGCTTGTCGCAGCATTTCAATGGCGCTGTACTTCGCTTTGTTACGAGGTGATTTTTATATTCGATGTCCAAGATTGAAACGATGCATGACCTTCTTGACATTATTACAGTGTAACATCATGAGAAGATTGGTGGTGAAAGATAGAAGCACAGGTTCTGGATGAAGAAAAAGCACTAAAGGAACTCCGGAACAATGTCATCGAACGGTTTGAGAGCACTATGTCAAAAGACCGAGAAAATGTCTCCACTTCTTCATGTGAACGGTGATTTTCATAAATGCGTAGTTGACCTGTTCAGGGAACTTTAAAGAGGACACGGAGCGGAAGTAACGATGTAAATGGAAAAAAGCAAGACGAAGGATGTATGGCACAATCCATCAAAATGCATAGAAGCATTACTGAAGGGTACAAGCCTACGCATTGTCTGATCGAACGATCGAAAGACGTTTTTAAAAGATAGGGTTAAAGATGAAAATCAAGCAGGACTTCGATTCACACCCGCAAATTTGAAAGAATTCAGTTTTTCTGATGTTTGTATTGAACATTTCTCCTAAATAGTTTCCGGTCCACTGAATAAAAAATTTGACCCGTCCTTCTCGATTTTCCTTGAAGTAGGATCATTTACAAAAAGCAAAATGTACCAGACTTGTCTGGGAAGGTAAAGGTATAGCGGTTGGCCCACGCAAGTCATGGTATAAGCCAAAGACGCATTCACCATGCCTCCACAATTCTGAACGAGGGCGTGGCGTGTTCTTAGGGGGATGATCAACGCCGGCCGCTTTATACTTACCTTTAGAGAGGAAACACTTAAAACATTTATAAAAAGGATATAAGTATGACTGAGGATGAAATTGAAGCAACAATCTGAATTTCAAGTGAAGTGCTCTAAGTAAGCTCAGGGTGAGCATAAAAATAGCGTTTTTTGCAGAACAATAGTGCAGTTATGCCTGAACTTTACCCATGACAATATTTACAGTATCGACGACAGTAATCAAGCAACAAAAACACACTGGGTGTCACTAAACCAGCGCGTTTTTGAGACTCTATTCGTAGAGATGCAGAAACTAGAAATCAGCAGCGGTGTCAGAATAACAGTTCTATTTGGCGATCTAAAAAGCGATACAAAATTGTGAATTCAGTATGGAACCTGCATGTTTTAAAAATATGATGTTATTCCTGTCCAAATGCGTGACTCCCCGTTGCAGCGTTCTATTTCGAAGAGATTTAGGCTTGCTGATGGAATACGGAGATAACTAAGGTACCGGAATAAATTCGGTATCGCTACCCACCTTTGAATACGGCTATTTTAGTGAGAGACTCAAAACTGGGCTAAGAATGGGTAGCACGAGAAGGGTTCAAACTGCAACATTAATGTTTCCATGGGCGTAGTGCAGCAGTAAAAGTAGCCAAGTCCAGCCGCACGACGGACTGATGAATCCTTGCCGAGACTAACCAAGCCCTCCATCCCTCCGGATACGGGTAAATTGGTACCAGGCCTGTTTGGGATGGTAAAGACCGTGATTTGGTACAGTTGCTGGCCTTCGCAAGTCATTGTATAGGCCAAATTTGCATCTGCAATGCGTCCACGATTTTCCTCGAAACTCGCACTTTGGAAACGAGACCACTGTGGTTTTCCAGTGTCATTCGACAGGGTGTATGAATAAAATATCTACATTTTATAAAAACTGGAAAATCCGTTTTTTTTTGCTAAACTTTCGAAAATTTTTTAGCTCCTCAAAAGGAGCTTTCGCCAGAGGCAGTTTCCGAAAAAACGTTGCATAGTTATAGAGCAAGTGTTTCGTTCAGGGAGCAATAGTAGACGGTTTTCAAATGCTCATCAATTGTTAATTGGCCCTTGGAAAATATGCATTTTCTGCAACGGTTACGGTGAATTTCTGCAACGATCTGTCCACATCTGCATTCCCCTGCTTAATTATACACAAATTTCCTTGAAGACTTTTTAGCCCTCCCTTTTGCAGCAGAGTACTTTCACTTATGCGTCCTCATCGGCTTTCCACACTAGTATGTTTTCTTTTTACGACTATACCAGGGGAATACGAGTCATAAGGGAAAACTAACATCAATGATTCACTTGCACTTTATAAACGAAATCATGTGACAAACTGCTGCCCTAACAATCGCTACCTATTTCCAAAAATGGTCATTGAAGCAAAAAGTACCTTCGTGGAATAACTCGCACTCAGTCACATGTTGTGAGGTGTTGAATGAACAGAATAACCCGGCGAAAAACATAACGGAAAAAGGGGTGAAATTCCCTGCCGTCGTCCAAACGTCAAATTGAGATAGAACTGGAACTGACAGCAATACAAAGAGGTTTGTTGGACAGAAGAAAGGGGTTACCTGAGTGTTTCTCACCTTTCGAAAAGTTGGCTAAATGATGATATTTCGATTCTACATGTTTCTAAGAATCTCATCGACAAGCTGATATTTCGATTCTACATGTTTCTAACAATAAGAATCTCACCGACAAGCGTTAAAAAGCAAAGTTTTAGATGGCAAATTTTTTATTTCTTATTTTTTAAATACCAACAGTCTGCTGATACGATAGGTCTCTTGCTACCCTGTTCAGTATAGCTTCCCGAGTAGTTCTACTTTATTTTTATTGTGAAAAAACCCATTAAATTTCAATTAATCGACAAGCCTCGGAAGGATGCATTGTTGCATTCGGCCACAGAGAGCATAATGATCAGATATCGACGTTTCTCTTACGGATCAGATCGCGGAAGATTTCCCGCGATGTGAACGTGAACCTCTATGTTTTCAAGCCCACCATCCTATATTCAGTCGGACGCTACATAAGTTGTCGTAATTTTTGACTGAGAAAATAGAATCGCTTACAGGTTAATTAGCGGTGACCCACTGGGAAAGACGAAGGCGCAACAAATTTCAGAAAGGAAATGTGAAAAAGAGGATTAAATCATCATAAGTACAAAAAAAAACTTAGCAAGTTCTCAAGGTGGAGAACTTGGTCCACTACATCATTTAAGGATAGTATCAATGAGACGATGATCAAGTGACAATTACGGTACAAACTGCTACAAATGCCCAACGACTATTGGTACCGGTCAACAGGGCAGCTAATCTTCTAGTGCTTAGAAAAGCATTTTGTGTAATAAAATGGTGTTTGAGCGAGTAATTTCACGTTATATCCGATCTTTTTGGCAGGGGCGGGATGGCCGAAAGGTTAAGAGCTTAGGCTCAAGATCTCGATGATCAGCGTTCAATCCCGTCCCAGGCAGAAACCCTTGCCTAGCTTGGAAATAGCTGAAAAGGGTATCGGTACCAGCGTCAGGCCCGTGTGACAGGTCGGCTGACGGAGGAAAACTGTCACGATCACAAGACGGATCGATGGTCGCATGCAAGGGACCGGCGCCCAAGAACCTGCGATCGAGGATGATATGACAACCCCACAAGGAGCTCAAGAATGAGACAAGATGGCAGTGTGGCACCTCAACAAATGCGGGAGCAGCACCAAGGAGAAAGAAGACGGAGCGACTATCGTGAAAGACGAACCCCGTAACTGATCGGGATAAAAACGTTGTGGAATAAAAAAAATCCGATCTTTTAGGCCCCGCTCAGGTGACATCGTCAAAACAAACAAACATAATTTTTTGTGTAAATTTCGGATATTTACTCAACAGTCAACAACAACAAAAACTCTTAAGAATCTAACACTCGCCGTGATTCATGGGAAATGACACATGGGAGGTTGCTCAAGAATTTCGGATGTTCTGTTTGGAAAATTAGTAGCACTAGGACGGGCCCACGAGACGGACTATTTGTCAAAGTGAGGCAAACCGGCTGGACCACCCGAGCCTGACGATGCCCGAGCCTGACGGATCTTTTATACTCCTCTGCCGTCAACCTCCAACAAACATTCGACCACGTTTTCTTTGAATTGGAGGAAAGGGATCTTCTGAACTTTCTGGCAGTACAATATACATGCATTCACTAAGGACGCTCTTAAATCGCTCTTAAACTCTTCCGCTCTTAAACTCTATCGCTCTTAACCCTTAAACTCTTTCGCTCTTAAACTTTTAAACTCTTAAATCGCTCTTAAACTCTTCTTAAACAAAAGTCACATTAGACACTTCATGCGGCAGCATTCTGTTCTCAATGAATCCTGTCCTCTCGCAACTCATTCGTTCAGAGTATTAAACAAAAGTCACATTAGGCACTTCAGAAAAATCAGAACGTTGAACTGAACGATGACACGCTCCATGATTTTGCTGATTCGAAAAGCAGCAAATCTTCCTTTGGCTTTACTTATTTTTTACCACTGCCCAATCAACGGAATACAAACGAAAAAAAGATACTCGTAGATGTGTCTAATGAACCTAAACTTACAATAAGATAGCAATCAGATAAAAGTCAAATTAAAATATGACTTGTATGCATGAATTTATAATTTACATCTGCCTTCATCGATTTTCACCTGTTGATTTTTTCAAATTCTCCAAGAATCACGCGAAAATAAAAGCTTCGGAAAACTCGATCGTAAGGAAGCACCTTGAAACGGGAAGAAAAACAAAAATCAAAAACTTTCGGACCGCATAAACACAACAACAAACCCTTCCAACAAAAAAAGGAGAAGAGGAAGCTGTATCCTGCACTCCAAAAATTGGAAACTTATTGAGGAACCTGAACTTGGAACATTAAGAGCTTGAATTGGGGACGTACTCCTTATTCCCCATTATGACCATGCAAACCAGCAAATCATACCCAAAAGCACATTTATGAAGGGGCGATCCTCCACAATCATGGGGAGTGAATGGGAAGAACACCGACCGTTCAAAAATGAACACCACGAAGGTGATTTTCGTGCTCAGTCGATAAAACGCGCTCCAATCGCTACCGATACCGTAGTCGACGTGTACACTTTTGCGGCGTGTATTCTGTGTGGTTGAATGTCATCATTTGAACAAAGTCATCCAACCGATTGGCTTCTGTGAGGACCGTCGAGTGAGTTTCAGTTCGCAGCAGCATTCGTCATGGCTTCAGTACCGACGTAAGTTTACCTTGACTGGGTAACTTTACTAGCCCCAAAGGTCTCAGTTATGGGTAAAGCTGTTTTAGTGCTAAGGACGACAAAGAGAAGAGAAACGATGCGCTGGCAACGGCGATTTTGAAGGATAAAGTGAAGCCGAACAGGCTTATCGTGGATCAAAGTGACAAGGATGACAACTCCATCATTGCACTCAGCCAGGCAAAAATGGACGAGCTTGCTCTGTTTCGTGGAGACACTGTCGTATTGAAGGTTAGTAATCAGAATCGGATATGACGAAATCTTTGCGGCGTGACGTCGTTTCTGAGTGAATGGTAACAATTTCAATCGTACATTCTTTTGTCCCACATGTATGTCTCATTAACCGTCCTAAGAATGTTAGCATCTTTTGGGGCTTGGTCCTCTGACAACCTGTTATTCCCTTGCTCCTTATCAGCCTGTTCTTTAGGCGCGTCATCGCGGTTACTCGCAAACGGCTAGCCTCCTATAAGATGTCGTAAAATTCGGTAATTGCTGACTGGGACAGATTTCTGTGGAAAAACATCGTCTTCGAGAAATTTTCTTCGAACTGCACCCGCCCCCTCCCTCCAACCCAAATAGAAACGACCTTTTTATTTATTTATTTGTGCGTCATATTGCGCGCCAATTGTAAGAACCAAACAAGGCATCAAGAACACTAAATTCAGAACAATAACTCATAACAAACCTCAAATAAGCAAGAAGAAAACAAATCATGTGAGCAACTGAGCCTTAGTGGAACAATAGAAATTCGTTAAAGTTGGCGGTCAGTTTTAGCCTAGACTAGCATGGCTATTAGGATTAGCCATGCTTCGGCTGGAGGCCATTTGTTCCATTTGAACCTGTGAGCGACAGCTTTCGCGAGCGGCATTTAGTCAGTATTCAGAAGAAAAAGAAAAGTTCCTTGCCGTTGATGGGACAGGAATCATGATGACCCCTACCTCCGACTGTCCACACCATGGAAGCATGGTGCCCTTCCCCAGGAAAATCATATTTGACCTCTACGAAAATTCCACTCGATTGTTCACACCACCACAATGAAACAATATATCGCAATGACATTTTGTTAACTAGCATAGAGTTGGAGCGATATTGCAGACCAGAACGTTGCACTCCTCCCCCACCCCGCACTGCGCAGTCTTCTATCGTGTAAGGACCAGGAACGAAGCCTGTTCAGTCTCACTGGGTAAACCTGGTTTTGAGTAAGATCGTAGGTCCTAAAACGCTCGGGCCACCTCTCTTCAATAATGCAGCGACCGGTCGGTTAAAGGCCCATTCAGAGGCTGCGGCATTGCGGCGCGTCAATGCTTAAGGATAGGGCAGAGACGCAGACTCTGCCACTCTGGCGTCATTTTCCGCGGCGTCAACGGCGTGAACGGCGGCACCGTAAACTGAGTTGTGCGCGGTGCATCTGGGTGTGTGAACCTTCCGAATTCCGGTTATCGGCCGCTTTTGGCCCTCCCGTGAGAAGGGTCCTTGCGCGAATGCGTCAAGCGCGTCAAATGACGCAGAAATTTGCGTCAAAATGACGCAAATTTTTGCGTCATTTGACGCAGCCTCTGAATGGGCCTTAACCCGGTTGAGTTGTTTGGTTAACCAGCCGTTCATCGGCCTATCGACCGCCAAACGTCTGTTCGCAAGTTTCGTCAAATAAATATTGAAATACATAAATTTATACTGCTTACCGAGTTAGGGCCGGGGCATACTAATGGCGGACGGCAGCGGACGGCAGCGGACGGCGACGGACGGGGATTAGCGATTCAAGGGAACTGGAACATTTTTGTTTGAGAGAACATATGTACATATATAACATATAACATATAACATATATAACAACATAACAATTGTCATTATAATTGTTTCCGGATATAATGACGGCACTGGCCTGATTGCAAGTGTTCCTTCGGTCTGTTGTTCTTACGTTATCCTAAAGCTTCAGTAATGTTTGTTTGTTTATTGTTCTTAGTTTTTTTTTCATTTACAAGACTAGTTATATTTGTTATTGTAATGACAAGTTGTCTGGAATACGTTGTTGTTGACGGGCGGCGACGGGCGGCGGCGGGCGATGAAGTATAACCCGGGCCTTAGGCCACACTTCGATCAAATTTCGACAATGTTTTAGGTTTTGACGCAATTCCTTACTTATACCACTTTCACTCACTCAAGCCCCGCCCCCTTTTTCTCGATCCTCAATCACGGGGGGATTTTTTTCAATCACGGCAAACAATATAGAGTAGATGGGGTGTAAGTGCGTCAGGTGCGTTATCATAGAATCAGCACCACCAACCGCTATCACCACCGATGATTTGGAAAATGAATTAACATCCATCCATCCATCCATCCAAATAAACGACTGGGTTTCGCTTATTATATAGTAAGGATAGTTGTGTTTCCTGATAAACAGTCGTTAGAGTCATGACGCTTGGCTGTAGTCTCAGTGTAGGAGAAGAACAACTCTTCTGCTTCCTTGTAGACTCCACTCGGCTAGCCCCTACAGGAGATATGAGTGGTCTCTGCGGTCGAAATTTGATAAATGGAGTCGGATTTCGCGGTCTGAACTCCGGAAAGCCCTCATGTGGAAGTCAGTGACTATTTGAGACGAAAAAATTTTTTCGACTGCAAGAGTGAAATAAGTGAAATAGAGCCATCAAAAAGTATTTTTACTTACTTACTTAGATCAAAAAGTATTTTTACGTCACATAAATCGTTTTACAGGGAAAGAAGAGGAAGGAGACCGTAGCTATTGTACTTGCCGATGACAACTGCTCCAATGACAAGATCAGAATGAACCGTGTGGTCCGCCACAATCTCCGTGTTCGTCTCGGTGATGTCGTGAGGTAAGCGCCTTCGGTGACCCGATGAAAGTGTTCAAAATTTTGCTAATGTTTTAGTGTAACTGCTGCACCAAACATCGGATATGGAAAGCGCGTGCATGTTCTCCCTATCGACGACACCGTCGAGGGACTCACAGGGTAAGGAAAGATTTTTTGTCGTATTAGAAAGCTTCTGACCTCCACTTATTTTCAGAAATCTGTTCGAGGTGTTCCTGAAGCCGTACTTCGTCGAAGCATACAGACCTCTCCACAAGGGAGATATTTTCACGGTACAGGCTGCCATGCGTACTGTTGAATTCAAGGTGAGAGCGATTCCTTCTCCTTTTTGCTTGTACTTACTAAGAAGTTTATAGCTCAAAGACATTTGGAGTGGTGTATTCGGACAAACAAATAGAGAAGAGAAAGTGTTTGGTTATGTTCTAATGGGTTCAGGCACGCATCGATTGTGGTCTTGTTTAAATATTTCACATTTACAAGTTTGATAGAGTGGTGGCTACCATATATTAGTAATTATGAAATTAAATCACTGTCCCTTTAGGTCGTCGAAACTGACCCATCACCATCCTGCATTGTTGCGCCGGACACCGTTATTCACTACGAGGGAGAGGCCATCAAGCGAGAAGAGGAAGAAGAAAACATGAACGACGTTGGATACGACGATATTGGAGGAGTAAGTCCTTGTTAAGTATTTCTTCGTTCGCGCGCCATATTACTCTTCTATTAAGGTTCGAAAGCAACTTGCCCAGATCAAAGAGATGGTAGAGCTTCCCCTCCGACATCCTCAGCTCTTCAAGGCAATCGGTATCAAGCCACCTCGTGGAATTTTACTGTTCGGTCCTCCTGGGACTGGTAAAACTCTGATCGCCAGAGCGGTCGCTAACGAGACAGGAGCGTTTTTCTTCCTTCTTAACGGTAGGTCGTTATTGTTACACTGTGGAATATCGGGTTCCTTGATCAGGTCCGTTTAGGGCCGGAGATTATGTCCAAGCTTGCTGGAGAGTCGGAATCGAATCTGCGGAAGGCGTTCGAAGAGTGCGAAAAGAACTCACCCGCCATTCTCTTCATCGACGAAATTGACGCTATTGCTCCAAAACGTGAAAAGGTTCGTAGAGATTTTTTACCTGAAAGTTATTTAATCATTTAGGATTCTTTTGCAGACTCATGGAGAAGTAGAGCGCCGCATCGTTTCACAGCTTCTCACTCTTATGGATGGACTTAAGCAAAGATCTCATGTTGTTGTCATCGCGGCAACAAACAGACCCAACTCCATCGATGCCGCTTTGAGGCGTTTCGGTCGTTTCGATAGGTAGGTGTTTCAACTGTCGTATATCGCTGCAACTTTACGAACTTTACAACTGATCTTTACGATGTCCTGTTCAAGTGATTCGATTTGAATCCAGTTACTTTGAGTTTTACTAGAGAAATATATCGTTTATCAACAGCAGCTGACGGCCGCACTTATGAATGTAAAGCTACCTCGTGGAATTTCATCGTATAGTGTACTATTCCATTGACTTATAACTTGTTGTATTGCAGAGAAATTGATATTGGAATCCCTGATGCTGTGGGACGCCTCGAGGTTCTCAGAATTCACACCAAGAACATGAAGTTATCTGATGACGTCGACCTAGAACAGGTTTGTTCGTGCATCACTACAGTGTGTAGGCGTAACGGTCAGGTCTTGCTGGGCCGTTTGTGAAGTTCGCCTTGCGAGGAATTATTGAATGCGTGTATATTTTGTTTGTCTGAGGTATCGAACTGAATTTGCTCCGTATTCAGATTGCAAACGAGTGCCACGGATACGTAGGAGCTGACCTTGCATCTCTTTGCTCAGAAGCTGCTCTGCAGCAAATTCGTGAGAAGATGGAGCTCATTGATCTTGAGGACGACACGATTGATGCAGAAGTTCTGAACTCGCTTGCAGTATCTATGGAGAACTTCAGAGTACGTTAAATCGCATTGGCATCTGTGTTGCCTTTTGATGTACGGTTTTCCTTCTAGTTTGCCATGGGCAAGTCTTCCCCATCGGCTCTACGTGAAACTGTTGTTGAGACTCCGAACATCACATGGGATGATATTGGAGGTGCGTGTTTTTGCGTTCAGCAGGTTGTCATTTCACTCGTGGTCGACTTTGAGAGGATAGAAAAATTGCCCTATCTTTCAGGTCTACAAAATGTTAAACGAGAACTGCAAGAGCTGGTGCAATATCCTGTTGAGCATCCAGAGAAATATCTGAAGTTTGGAATGCAGCCCTCTCGTGGTGTGCTCTTCTACGGTCCTCCCGGATGCGGTAAGACGCTGCTTGCCAAGGCCATCGCTCACGAATGCCAGGCTAACTTCATTTCTATCAAGGTAAGCGCCAATTAGATTTTCTTGTGTTCTTGTGGGATTAACAGATTGATTTAAGGGACCAGAGTTGTTGACAATGTGGTTCGGAGAATCAGAGGCCAACGTCCGCGATGTGTTCGATAAGGCTCGTGCCGCGGCTCCATGTGTGTTGTTCTTTGATGAGCTCGATTCGATTGCCAAGGCTCGTGGAGGTCAGTGATTTTTCTTGTCGGATAAGGAGAGTTTAGCTCCGCTCATTAGCAAGATTGAATCTGAAAGGTTTATATATTATAGTTCCGGTGAGCTTGGAAGTCTTTATTTTGCAATTGAACACTCAGTAGTGGTGCCACTCGAGTCTGCACAGTAGTTCGGCATTTTCAAATTGCCATTTCAAGAAGAACCGTGCTTCGTTGAAGCTACTGCTGATGAGACTCCGATTTGTCTCCTAAGCTATGAAAATATGTATTCAACTGTGAACATGCTCACATAAATAGGTTTGAAGAGGGAAAAGTTATTGTTAACTATCTTTTCGCAGAATTCGTAAATTCTACGGAACTTAGAGATTCCGTAGTGTGTGCATTATCAAAATCTATAAGATTTCCGATGTATAATAACAACTCATCGTTGTTCCGTACCTGAAAGAGTCGTTCGTAGAGCTCCGCTTTAATAAGTTTGTGAACATTTCTTTGTGGAAGTGAGGCTTAGTTAAACCCAGGAATATAATATCAGTCTTGATCAATCTCTTATTACATTGTTTCTTGGAGCCTAGTTATATATCGCTTTTTATCTGAGTTCATCGAGGCGAAAGCAGTCTTTTGGTTACTTTTGAAAGAGTTTGTTATTGTTTCGTTGCTGAAAGCAAGTTGTGGATTTAAAGGCGTGGGTCTTCAGGAACGGCTGGTGATGCGGGAGGTGCAGCAGACAGAGTCATCAACCAAATTCTTACCGAAATGGATGGAATGAACTCGAAGAAAAACGTATTCATCATTGGAGCTACGAACAGGTAGTTTATCATTTGTGTTTTCCGTTCTTCAATGTATTTTATTTGGTCAATTATTCAGACCGGATATCATCGACTCTGCAATTCTGCGTCCTGGGCGTCTCGATCAATTGATTTACATTCCCCTTCCGGATGAGGCATCTCGACTACAAATTTTCAAGGTATATTTATTTCAGCGTAACTTCAAACGTTAAGGTTTGAAAATGAATTGAATTTCTTATGAAGCCCGTCTATGACAGAGGTGTGGGGTCCTCCCAATGATTCTTCTGTTATGTTCAAAGTAGTGAATCTTCATTGTTTTAGGCCAATCTGCGAAAGACTCCTGTCGCTAAGGATGTTGACATGACTTTCTTATCGAAGAGCACAGTGGGCTTCTCCGGTGCCGATCTAACCGAGATTTGCCAGAGGTTCGGCTTTATCATTAATTATTAATTTTTGTGTAAGCACAATTTAAGAACTTGGCTGTGCTGCTCTTGATCGTGAAATACTTAGCAGCGTTCTGCGGCTTCGCGTGGCACGATCAGGTTCAAATAGCTTGCTGAGTGTCATAGTTGTGCAAAATTATCATTTGTAAAGACCCGTCATCCGATGTGCACTTCAGTGAAATGCGATTATCCTGAACATCTTGCATAGAGGACTGTTCGGTCATTACTGACATTGTTTCTTATTGTGAAAAATTATCTTGAAAAGTGTTTGTTTAGAGACAGCGTTGGACGATTTCTCATATACCTTTTTAGGGCCTGCAAGCTGGCTATCCGCGAATCTATCGAAAAGGAAATTCGCATGGAAAAAGATAGGCAGGAACGCCGTCAAAAAGGAGAGGAGCTCATGGATGATGAAATGTATGACCCTGTTCCGGAAATTACCCGCGCTCACTTCGAGGAAGCCATGAAATTTGCAAGACGATCCGTTTCCGACAACGACATCCGAAAGTATGTTTTCTTTTTTTTCTGCTTGACTCGCTTATATTCATTCGTTTCGTGTTTTTCTTATCGCACAATTTAAGAACTTGGCTGTGCTGCTCTCGATCGTGGACTACTTAGCAGCGTTCTGCAGCTTTGTGGGTCTCGATCAAGGGCGAATAGTTTGCTGAGTGTCATAGTTGTGCAAAATTATCATTTGTAAAGGCTCATAGTCCTTTGTGCACTTTGGTGAAATGCTTATCCCAAACATTTTGCATAAAGAACTATTCGGGCATTACAGACACATTTTTTCATCGAGAATCACTTTTATGAAACAGTCTTCTGGGGAAGAAAGTTGTAAGTTGAGATACGTTAACGGCGATATAATAACCCAACTGTATTCCAGGTATGAGATGTTTGCACAGACACTGCAGCAGCAGCGAGGATTCGGAAATAACTTCAAGTTCCCCGGCGAGCAACCATCCGCTCCGAACCAGCCTTCAGGAGTTCCTGTGGGAGGAAATGATGATGACGACCTTTACAGTTAAATGCAAATTGGTCTGCTCGTCCGTATATAACGCCTAACTTATTTATTCTTCTTTATCGCCACACCTGCAATTACCACGTGAAATCATTGTTTATACCGCTCCAGTTTTCTGTCGTTGCATGGACAGTAACAAGTATTCGGATATAAATTCAAGGTATCACCCACGGGCATCTGTAGAGAAAATTGGTGATGCGGATAATTGCATGTATTGTAAATTGAAGTGTGCACTTCTGTTTAAAGTTTTTCTTTTCAATATCAAGATTTGTTCATATTTTTCTCCATAAATTGCACTTGCGCTATGTTCTGATTGCAAGTAGATCTGTCATATTTGTTGAGAACTAATCCTGGACAGACGAGATAAGACGAGGGAAGGGGTTTGTAGAATGCATGACGGCTTATAGGAGAAGCTTATCCCCGGGAAGGTGGAGTGTTTTCAACGTGTGGTGAAACTTCCATCGGTTATCAGTAAGTGTACCATTAGGGGAGTTCAACTGCGAATGAGTTTTTTTGCCGAACTTTTATCCACCGTTAGGTAGTTTTTGGGTTGGAGCTATTGAGCGTTGCATCCTCCTCGGACGGTGTTGGTGTTATCGTGAAACAGTCGTCGGTGTGTCAGCAATACACCAATGGCCATCGAGACAGATGAATACAAGCAAATATTGATTATTAGAATAAACAAATAATGAACAATAAACAAATAACAATTTCCTTTTAACCTGGATAGGGAAAAACGACATTCTAAAAGCCTCCAGCTGTTATTTTTCTATTTTCATTGCAAAAAAAGGAACAGTCACAATCTCAGATATTACAGGACTGTATATGTAGTCTTCGAGATATACTATTCACTTCCATTTTGAAAAAAATTCGCCGTATGCCGGCATCATGCCACAGCCTCGGCGCGCTAGGAAATCGGTTGGTCCCACGCGCCAGACACGCGAAAAAGGCGCTGTCGTCAACGTGTTAAGAAAGATGCACCGTGTGATTAAAAGGTGTAAACGTGGCGAAACAAACAAATGGCGGCTTTACATATTTTTTGAGAGTTATCAGCTGCTAGAAGTCGACGGTCTCGTCCGAGGATTCGACACCGTATGCTGAATATGATCTGAAACACTGCTTCATAAACTGTTGGAACAGGTGCGTCACACAGTATTGCTTGGACTAAATATCATGTTTGCGTGAGCGAGTTAGTGGTTTCAGCAACCTCTTAATAGCAGATTTTATCAGGGACCTGAACCACGAAGCGGTGATTGCTGTCAGTTGTGATGGTCGCTCCAATGCCCTAACTCAGTAGCCGCATGCATCGGAATTTTTAGCGCTATCTGTACACATGAATTGGTTTCTGGCCATGATGAGCTCTCAGACCACTGAGATGTAGGCAAATTTTCGACAATTTGGAGAAAGGTGAATGGCTATCATGGTGCCCCATCATTGAACATCAAAATCGTCTTCATTATGTTCTTCAGCGTTCCTATACAGCAACGTACAAAATGATCAGGTTTGCTAGTATTATCAGAAATGATGGAGCTGCATAGTGATAGCCTAACAACCTTTGGACTGAACAGCACGCAAATATTGTTATGAAGGAACCCCTGAATTGTAACATATTTACATGGTCAAGGGAATGAATGTTCTTCGGAAATCCGAGATTTGGCCGTGGGTCGAAAATTACTACTTGCGATCTGTTTTAGGCGGTGCTGGCAAAACTGAGAAACTGCTCTACTGCACTTACGTGGATGACCATCCGAAGGGAGGTTAATTGTGGAAATTTTGAAAAAGGTAACGGTTATCATGGTTCTCTATTTCGATCTGGATCATCACAACGTTCTTGTAGTTGGAAGCAAACGAAGAACCCCTATCGAGAAAATGTGGTTCAGATTGATGGCGTCGAAAACAGCTAGACTCATTCGTATATGGAACGAGGGCAGTCGGCATCAGCGCTGACCTCCTTTATGTGCTGGCGGAAGAGAAAACCTTATATTAATTATGGAAACGTATTATATTATTTGCTCTATTTTGAGGCAACCAAGTTGCCTAACATTTTTGTTGCCTTTGAAACAAGCACCAAAGCCGTGCAGTTATTGTATTTGCAGTGAATTTCCTTTCTTTACTACTATCGCTCTTACTATTAGGGTTCTACAAATGCTTTCCTGGACCTCAAACAATCCAGCTAAATGCGGATCGTAGACTGAACGTCGTTTGTCTCGTTGAGGTGAGGTACCAGTGAGGCAACGGACCAAAAATCAAGGGGTGATATCGATGTCTTTAGTGATTCAAATGTTCATCACTTCTAAGGTTGCCGAGAACTGTTAATATAAAATATGTTAACCGAGCCCTTTTGACGTTGGCTGGCATGCGGGACCGCGCGCGTTTTCCGTGCTCTTTTTCGTGCACCACACCGTTCATATTTGGCTCAGTCTTTGTCTAGAGGGTTGTTTCGCACACTGATCATAAATATGATGTTGGTTTTACGAGCCTCGGTCGTTATGAGCAGGTTCAAGCAGGCAGTGAAGGGGCGGTGGTGTTGTTGGCCGTCGGATTGCTCAATTGTTATGATGTGGTAGAAATTTATTGTTCATTGTTCATTATGGGATTCATGAATCTCGATTGTTCATTTGTGCGCCACCATGTTATATATAAGACATTAGCGCACGAATAACTTATAATCATTGTGGCGCGGTCCGTTATGTGTTAGGATTGGCTCGTCAGCTCAACTAATTCCCACAGCCAGATACTTACGATTAGTGTCTCATTTGAGCTGTCGTTCCATGCAATATCACTTTGTCGAGTCATGTTTGAAGCTTCATTGATTTGTTGAAGATTCCCATATATATTGCACAACAATCACATGTTCATAAAAGAACGAAAGGCACAATCGATAAATTATGAAGAGCAAAATGCGCACGACGTTATTCATATATCTGATTGCAACAAATTCAAAGAAAACGTTATTAAAATACAAATAAGCTTAATACTATCGCTTTGGCATGTCACTGAGCAGGTGGAGAAGAAGGGTACGCAAAATCCTCCATTTACACGTCTCTGAAAGAGAAGTATAATAGCTTAGAAAACTTAGAGAAGCACGTTGCTCAGGAAGAAGTAGAAACTCACGAGGTTTCCAGGTGGTTTTCCATAATGAATCTTAACAAATCCTGGTGTTTCTGGCCGTGTTCGTTTGCTGGTGGCGGAATGTTCGGTAGTGGTGGGGTGACTTGAACCGATTGCTGCGCTGTTTGAGTGATGCTCTGAAATTACCACATTATCTTCCATATAGAGAAGTTCTTTCGTAAAATGAGAGATAAATCAGATAGCTACCATTCCATCTTCCGCGAAAGTTACGGAATATGCCTCTATGGTTCGATTTGCGATTTAATTCGATGAATTAGTTAACGAAAATGTAAAGTGTATTAAACGGGGACAAAGAAGCTTTCAACTAACGACTAGGTTGAACGCATGATTTGTGGGCTGGTACTTGATTCAAATGAGTTTCAAAATATAGGTGTTTTCGTGGTACAGCGGTAAGAGGTGCTACTTAGACCAGCACGGTCAAGCGAACGATCCACTCCGGTCTAACCAACTCCTTCGTCCCTCCAGCATAGGGTAAGTTGGTAGCAGACTTGTCTCGGGAGGTCGAGCCACTAGTTTGATATGATCCGGTTGACCGGCGTGAGTCCTTGTGTAGGCCAAATATGTATGCATTTCCCATTCCTCTACGATTCTGAGTGGAACACGAATGCGGGTGCGCCGCCTTAGGGGACTGATCAACTTCGAGTCTTTACCTTTAACTTTACCTTACTGTCTTTTAATAGTTTTCAGAGTGAAGATGTTCTTGAACTGGTCGAAAAAGAGGAACACTTCTTCTATCTGCAGCCGCATACGAAGCTCAATATGTTCTCTTAAGGTAAAGGTAAACGTGTAGGCGTTGATCAATCCGTGCAGGACGCACCGCCGCATTCATGTCCAATTTAGAATCGTAGAGGCATGGTGAGTGCGTGTCTAGCCTAATTTGCGGGGGCCAGTCACAATACAAAGTCGGTGTTTCTATCTTCCAAGGCTAATCTGGTACCCATTTACCCGAACGCGGAGAGATGGAAGGCTTGATTGCCCCAGGCGAGGATCGATATACCGTGCGGATGTCAGTAGCGCTTTCTAGCAGTCCCCCACGCACCCCATTCCCTTCTCTTAAGGCCCATTCAGAGGCTGCGTCAAATGACGCAAAAATTTGCGTCATTTTGACGCAAATTTCTGCGTCATTTGACGCGCTTGACGCATTCGCGCAAGGACCCTTCTCACGGGAGGGCCAAAAGCGGCCGATAACCGGAATTCGGAAGGTTCACACACCCAGATGCACCGCGCACAACTCAGTTTACGGTGCCGCCGTTCACGCCGTTGACGCCGCGGAAAATGACGCCAGAGTGGCAGAGTCTGCGTCTCTGCCCTATCCTTAAGCATTGACGCGCCGCAATGCCGCAGCCTCTGAATGGGCCTTTAGCCAGCAAAAAGGGTGCACATGAAAGCACAAGAAAGACGGGAACCTTTCAAGTGGATCTCATTTGGATGGTCTTGTTGGGTAAGAAATTGGATAAGACATACCGCACAGTCATGCAGACCCTCCGGCAAGTCGAGACTGATGTTCACGGTGGCCGACGTGGTTTCTTCGTCGTTGACCGCTACCGTTGAGATATGCGTTTTTGGATTCTGAAAAATCAGTTAAAATTTTGACGGTGCACAGAAAACTTTCACCGAACTTGAACTATATTGAGAAGTAGTCCTACTTCTAAAGAAGGAGAAAACTAAAATTCAAAACTTTCGTAGATTCTAAAAACCCACTTCATTATCAGTATGAGACGATGACGAGGAGATTCCAGAGGTCGAGCTACCGAACGATTCGGACGAAGCGGCAGTTGACGCCTGTGAATGGCGTCTGCTGTGCTGAAAAGGGCTATTTTACCATTTTGAACTATTGAGATGAATAAATGCCTGAATCACTTTGTTCTAATCGTCATTATGTATGAGTTCATCTTCATCCTGTGCTCACACAAAGACAAAGCTTATTTGTGGGTATTAGACGTTCAGTTTCCACAAGGGTTTTTGGGCATGGAGTTCATTTCATCGACAGAAAAATGCTAGGAGCTAATTGTGTCGATTGAAGCAGTATGCAAGAATAAAACCACCGCCTACTATATAAGGAATCTGTGCAAGGGTACTAGGAAACTGTGCAAGGCCTTTTACAGGAAATCAAGGAAATACTGCTCGCAAGACCTCCCAGCAATGAAGATTAAAGAGGAACGAATGAGGAAATGCGGATGAGAACTAAGGTCAGAGGACTAAAGGTTGACCTTATAAAAGATCGGGGAGACAATAAGAGAGAGCTGCTGTGTCTGCTATTATGGAATCTTATTGTCGATAGGAACTATAAAAACACTCCAGAGCTACAATCTGCGAAATAGTTAAGAGTTATGGTGAAACTACGGTTCTGATCACCTACCTCGCCCAGCCTGGCTGATATCTTTCGGCTGCTGGCACCGACCGCAGAGCTGACGTTCCACGAGAATCTCTTCAGTATTCCACCTTGAAGTACTGCGCCTTTCGGTTTCAAAACGTCTATGCCATCAGCTGTGTGGTATCTAAATACAAAATTGAAAAGTAGGTTTCACAGTGTAGGAGGTGTTACAGTTTAAGATATTCTGTTGTTAACAATTCGAATGAACATGTTATTATAAGAGCTAATAAAGTTAGTTTTGTTATTTACAGATTGATGTAAGATTTACCTACCCAGAAAGTCTAAAATTTACGATTAAACAGTCTAACTAATTCGAGTTTAAAATATTAAGTGTTTCAGAATCACCTCTTCTCAAATCGTCGACCTTGGGGCTGTATGAGCTCGTCCTCGGCGATGGCAGCCGCTGATGCACTTAAGACATCGTCAACTGGGTTGCAGCCTGGCTCGGATCTGAAAAGGAGGAGACCATTCATGCAGGGTGTTCTGATGAGGTTGTGATCCACAGGTTGAACAAACCTTGCACTGGTTGGTTGTTGGGCGGCTTCTTGACCTTTGACGATGTCTCGTCGAACAGGCGATGGACTGCGTGAGGTCTTCGTGTCGCATTCGGGCTCCGAAGAGTTCGATCTCGACCTCGATATGCGGCCGCCGTTTCCGGAGACTGAAGCCATATTAGTTGATTTGAGTTTTCTCTTTTCGAAATAGGAACTACATACTTGAAGAGGCTTCATTGGCTAGAGCCATATGAAGGTCCACACTGCTCTTGCTGCCGCACAAGGGGTAGCTGGCGACGCTCAGCTTGTGTAGGGGAGGCATCCGAGTCGGTGAGTCAATTCCGTCCGGGTTGCGATCCAACTGCTCAGTGGAAGAGACCGTAGCGGCACGATGCATATCTAAATAAACGTCGATTTTTGAAAAAAAACCAACATTTTTCAATTGAACATGACCGGAGCCCATTTTCATGTGTAACGAACCCGCCACTAAAACGCGGTTGTCCCCGAAATTCGTTTCCGAATGTGTTTGTGGTCTACTTCGAGGTTTAACACACCCCACCAGGGGTCGGCGACACGATGCAGTGGTAGCAACACGTTATAGGTTTAGTTTTAGTTTTCCGGTTAATAATTAGTTGTACTAGTTTAGTGAAAAATGATTAACTTTTCAAGTTCTGTAAAAAATGGAATTGTGAATGAAAAACTTAAAGTTTTTAGGGCGACACGTTACAGGTTTAGATTTAGTTTTTCTGGTGCAGAATTAGTTCTTCTAGTTTAATAAGAAAAATGTTTTTTTTGAGTTCAGTAAAAATGGAATTGTGAATGAAAAACTTACGGTTCAAGTGAGCATGAGCTGCGACCACCTGTGAGTCCATACTGCTGCTCTTACGGTGAACGACCGGTGGAAGGCAGTGTGGAGGACTTTGGTGCCATGCTGGTCTGGAAAGCACCCATACAATACAAACCTTCAGCATCATATGGAGTGTGGGCTACAGAATTTATTTAGGTGAACAGAATAAACTCTGAAATGAGGCTGAATTTGCAGTTGGTTTGGGTAGTAGAGGTGTGGGCGGACACTGTTGTTACTGTCACGTTGTTTGATTGTTGCAGTCTGACAAGAATTAATACAATGGAAACACACGTTTTGTTGTCAATTTCGATATAAATTTCACCTAACCCGGCTCGTAAGCTCTCGGTTTTCTATTAGTTTGCAAACCTTCCAATTGAACATTTGCCGCATATCAATTTTTCAAATTTATTTCGTTGAAAAAGAGCCAAGCTGAGAGATATATGAAACAATGAAGGACTACTATGTGTCGCCTTCCTGCTGGTAATAATTTTACCTCATACGCGTGGAAGCCTGTGGGTTTATTCACGAAAAACTTTTACACTTCCGTTGTGAGATGACCTTACTTTTTGAAATTTTTCTCTTCCATGAGATTCGGAAGCAACGCGAGCAAATGATATTCTGTAGGAGCACTCCATAGTTTTGCTACGCGATGAAAAAATATTCACTCGAAAGGTTTACGAACTAACAGATCACCGTGGGGAATCAAAATATGGAGCACAACTTCACAAATTTCTCTTTTTTCGAGATCTTTCTTCACACGGAATGCTAATTTCGACGCATGTTTTCACAAGTGTCCTCCAACCAGGCTCAAGCGTGAGGTTCGATTTCTGCAAAAAATTTACGACCCCCCTCTATTAGTGGCGGTCCCGGCACAACCCCCCTTGTTACATAGGCTCGATCTGAGAGCAAATATTTTGCAATGGACATTCACTTTCATGAACTCTGAGAGAAGCAAACAAAAATTTTCAGGAGAGAAATGGACAAAGAAAGATCGGCGAAACGATGGAAGCATCTTCTACTACAAATGGAACGGTAGAAATGGAGATCAAGAAAGCGACCGATTTTGAGTCAGCACTTGATAGAAAAAAAATAAAAATTTGAGTGGCATATTCCATACATATCAAACAATTATACACAAGATATCAGCATATTTTACAATTAAAACGCGACCGATTTCGCCGCGTTGCTGTCCGGTAGCAGTGGCAGTGGAAAAATTAAATATTTCTCAGGAACGACTGGACGTATCGAAATGAAATTCTACGCACTATAAATTCGAATTTTTTCTTAGCATTCGTGGAAAAATCAGGCTCGAAAATTACGTTCTTCTTGGTGAACAGGGTAGGTTCGATTTAGCTTCGATTTTCGCCTGAAATCGAAGCAAAATCGAACCTACCCTGTTCACCAAGAAGAACATGATTTCCAGAAATGGTTAACTGAAGGAAGGTAGTACAAATCCTCTAGTTTCAAATACCTTTAAAGTTTGACGAAACTTCGAAAACTGAGAGAGCTATAACTGTTTTACTGACATCACTGCTGGTTCACTACAGCACGTCGCGCGGCGGCCGATATCGCCGCGTTGCTCTTCGGTAGCAGTGGCAGTGGAAAAATTAAATATTTTTCAGGAACGATTGGACGTATCGCGATGAAACTTCTCACACTATAAAATCGAGATTTTTCTTAACATTGGTGAAAAAATCAGACTTGAAAATCACGTTCTTCTTGGTGAACAGGGTAGGTTCGATTTAGCTTCGATTTTCGCCTGAAATCGAAGCAAAATCGAACCTACCCTGTTCACCAAGAAGAACATAATTTCCAGGAATGGTTTGCTGAAGGAAGGTAGTATGAATCCCCTAATTTCAAACAGCGTTCAAAGTTTGACGAAACTCCTGAAACTGACAGAGCTATAACTGTTTTACTGACATCACTGCTGGTTCACTACAGCACGTCGCGCGGCGACTGATTTCGCCGCGTTCCTCTTCGGTAGCAGTGGCAGTGGAAAAATTAAATATTTCTCAGGAACGACTCACCGTACTGCAGTGAAACTTCACATAATGTAAATTCGAGTTTTCTGTTAATATTGTTGTGAAAATTAGACTCGAAAATCACGTTCTTCCTGGTGAACAGGGTAGGTTCGATTTCGCTGCGATTTCAGACAAAAATCGAAGCTAAATCGAACCTACCTTGTTCACCAAGAAGAACGTGATTTTCAAGTCTGATTTTTACACCAATGTTAAGAGAAACCTCAAGTCCACAGTGTAATAAGTTTCACTGCGATACGTCCAGTCGTTCCTAAAAAATATTTAATTTTTCCACTGCCACTGCTACCGAAGAACAACGCGGCGAAATCTGTCGCGTTTTAATTGTAAAATATGCTGATATTCTGTGTAGTATTGTTTGGTATGTATGAAATATATCAGTCAATATTTTATTGAGTGTTAATTCAAGATCGGTCGCCGCCTTAATCTCCATTTCTATCCTTCCGTTTGTAGTAGAAGACGTCGTTTCGCCGATCTTTCTTCGTCTATTTCCCTCCTGAGAATGTTTGTTTGCTCCTTTCAGAGTCCAGAAAGGCAAGAGTTCGGTAGTAAAATTATTAAAAAACAATCAAGGCACTTATATGTCGTTTAAATTCCCTTGTGTGTTGTAATATGTAAGCGTTATCTTTTGGTTGTTATAAAACCATACGGATGTACACGGTTGGTTTGTCTCCTCTTTTGTCCACATCTTCTTCTTACATATCAAAAAATGAAATGGGTGGGGAAATTATAGTTTTCTTTTTCCATAAATGTGCTAATATTAATTAACACTTGTGCAAAGGCAAAATTTTTAATATGAATGCACTAGTCAGAAAATAAACAAAAATAAATAAATATTTGAATAGAAATGAATAGTAAAATTGGGATAAAATAATGCTGCGCACAACTAGAGTGCTGATTTCTTCCGCTCCTAAGAAACGACCCTTCCGATACGACTCCACACTCGACACAAGCCAAATACGACCCCCCCAGCTTCGATTCTCGAACCTCCAGCTTGACCCTGCCTCCAACTGGCACTGGAACGTGGCTAGACCCCACAGTTGAGGGAGAAAGCTTAATTTTTCCTACCGAAAGGTACGAATGGCTTGCCCGTTCGGAATGGTTGCACGATGATACTACCCAGCAACCATGAAGGTTAGATGTTCTATGTAGGTGAATAAGATTGCTTACCCCTTCCGCATGTCATATGTTGGGCTCTCAAAGTCTACCGGTCGACCTTGAAGTCGTTTGAACTCATTGCTCGTGATGTTAATCATCTCCAACCACCTGAAAAATGACGACGATGCAGGTCAGCTAAACGATCATTACCGAGAGATTTATTTCTTACCGTCGGGTTTCTTTCTCGTCTGTTGTGTGCATTAGATAGATGCTACATGGCGCATCGAATTCGTTCATGCAGATGATGAAGAACCCGCCTGAAAGTGAAAATGCATCTCATACACTTGCTTTTTTGACAATTTCGTTACGAATTTGACATATTAAATCCTGCAACCTCTCGATTTTAATAGATCGCCTTTGGGAATTTCAAAGCATAGAGCACAGCTCCGCATGAAAATTCTTTTTTAAAAAATTTCTGTACTCGGAACAATTTAAGCAATTGCTTTTTTGACAATTTCGATACAAATTTCATATTTCCAATCCTGTAACCTCTCGATTTTCCTAGATCGCCGTCGAGAATTTCAAGGCATAGAGCATAATTCCACATGTAAATTCTTGTTTTAAAATTTTCTGTACTCGGAATGCTTATATATTAAAAAGTTTTTTATTGTGTTGTTGGCCGTTGTTACTTATGATTTCCTGTTCGATTGGTTTCTTTTCTCCAGTATGGATCACAAACGCGTTATGAACTGAAGAATTCATTTCTACCGTTTCCCTACTGCAAAACCTTCTAGCATTATTTTTTTACCGGTGAAAAATATGGCTGGAATCGGACAACCGTAAACTATCCAATGGTAAAGAGTAGTGAAATAAGAAACTTTTGATTTTCATGTGTTCCGAAGCTTTTCGTAATCTCTACTGTTCGTTATTTCTCAAGACGAATTCTATGATTGAGGATTTATGATAATCCCTGTTTATGCATTTCTGATGCCGGCTTAGTATGATGCAAGAAGCCCTTTAACGGGTGAGACCTACAACAGACTAACAAGTCAGTGGCTTCCGCGGAGAACATAGAGCGGACTGGTCTTAAAAACGTCAGTCTTGGATTCATAGCTTTCTTGTGATATTTAGTCTCCCGTCAAAACCTAAATTTTTATGTTTTATGACACATTTTGCAGTCAAGCACTATTCATTCGGAATGAAACTATCACATCACACCGGGTGCTCGTAATAGGTTCGAATTCTTCTTAGAAAGTAATACTTTCGATGCTCACGAAAAAGATGTGGAGAAAGTTGAAGAATAGGAATGCATACAAAAAGGGAATAAAACTGCTTCCGGCGTTTTTTGGAGCCACATTTGAATATTTCTCTATCTAATTCATCCTCTTTTGCTGTCGCTTCACATTTTCAGGTGAGGACGAAAAAAAGAAAATTCTAGCTGTTTTTTGTCCTCCAAAATTCCAAAACGATCAGTTTTCATTCACGGCTTTCACCATGCTCTCTTCACAGCACTTGAAGCCCACTTCCATTTTTACGGGACGACTTAGCGTTGAGTCCTCAGCAGGGAACCGGTTTCAGTTCACAACCTGTGGTTTTTTCAGATTTCCAAAGAAAGTTCTAGAAACTCACAAAATCGAGCAGCAAAAACAGTGGAAACCGGTCCGATGTAGGAGCTTGCTGTTCTCGTAGTGCCCACAAAGTTCAATGAAAAGCATTTGAGGAAATCCTTTCCAATCCTGAGAGGTTTTGCCATTTCATTTTATTTTATTTGTGGGATTCCGTCCATTCGAACAAAGTTAACAGGGAGGCTAAACTTGAAGCAAATATCGAAAAATAGTTAATTTCTTGGGAAAAGTTCAATCTCGAACTCTATCGATAAACCCAAACCCATGAATGTTTCCAAGGGAATGCAACATCCGGATGTTAACGCCTAGCAACCGTCGTGACAGGATATAGAATATTCAAAGAAAGAGCCCAGCTCATGGATATCATTGCTAAAGCAGAAAATCCATACTAGAAAAAGATTTTCCGAGAACACCTGTTTGAATTTTAATTAGTTCTCAAAAATATTTTTCAAGAACACCTGTTTGAATTTGAATTAGCTCACAAAAATGTTCTGCAACAGATTCAGCTTTTCATCCTCCACAAGGATTGTGAAAGAAAGTGGAAGGAGAACCACTACCATGAATAAAATGCTGTCTCTGCTCATCCTATCACCTCAAATTTCTACGAATTTATGGCAAATGTGCAGGTGAACTTCGTCTGATTACTGTATTACCAACGATTACTGTATTCGGAAATCAGTTTCATCGAATTAAACTCACTGGCATCGTTGAAAGGATGATAAATCATATGAGCGATGTGGATCGGCGGTCGTGCCACTCGAAGGCCTTTGTCGTTGCGTTTGTTGGACGTTTTGCAGAGCAGCAACATGTCGGTGAACAATAAGCAGTGCATTTCCACCTTAACATCAAAGCAGAAATTGCAAGAAACCGAAAAGTAAAAGAAAAAAATAGCTACCTTTGGTCCTTGACGACTTTCTCGAATCTTTAAGTTACCGCGGTGAATGACTCGTCGAAATTGAGGTGGTCCGGGCAGCAGAGGCATCGGTGCCATTAGATCGAGAGTCGCTCGTCGATTAGGGAACAGCTGAATTGTTATTTTTGAATTCTTCGTTTCTTATATTATTTTTTATTTTCTGATTATTTTAAAATTTTTTGATTTCTTCTGCCAACATTCGGTCTATTCATGTTTTTGTTTCTTTATAATATACTCGCCTTTGGAAAGACACGAGAAAAGCATGTCAGTTCCGGTACCCTTCGGGTTTACTGCTCTCTATTTGTAAAAGTTATTTACCCTGTTGTTCACCACTTCCTTTTCGAAAGACTTCTAAGTGTTCCAGAAAAGGTTTATCAAATTTGCTCATAAAATGCAAAAACCCAGATTCTGTTGCGTTTTCGAGATCACTGCTAATTAGAAGAAAAGGAAGTTTTTTATGTTTCTTAGTCTTTTATTGTAGGTGCGACAGCGCACATAAAAAATAAACGCATCAATAGACCATCCCAGTCATCGAAAAATTCAGATTGTTTGAGAGGGTGCTGCATTTCAAGCAGCTTTCATTGGAGGAAAAGGTACAAAAAATACTAGAAACGAGATTCTGTTCTAATTGCTACTGTTATTACTTCTATGGGTAACTGCTAGATCTAGAAGAAATAGATCATGGTCTGGTGATGCTAGAATCATCGCAAGAATCGTGACTTGGGTAAGATTTGAACACAAATGTCAGACCAGTTTGGGGTGAAGTGAGTTTTATTCAGAATGTAGGCGATAAAGTGTCGGTGTCGGTTCCTTTCGTTTGGGAAATAAATACAATATGAATTTTGGTTCCCTTTTACTCAAATGAGGACATTTTACCGGGATAAAAAGAGAGCGATAAGGTAAACGGTACAATGGTTTCTTTTATGCTGGCATTCCGCGTTCAAATATCAGAAATAAGTTCCTTGGTCTCCACTCCTTATACTCTAGAAGGGCTGTTAATGACGTTTGCTGTGTGTTCAAAATGTTGTCTGGCATTATTGATATCGATTTCTCCAAGTTTTTCAAACTGAGAAGGACAAGAACGAGAGGACACGATCGTAAAATCCGGTATCCTCGCCCAACTTCCAGTACAGGTTCCAGGTACCTGGTATTGTACAGCAATTTAGTTCCGACACCTAACAACATTAAAAGTTTTAGAGCTATGGCCGAAAAAGGTTTACTCGAGCATTAGGGATATGGGATGTTAAATCAACGGTGCAGTCATCCTTCGTGATATTTGTTTGTGAAATTGAGAGCCGTTTGTCTGTTGTAATTAACATAACCTGTTTTTTATGTTCATAAGTTTGTTATGTTTGATGTTGCAATTATCCCACGACTGTCTTAAATGGTTGTAATAAATTATTATTATTATAGTGGCCAATCCTCTAAAGTTCTCTAAAAATACCTTTCCTCAAAAATCCATTCAAATGAAAACAGTTCACTTCGTCGCAGAATAATTGACTTCGAAATTGATCTTTTCAGATAGGAAAAAACAAAAAAGGTGGAACAAAAGCAATAATAACATAATTACACGTTTCCGTTTCATTTTTTTATTGAGACCGCTTACCCATTTCAGATGCGGGGACCACAAACCCTCCCTTCTAGGCGAACGTTGCCTCAAAACTCCCGTGATCGCTGGCGTAATCTCTCCGTGGCTTAGCAACAAATTCCTGGCTCGGTAGACGTCAAACGGGGGCTTCCGTGAGATTAAAGTTGTTGTCATTCTTGTTCTCACCTTCTCAAATTCCTCCGAATCGACGGCATCATAACCGTCGATGCTCTTCATGATTTCGGCCATCTGAAGTCGAAGATCGTTGTTGTTGAGCTCGAAATTCAACTGCTGAGTGGCGGCATCAGTTCGGTCGATCATAGCTGAAGAGGAATAGAAATTCAAGAGCTTTAGGTAAATTAGCGGTTAATTATGAAAGAAAGAAAATAAGAAAAGGCGAAAAAATGGCGCACTTTGAATGATTAGCCGTTCTCTATCGTCAGTTGAGTTCGAGAGCACTGCCTGCAAAGTTGAAATTAAAATTTGATTTATTCGGTTCATAATTAAAATTAGGAGATTCTATTTTTACGAAAAATTAAGAAATTCAAAACTTGCTTTCAGTAAGAGACTATAACGAGTAAGCCGTTGCATCGGACTGGTCAGAGTGTCGCACAATTTTTGCCGTCGCATGGATTCTTGCGATTCGGCCCACTGAAAATAAGAAATGTGAAGCAAAATAGTTGATCAGTACTCTAAGGACGCGCCATGCTTCCGTTTTCCGTCCAGAATCGTCGAGGCATGGTGACTGCGAATTTGGCCTATGTGATAATTTGCGGTAGCCAGCCGCTTCAAACGTCGGTGTCTTCACCTACCCAGACAATTCTGGTAAAAATTCACCGATCCTAGAAAGTTGATGGGCTTGGTTAGCCTGGTCGGGAATCGATCGCCCGATCGTGACAATGGAAGTAGCTTCTCTTGCCCCTTCACTACGCGAGTACCAGATAAAAGGAAAGAGAGAGAAGTCGTCGGAATTTTCTGAGTCCTCCAAAAATCGTAAGAATCCAAGAGGAGGCCTTGAGTCAAAAATTGTTGCCATTCTTTTTGGCAATCAGCCCAACCCCCTTTTCTTGAATAACAGTCGATTTTTAAGCCAAACATTTCCAGAGAATCCAAGCATTCTAGCTGTCTTCTCCTACAATTTTCGGTTCTTATTTTTAAATTGATCATCAGAACCTCTACTTCGTAATCTGTTCTCGTTAGCTAGCTGATTAGAAAAGATGAAATCCGCCCAATAAGGAATAAATTACTGTCATTTGGAAAGCAATTATCTGCGCTTCATATGGTTCAATTAATGATAAATGCCGTCTGCTGCACAAATGCTGTAGGTGAGAAAGTACTGTGGGCAACCTTTCATTTTAAATTGATACATTCTTACAAGGTCGAAAAAGATCTAATTCATGTCATGGTCGCGACGGCAGTCTTTCGTGCTATTGTCGCACTTATCGTACTTTGATTGCTGCTGTTTTTCGCTAATTTGCGATATGACTATGTTATAGATGGTTCCCGCGTCCGCTGCGAAGAAAGATATGTAATTATGAAGATTTAATTTCAAACTGTAGAGGAGAGAGCGAGAGGGATCATTGTGCGCCGGGAAGGTACAAAAAGTGACAATTATTAAACTAATTCATGCTTTGTTCTCGTAATCGCTCACCTGGACGAATTCTCTGAACATTTCGTTGTCCTTTTGTTTCTTCTGTACATAGGTATGACTGTCGTCATGTCCGAGATTGAAAGGAATGTAACATTTCGACCATTCACTAATGTCTTCGAAGCCGTTCATCAGCATCACGGGGTCGAGCGGTTTCCGAGTTTGCCTAGAAAATAAATTAAATTAACGTGACTTCCTCATCTCGCTGGATGATAGTACAGCACCGCCCATTAGGCATCGGCGAATTGAGCGCTTATCGCGTTGTCACATAACTCTAATGAAGTCTTAGGCCGCGAAAACGAAGGAATTCCCGAGTTCAATACTCTGGACTCTGTCATTTCAGATATAAATAAAATTCAAATTCAACAATCGATTCCAAATTCACGCGTTTCCAAATTAGTTTCTATGTATGGCGTCTTGAACATCACGGTTATCTCTGGTTTTCAGACTCAACTGTTTCACAAACTCTAAAAATATGTCGTACGGTCTGCGTCTGATTAAGGAAGGGCCTCAAAATAGGATTTTTGAGTTGTTTACCAACCATAATTTTTTTCAGAAATTTGCTCAAATTTTTGATCAGCCTTCCACCCCATACGGCTCCGTTGTTCTGTCGTTTTACTAAGCACCATAAGTTAGCACGTCTGCGAACGTTATTTGTAAATAATGAAACAAATTGGTCGAAGATTGATCGATGGGAAAAATGCTGAGTTCAGCCGAGTTCAGCCTTCTTGAAAAAACATATTCATGACCGGATTGAGATCGAGCTTGTGAATTCAAATATCTGTTTATTCTTAGAAATAACAGTCTTTCAGAGAAGTTAGTAATGATTAAAAGGATGGATAGCAAAGTACATTGAGTGCAGTGCGACAAGGGTTACTTTTACCCTCTTTCAATTTTTTTCCTATACAGGATAAGAGGATAAGCAGGAATTATACTTACACGAGTCTATAACAGTAAGAAGCAGCAGGATGGGTGCATTTAGGACCCGATTGTAGTTTCAGAAGCTCCGTCGTTAGAATATTGCATATTACCGATTAAAATGAAGATATAAGGAGATAACACCCTTTTAAGACCGTCAGGAGAGCTAAGAGTTTTTCAAACGGTGGGGAGGCTTGTGGGTAAATTGCTATTGTACTATTTTGCTACTTTTTGCTGTCTTCTGCAATAACTAATTGACAGACGGTGGTTTTGGGCGCGAGAAAGCGCCGTTTTCGCCATTTTCTCGAGAATGTGGGTGTCAGGTACTTTAAAGGTGAAAACGTACCTGGAGTACTCGAGCAGAGGTTGGACAGCTCGACGCCAGAAAATAACGTTCACCGTGAACAGCTCGGAGTAGTTCAAAAACACACGGGCAACGCTCACATCCCTGCAAACATAATCGAATGAACCGCGACGGAACGGGCGGACATTGGAAATGGCCGGGAATCGACGACCGAGAAAACAATCTCACTTGAAGTATCCTATTTTTTGCAATTCGATGAAATAACATGAGAGATCGTGCATGTTTTTCAGCACCTGAAATTGTGAATCATTAAATAAGCTGATTTCAAATTTGAAACTTTTAAATGGGGAAAAGTGTCACCGACCTGAATGTATCGGTACTCGGTGGTGACAACCTCCCAGATCGCTTCCTGTTGATCGATGTGCCGTCTTGTCAACGACTGAAATACGGTGAATCTCAATTTGCTACTGGGACAGCGGACAAAGGCCAAGAAATCGCTTGAAAACGGCAACTCTAGCAACTTTTGAATGGAGTGAAGCACTTGATTTAGTCAGCTGGAATTGTAGCTCATCCTTTCCAGGCGTAGAGTGTGTACCTATTTGAAAGATGTATCCAAGACCGGATGGAGATCAAACTACTGAGCTCAGATACCAGCTCACTTCAAAAAATAGGCCTTTTTAGAGCCTTCTACAACAGATAATTAACGGACGGCGGTTTCCGGCACGAGATGCGGTGTTTCAGCAGTTTTATTTACTAGCGTTTGATATTGTTTTTTACTAAACATGGTGATCCACTGCTGTCGGCACATTAAAAGACGTAAAAATCGAATAAATAAATTAATTAATATATTTGTTACCGATAACAATCATCATCTCTATAATATTATCCCGTTAGATCGGAAAGAGTATAATGAATCTCTAGGGAAGGATGTATTTCTATCTCGCTGGGATAATGAGGTAAAATTCTTCTAGCAAACAACTCGGTAATGATGTCCGAGCTCCTAGGCTACACGGAACTTAAATCTACATCAGTTTCCACGCAATAGAATAGACAATTGAAAATAAAACGTTTTCTGCATTTCTTAATCTAGGGGACAATGAGAAAGAGTAGTACGATGTTCTCGAAATTCAAAATTGCTTTGAGCTCCGTTGAGGTATATCTTTAGTGCAGATTTTCTACCGCACACTTTATTATCTATGTACTCCTGAAGATAAGGTACTCTTCTCAAAAGAGCCCATGATAAACCCTGTTGGCTTCAACGGAGAACGCCGTAAAAACATTCCCACGAGAAACGAACCACAACGAATCCATTTAGTGTAACAAAACATCATAGTTCTCAGGTGGAACATGTGTAACATGCAAAGAAAAGAAATGTGGTAGTTAAGGTCGATAAGAGGAAAAGTAAAAATGATCAGTAGTCGATATAAACGTCAAAAGGAAGGATCTCAAGAAATCTCACCCCTCGATCTGCCACTATATCCGTCCAGTGGCTTTCAATTTCTGGAATGATGCTCGACAGGGGTTCGGTTCGTTCCTTCATCTCGTTGAGTTTGTTAAGCATCTCCTTCTCCTGAATATGAAGGACTTTTGATTACGTTATCAGTTGTAGATGATCTGTGCAGTATGTCCACTGAAGGAAAATTTCACAGACGAGTAGCACACACCAGGATGACTGGAGTAAAAAGGTAAAGGTAAAGATGTCGGCGATGATCAGTCCCGAAGGACGCGCCGTGCACTAGTTTTCCAGCCAGAGTATTAGAGGCATGGTGAATGTGTATTTGGCCTATTCAATGGCTTGCGGAGACCAGCTGCTATACAAAGTGTTCTTACATTCCCAGACAATTTTGGTAACAATTTACCCGACCCCAGATGGATGGAAGGCTTGTTTAGCTGGTGCCGAATCGATCGCTTTAAGAAGATGTTTGTCGGGAAGGAAGTCCTACTGATTTTTAGATTTTCTAGGCTTCATAGTCTGGATTCCGTTTTCGATAACAGTGAAATCAATTAGACATCTCTACGCACAAACTGCACAAAGAGGATATTGATCAAAACAGCTACAATTCAAATGCATTTATTTGGGTAAAGTTTTCAAATTATTGGCGAATACCAGCTGAGGATCTTATCGGTAAAAGTTAAGGGTTTATCAAACGCAGCGACAAAGATTTTGATCCTTTTATAATTCCATTACCCACACAAGGTGTTCTGCAGAACAGATCCAGTTCACAATTCTTAGCAAGGGTTTCCTACAATTTCAAGGAAGGTGGCAGGTGAATAAAGAAATTTGGCCGTTGACAGCACCTACACTTGCAGCTCTTTTCATTCCTTTTATTTTCGTTTTCAAGATTCATTGTGATGAGACAAACGCCAAAGAAGAAGAAATAAATAAATAAGTTGTTCAGAATTAATACAGGGTCAGTTTTTTTAACAAGCCAGATTTTTAGATAATAGCAATTGGTCGACATACCCTGGCAAAGAAAAGGCTGATACGACTCGAGGTGACTGATCGAGCACGTCGAGTTCCACCGTCATCGATGGCCAACGAACACGACGGTTCATCCATCACTGAGTCTCTAAAAGAGGAACGATCATCCTAAAATAAACAGCTGTCAAGGGATTTGGACATGAAGAGGAGCGAGAAAATACCTTCAGAGGGAGAGAATCTCTGCAAAACTTCTAAAAATTGAGCACCGCTAGAGAAAATAAGAGACTCTGACCAGAAATGCGAGAAACGAATCCAAATAGGACAAACTGGATTTGAACCCAAGATTTCATTAAATTACAGATGAAAAGGTGTCTCTAAGAGGAGACTGGAAATACTGACTCTAACTGAGATTACCCACTGAACTGAACTGCCGCTGCGGAGATCTTTGAGGAAGATATTCGAGGAAAAAACACAAAGACACAGGCGATACGGAAGGACGGGTTTGATAAATAACAGTATGAGTGAGTGTAGAGGAAGTCGCCGTGGTTCCTAGGGGACGGCGCAGACGAATGGGGATCTCGTTGACACATCGAGAACTCGACAACAACATTCAGCTAGTAAATGAAAACCAAAGGGTAGCCGGGTAGAGAAATCATCGCTCACTTCAACGAGCCATCGCTACTTCGGACGTCGACGTCGTCGCTCGAGTGAATACGATAGTCCGGTCTGGCTTTCTGTAGCTGCAAACAGAACGTGATCATATTATGGAAGAAAAGAAAGAGAAAAGAGAAGATATTGAATGAGCGTATGAACTCACCACTCGTGAATGAACGAACGAGCTCTTTCTGCTGACCGCGTCGGCACTCATCTTCCGACTTGGTCGCTCACTTGCCGCTGCTTCGTCCATGGACAAGGTGGCTCGCGTGTGCCGACCCACACGCATGGCAGATCGGCCTGAAATGGATTGGGTAAATTGAACCCACAAACATCTACACGATGGGTAGGGCTTTGGTCACAGATCATTCCAGAGGCAGTGATGAATAATGACAATCAGGAGTATGAACAAGAGTGAAAGTAGGAAGGAACTGAAGAAGACAAAACATCCAGGAAAAGCTTAGAAATGATGGCCTTCCTGGCTTCAAAGGAAAGTTATGAGAGGTATCACGGACATATCTCAAGTGTGGTTTCCTGGACCAGCGTTCTCATTCTTGAATACCAACTCAACTTGGAGAAATCTTATGGCCCGTTTATACTCTGCGACAAAACAGTGCCGCTGCAGGGCGGCATGGCCGTGGAACTTCTTCGTGAGCTTCAAAATTTCTATGCGACAGCGTTCAAAATAGCTGTGGAACCCATTTCGCCCAGGGACGTCGTAGTAGTTCGTCAAAGATATGTATAGGTGAAAGGCTCGCCGTTGATCTACCCACTCAGGGTGCGCCATGCATTCACCTTGCATTCAGAATTGAAGAGGCATGGTTATGGAAACTGGCATAAGCAATGAGGGGCCAGCCGCTGTACCAAGTCAGTGTCTTTCCCTTCCCAGACGAATCTGGCAGCAATTTACCCGACCGTGTGGAGGCATAAAAGCCTTGGTTAGCCCAGGCAGGGCCCGATCGCTCGATCGCGCTGGTGTCAGTAGCGCCTCTAATCACTGCACCATTGGCGTTATTTAGGGTTATACTTAGGGATTTATATAGAACATCAACAAATAATGGAGTGGACGGGAAGTTATCAATCAGTTCTCAGTATAGCAGCATTTCAATTTCGATGGAATTGACATAAACATGTCAGGAGCGATTATCTCCCTCTATATCAACGTCACATCATTCCTTTAGAAGGAGGACACTTCCCTAGAAGCGGTCTATCATTAGAAGAAAAGCATTTATTTCACTCTAATGGCACTCGAGTTTTTAGCGTAAACTACGTCCTAGAAACAGCCGTGGTTTCGAGAATTGCCTTAATATCATTTTCGCGGAAATTTTCGTGGAGAATTCAGGGAAACTAAAAAAGAGACAGAGACAATCACGAATGCACTTAGTGAGGGCGACTGATGTTTTGTTGTTGACCGTAATGGAGCACTTCCCTGCCGCAGAAAAACAATTATTCACGGGAGTCCGGTGTCTGTGTAAATAATCCTGAGAAATGTCATCTATTCCAGAAGATCGTATGAAGAAGAATTGTAACAGATATGGCAAATAGTAGCTGAACACCAGTGAGAGCGCCTCTCAACAAAAGGCAGTTCCGGAATTTTAGGGATTCGGCGAATGCAGATCCGACAGAAAAATGAATTTTGATTGTAATCTAATTAGAGCAAAGAGAGATTTGTCAAGAAAAATGAAAAAAAACAGACTAGGTGACGGGGTGTCTTTGAGGATCAGTCATTCCAACGATGTTTTTTGCCTATTTTCAGCTGAAACGGCCAGGTTATTGCCGCTCTCTGACCTCGAAAGATTCACGATTGGACCTTTGGAACCCACACCGAAAAGGTGACCAGATTTTGAGCCATGTCTGAGGATTTCAGATGATTGCAAAACACTAATCAATGCTTCATACTGGAGTACAGTAGGAAGGCAAATCGTTTCCTACAGAATTACAGAGAATCAAGGAAAAACTATATGAGATTTAATCACCCAAACAAGGAGGAAAGTGAAAATAATCAGTTTCATTAATCAGTATTCTACATGTAGTACTTTCTGTAGGTCTTCCCAGGGATGTGCAATCTCGGGCTTAGAACCAAAAGCAATAAGATGCAATGTGGCCATGGAAATTTTTTTGTAAATATTCACCAGAAATTCAACTTTTTAAGTTCAAGGCGAAAATTTTGAGGATTTCTCAAAACTATTATAATTATAATATTAGTATACCATACACTTACTATATCATTTATTATACACTTCTTACAATATTAGTATCGTATAGAACCTATCAAGTTATTAGTTCACATAGTATTTCGTAAGGAGGTTTTTGGTTCATCCCGATCCCTACCCATCAAGGCATTTCTGATAAGACGTAAACAGTATACGCAACCCACCGTTGATAAAAAAAATAAAAAATCTGTTGAAATTAAATAAACATCTGAAAACGAAAGAGCAACATGAGAGATATCAAATACAGCTGAGATAATTTTTGAGCAAATTCGGAAAATTGCCAAAACGCATCGGATAATTTAAACCGAATGGTGAAGGAAGTTGCGAAATAACAACTAGCCATATAAGCTGAAAATGTGATTTGCCCTAGCTGTTTTTTAGTTGTTTTTCTACCACTAATCCCTCGAGCCTGTGGTTCGATTGATTTCTGAGATTTTTTTGGCTAAAAACGTCAGATAGTAAAGATAATAAAGATGTGATAATGAAGTGACGTTGGGTGATATTTTCTCAGAAAATTTGTGCTAGAATAGAGTCAGCGGTGAGCACGCTCAACAGAACCGACTGAATAGCTTCCGCATCGCCCGCCTCCCCACATCACAGCACACACTTTCGTATTCAGAGGTCCATAACGGATTCACAGACTTCCAGCTGCATAGCCTCCTGACCAACAGCAGCAGTTCAGCGCACTTTTCTAGTCGCTGCCGCTACCAACAAAAGACGAATTCTCACTCCCAACTGCACCTCCGAAGTCGAAACGAAGGAATTAACGGAGATCGCAAGTAGCTAGAAATCGCAATAATCTCCGGCGGATGAGAATCGGATCAAAGAATCGCGACTGGACGAGCTGTTAACGCATACCAGATGAGCCAGCGGGTGTCGGCGAAAAAGAAGTGTGGCGAAGGGTGTTCGTGCGGGAATGAGAAGGCGACAATGGAAAATCGTCGCCACAACGGATAAATACAATTACTATTCTGTTGCAGCTGTTAATCGCAAAACAATTGCTTTCTGTGGGATAACGTACGAAGCTAAAAATCATGAAACGAGTAGCGCTCGATGAACAAAAAACGTTGAACTTTTAGGAGGAAGTAGGAAGTGCGTGGTTACCAATATTATGTTGTGCGTGTTTTGGGGTTGGTGAATCCTGTAGCAGCAATTTCAGAAAAATGTGGAAAGTGCCGGACTTCAAATATGGGGTTGGAATACGTGGTTATCTTCACAACTTAGAACTTTTGAAAAAACCAAAACCAAACCTTACTTGATGAGGATCATTCTAAAAGCAGTTATTCTTTCGTTTTTGTTGTACTGTTTAACTTATGTTTTGGCGAGTGTACGGTATACTAAGGGTAAATGTAACAAGCTGAAAAACACAAAAGGATCCTTTGTAATAACTAACAAGGAACTAAAATCGAAAACTGTTTTTTCATTCGGCTAATGGCCAGAACGGAACGGAAAACGATATCGATAAGACGCAAGAATTAGAAGCAATTTCGATTCTCCGATTTTCCTCATCTTCCTCTTACATCCTTTGGAATACAAATGAACAACCATCCTTGGAAAGATAATAATAATAATAATCAATAAAATAATAAGGTATGTGAATATGTCGAATCTACTAAACGATTGTTTCATCCAGGAAACAAAATAAACATTATCATCGGGGATTTACGGGTTCCCTATTCGAAAACAACTTTCTACTGGACTCTTCTATCAGCTATTACTATCGTATATGTAATATTATGATCATAATGATCGTAAAACGATTCAGTTGGAAGGAATGCGACGACGAGAAGGTTTTTTGAGAGCAGGCTGCTTCCACATTCAAATTTAAGCAGCGATACGACGTGGACGATTCGTACTATGAAGGGGATCGTCTTTAAGGAAACCTTTGGACGATGCCCACAAACCGATCACTAACCCAATCAAAAAAACCATTTGTAATAAACCAAATATAACAGTAACCATCGAGAGCATTAAGAAAAGGTGCGTGTCGAATCTAATAAACGATTGATTCGTCGTAAAAACAACCAAACATTACTAGTACTGAGAGTCGGATTTGGTGACTATTTTCTAAACCTTGGGGATCACGGACAAGCTTGAAAACCTCCTCGCTAACGTCAGCGCTACAAGGCTTTGCGTAGCTGTGCTTCTTCTTGCAACGTGACGGAAAGATTTCTGACAGAGAAAAATTTGAAGGAGAAATGTCGCTCAGAAGCGAATGTAGCTGTGATCTCATAAAATGTGCCCCGGACGCAAAGAAACTGTACGCAGGAAAATTGCCAGTTTTTCTCGTTGACGATGATCCGTAAAGATGACCCGCTGTTTCTCAGCCGAAAGCCGTTACTATTGAAGAGAAGTTCTGAAGCTGATCAGAGGAATGTTGGGTTTGTCACCTTCAAAAACCGCAATATGTGTAAAGAATCAGCGATTTTAGCGGGAGAAGTAAACGAAAAGACGAAAAGACGCGTGAAAACCGGGCCAGCAATTAAACTTCACAGTGACCTTTCTCGTGACAACTGTGAATATGAAACGTAGCACGTCTCGTCGCCGCCGATGATCTCAAGATATTTCTCGTTCTCACGACAGTTTCGGGTTATTAGAACAGGTAGGCCTCTCCTCTGGTCGTCGTTATGCAAAGCCAGCCGATGCCGTCGTGGACTAAGTGGACCAGTTCAATGAACATATCGTTAGTGGAGGTGGAATAGCTGCTACGAGGAACAAACCAAAAACCACTCCCCCAACACTGGAAATACACTAGAAAACCGATTGAATACGGTACATACAGACAGTCGGTGCTACGACCATTTCCCAGCTATTATTTATTCAACATCACAGCCTAGACGAGTTCTACTGGTATTCTCATACCCTGACAAAGCTTCTCCAGGAGCCAAATTTGAACAGAAAGATTGCGAGATTATAAGGTTTTTACCACCAAATTTTTTGAAAGCTCAAGAATTTCTTTAAAAATGTTTCTTCAAAAATTTCTTCAAAAAAGATCCTATGTCCATGGATGTTTGTCCTACTACTAGACTTTACTCTTACTTCGTTATTGTGCGTAGTAAAAAAATGAAGACGTAAGTGAATAAATATATGAAATCGTTTGTTCCACAATTAACACGTTGACGACAGTGTGCCCACTCCGTTAACATAATAGTTTTCTAGAGGATTAAATTTCTGCTATGGATCCGTTTTAGTTGTCTCATCAAAAAACCAGATTCTTTAAAAGCCTCAAAAATTACTGGTTACTAAAACAAACTTTAAAACAAATATTCCTTTGAAAAACAAATTCTTAAACAAAGAATGATTGTATTTCCATGTTTGTTCTACTACTCGATTTCACTATTATTTCGTAATTTTGCGTAGTAAAAATAAATACGAAAGTGAATAAATACATGAAATAATTCAAGAGCAAGCGAAGAAAACTGGGTATTGTGCGGTTTTAGAATGTTGATTCAAAATTTAGAAAAAGTTCGCTCCACAATTAAGGATGAATCGGGAGGACATTCCTTTGTAGTCCAAAAATAGTACTCCCAGGCTCGATGTTCACATAAATAGGTGGGCTTTTTCATTTAACATATGAATTTTTGAAACTGCACTTCGTGGCTTGATTTAATGTTCTTTCAAGCGAATGTATAAGGTTAATGGGTCCGTTTGGGAATAGAACGTAGCATGAACTAATCCTACTAATGTCTTATACTGCGTAATAAAAATTCACATGTATTACGTCGTTTGAAATGAAGTACCATTCGAGAATGTCGTAGAAGTGCACACTTTACGTTAAAAATTTTGAGACAGTTGTCATGGAAACAAAACCTGAGTACATATTCTTGTCTGCTCCAACTTCTCCCGTTCGTATACGGGGATCGCAGCTGATCGAACAAATCTAGTCTCATTTTCTTGTTCCTTTTTTTTCTGGTGTTGGAACTAAGCGAGTACATACCCTTCAGAAAAAACGGCAGGTCAATTATTCCGTATGTTTCGATATACATAGTGCAGGAAGAGCAAGGTCTTGATTCGAGAATATAAAAAGCCTGCGGGACCTTCGGAGCAAGAATTAAGGTATAATGGTAAGTAAAGGCAAGGCTGACAGTGAAATCCGGCAAGGTGGGTCAACCCGGTTAACCGAGAGGGGATCGGTCGCTCAGTCGTGCAGATGGCACTAGCGCCTCTTTCCACTGCACTACGCGCACCTCTAATTGAGGTATAGTAGGGTTAAATAGCCAAATGAGGTATGGGTACGGTATATAATATGCGATATAATGCGCGAATGGAAAGGTGGAAAACTTCCATGAGCTATCAGAACGTCAAAAAAGATGAAAATAAACCGAAGGGCACATAGGTACCTGAGGCGACATTGCAGGTATTCCCTCTAAGCAAATTTCTTGTTTCCCGAGTTAAAATGTACTGTTTAGAAAAAGTAAGCTGAGATTACGTCCCACCAACCTGGGCGAGATGGGCCATCCGGTTACAAAAAGATGGAAAAAGAGAGGAATAGAAGAAGACCAGAGAGCAAAAATCAAGTCGGAGAGGCAATTACAGGAAGAGATCAGACAGAAGCCGTTGAAGAAGTCGTAGCGGTGACGGAGATGAGCCGATGAGAAGCGATGCGATTCGATCCGATTGATTCAATCGACCGATCGACGTTCTCCGACCGACCACGAGCTCTTCGGGACGACGATTTTCAACGTACGCGCCGACACTAATTGGGCCCAGCCACGACGAAAAAATGTTGCCGCGGCGGCCGCCCGAAGGGAGGCGAGGATCACCGGAGCGCGATGATGAGAAGTGAGAGGCCGAGAAATGACATCGATGCTCTCCTTCCTCCGACTGACTGACTGACTGACTGACTGCGTTACGTCGGGAGTCGTCGTCGTTCGTTGGGCAACAAACGGCAAGCAGCTTTCTAACCTCCTTCGTTACCGTATGAACTATTGTTATCAACGAAAATGGCACTTAGCTTTTGTGTAAGCTAAGGGCAGCATCAACGAACGGGCGGCTTTCAAGCTTTTCCAAGTAAGCGTCCGCAGACAAGCAAACAAGAGTGACGCGAAGAAACAGGAAGAGTAATGAAAAAAAAAACGGAGAAAATAAAAGTCTCCAATGAACTACGACTGTTTTCACACATTCTGTCGTTGCCTTTCAAGGTTGCTAGGTGGGAAATTCATCCGACTGCCTAGCGATCCGACCTACTCGTCTTCTTAAAAGGTCTGAACATAGGTAGTTTGTGATTGGTGACCCGACAGGTTACCCAGCCAGAAGTCGAATCCATGGCAACATTTTGAAGTGGTGAAAGATATATGGCTTTCTTTTGTAGCCTTCCTGTCCATCCACCGGCAAGCAGTCGATTCGCGATCTTTCCAACCTAACCTTCCATCACTCGTGGGTTGGGTAAATTTGCACCAGACTTGTCCGAGAAGGTGAGACCCTAACTTGGCTTGGCTTTTGGCCCTCGCAAGTCATTGTATAGGCCAAATAAGCTTCACCATGCCTCTACGTTTCTGAATGGAAGACAAATGCGTGGCGCATTTTTAGTAGTTTGATCAACGCTGACTATATCGCGTCTACATCAGGGGTTAGGTAAAAGGCATGCTGGCTTCTTTATCAAACAGATCGATTTCCCAATCGATTGAAACAATCGAAGACCATCTAGCGGCTACTTCCCAACCATGTCATAGGATGAAAGCTAAGGAACCGGTTGTGGTGAAGAGGTGCCGAAAGAGGAACGTCTCACGGGTCAGTCCATTCAGAGCAGCCCGAAAATCCTGCTCTTTGCGAAAAAAGGGATGCCGGAAGCTATCCATGACTGCTTGTTGACGGAGAGGGCTGTCGACGGCCAGAGTCTTTTCTGGGTTTACGATTTGCCAGGGCAAAACAACGACACCCCAGAGCGTGATGAACCACACGCAATGCGATTGGTTCGCGTGGGTGGCGGCGGTGAAGGCGATTTGCGAGAAACTTCTGCCCCACCCCAAAATGTGTATCGACGGCTTGTCAGATGGCGTCTATCGTCATCTGAGAAGTCAGAAATCACACCTGTGGTCGCCCCCCCCCCTCCCACGTGAAATCAAAGAACGGTGACGTGGTACAGTGGTAAGAAGCGCTGTTGACACCTGTAATGTCTAGCGATCGATCCCCGCCAGGGCCTACGAAACCTAACATCGTGATCGGGTAAATTGGTTGTTTGGGAAGGTGAAGGTACTGATTTGGTATAACGAGTGGACCCCTCAAGTCAGTGCATTTGCCAAATATGCGTTCACCATGCTTCTACGATGCTGAATGGATCACGAATGCGTCCTATGAGGCCCGACCAACCCCGATACCTTTACCTTACCTTTATGGTAGAGAAGAAATCGGTTTGCAGTGAAACAAACTGGAGATCATTGGTCGTAAAGACTACTTAAAGCTAATTAAATCCTATAATGGTGAAGGTAACGAAGAAGACCTTCCAAAACTAATTGTACTCCATTCCTCCCGGAAGTAATGTGAGCGCATGGCAGCACCCAAGCCGTTAAAAAATTGTGGTCACATTACATTCGGCTCCAGGATCAATTTCGATTTCGTCTCATAATAAAGCTATATGGCGCGAATTTTACGATCGAAGCGTTCTGAAAAGGGCCTTATAAATTCGGCTCCCGTAGATACTGAACATTTACCGAATACTGGAGACAGAGCCTCCAGGGAGAAGAGAAGAGGAAGGTAGAAAAGATTTTAGTATGTGAATACCTTAGCTAACTATTGAAGACGCAGAACAGCAGGCAAATATTGATCATGATCATGGAGGACTAAATTCGACGCGAAAGCACCCGCCTGACATTAAACCGAGTTCTTTCTTGAGTTGGGATCTGGTAATAAATTACTTGATTGTAAGATAAAAGCAGAGACAAATCATCGCTCGGCTGCAGCACGAGCTTTGATCAGCATGGGTCTGATGGCTTTGACAATACTCAAAATTGCTCTGGGACTAGAATTTACCTAGGTTTAGCAATACTATCTAATATAATTCTACCAGTACTATCCACGCAAACAGCTAGATTCATCCATTTTTAGCGTTCAGAGAAAGCTCGAATGTTCTCCAAGCTACTGTCTACAATCGTGGAAGGACCCACATTATTTCCAAAATGTTACTCTCCACTGCGACTTGAAAAGGAGAAATAATGGCACTATTTAAGATGTTGTACCCCACCGCTATGTTGAGCTTTCTCACATCAAATAGTGTGACTGTTCCTGGAGAGGCTTTTGCATTACAGAACTGCTCAGAAAGATCTAAACTACTCAGAGAACAGATAAAAACATACTTTTTCATGTACGCTAATGGGAAGTAGAGAGAAAGAAAAACAATTTTAGATGCTGTCGCGACGTAGGTACGAAAAGTGTGACGGAATGAACTTCTGGCAAGCGTCGAGAGGAATAAAAGCTTCCTGATGAAAAATAAACGACAACAAGTGGTTAACGATCAGAGGAGAAAGCTTGCCATACCATAATCACTAAATATAACGGCGGCTGGATTAGATAGGCAATTGATAAACAAAAGCAAGCGTAAGATTAACATATACTCAGAAAAAGATTCTTTCCAACATGGGGAATAGGAGAGTTGAAATATAAGCAGTTGGTTGATAAAAAAGGCTGAATTGTTGGTTCAGTCGTGAATTAATTTAATTAAGTGAACCCAAAAAATCCAAAGACAATGGGCAAAAGGATGGTCGGCGGCAATTTCGCAAAAAAAATTCTTAAAATATTGCCCAGAATCTCAAAATAGCAAAATAAAACGATAGTGCATGTCATACCTTAGGCAGAAATTGTACCGAGACAGAGATACGGGAAAATTTCATTTTTTGTTTCTTTTCATTTTAACAGATTTTTGCTGGAACAGTATCAAGCTTTATAAATCTGCTGTACATCGTACAGGGATACTATAAAAGAAGTAGATCAATCGCAACAGGGCAACTGGAGTTGAACACTCTCTGTGTGCTGCACTGAGGATCTCCAGTCTCCAGCAACTCTTCGTTACCGGTCCCACCTCTTTCCTCAACATTCTAGTCCAAACCAGTCTCCATAGTCTCCATGCATATACATACGTCCTTGTCGCCGCTGCACCTTCTCCTCATGGATAGACGATTTTAGTCGAAGTGTAACTAACGGGAGATCGCGCATGGTGAATTAGTAAAAGTTGCTACTGACACCCGTACGATCGAGCGATCGATCCTTGCCCGGGCTAGCCAGGACTTCCGTTCCTTCGCGGTCGGGTAAATTGGTTCCGGTCCTGTCTGGGATGGTAAGGACACTGACTAGGTATAGCGGTTAGCCGTCGCAAGTTATTGTTGTAGGTCAAATACGCATTCACCGAGCATCTACGATTTGAATGGAACACGAATGCACCTGGGCGTCCCCGGGAACAGACTAACGCCGGCACTTTTACCTTCACCTTTATAAGTAACGGCGAACAGACGTTCTCCGAGTTCTCAGAATTAAAAGGGCTTTATTGTACGAGTAGACACCTCTATTCACGGAACGCTGACGGGATGTCCTTTAGGTGAGCGTCTCGGCATATAACGCGGAGTTCTGGGAAAATCTCTTCAATTTATGCGCATAAATGTCCTCGCAATTATCACAAGCGCGCAGAAAAACAAAAAGGGAAATATTGTCGTCGACGTCGCTTCCGGCGATGTATGGCGTAAGAGTGAAATCGTCTTCGTTCCACCGCCCCAGCGTCAACATGATGACGCTGAGTCACTTAATCCTGACGTCGGCTCTGCTGGCAGCAGAGAAGCAGCAGCAAAACAACTGGCCCCCGACGGCGGCCATATGAAATGGCACTCATTAGATATGATTTGTTCTTTATCTGTTGACGCCTGTCAGCATTTTCGATGTCGAACGCTTCCCGAGATCTGCTCGATGAACAACACATCGATGAAAAACGCCCCATTAGGGCTCAGGACTTGCAGCTTTCAAGGAAAGGAAACTGTATTCGCAAGAATGAGAAAGCAAAATTTTCTCAGCTCAGTCAAAAATCCACTCTCAACTGCCGGTCATACTTAGCAGAACAGCGGCAATGGTTAAGTGTGGGGCAGAGACGCAGAGGACGCGACATTACAATAGCTACCTGGGCACTGATTGTTCAATTTTTTCAAATAGTAGCAACATATAACAGAATGGTTGCAGGGATTGCGTTATCCTCTAGTTGGCAAACCGGCTTCAGCTGCGGCGCTGCTCTACTGCTGAGTATAAATGGTGCTGCGATCTGCTGCGCATCGTTGAGATTGCAAATCTTCCAGAATGAGGAGATACCAACAAGGATAAGGGATCCGGGGTGCCTTCAGATGCAGGAGAAAAGTTCAGTTGGAAATCCACTCACAATTGCCACCCATGGATGGCAGCAAAGCATCAAAGTAATAGTTAGGTATGGAGTAGGGTCGCAGAGGACGCGGCAACACTCGAAACATTATGAAACTATTCTCAATCTCATCTATGATGCGGCACTGCGTTCGCAGTTCGCTTGATTGTCAGAACCGTAGCTAAAAGTCAACGAGGAGGTTAATTGAGATCCATTAAGAAATTCTCCAAACCCAATTTTTAACTTCTAACTTCTAGAGCACCTGTACACCCCCGCTTATTGAACTCGACACCCGAAGAACCCCGTATTAACCTGCTGCTCCTAATATGACCAGCAAAACATGAAATTGCTGCAAAAGCTCGTCGAAGGTCGGCCGCCACAACACCCTCGCGCCAGCATAATTGCAGCCAAAAACCATTCACAGTATGGGCGACGACGACGACAAAATGGCTTACCCGAGGACATATTTCGCGCATTGAATTGGAGACATTGACCACGGAAGCGAAATGAAAAATATGGCAGACGGATAAAGCGCGAACATTGGCGCGTTTCTTAGATAGTAGGCGAAAAAGACTGCAATGTGCTTCCTGGATGGATGTCTCCATCACGATAAAGTGGAATGTCTCTAGACCTCAGTTGTGAAACAAAACCTAAGCCGACCAAAAGGTTTAGCTACGTGCTGCTCACAAATTCATCCTAAACCACGATCACCTGCTAAATTAGATCGACCACATCTTCAGATCATCGGGTCTCACTACCAGATAAAGCTTAGGTCCGGTTAATACCTGGGTGCAGTGAGAAAGGAGAAGAGAAAAATCAGCAGTTTACATATAATAATTACAGAACCAACGGCGAGCCAAAACTACAGTCTTGTTTAGTTCCTTTTCGTAGAATGTATAGAAGCCTAAGAAGGAAGAAATCAGTTGAAAGGGTTCTAATGAAGCATAGAGGCTAAAAATAGTGAAACTTCTCCTAAAATGCTTAGAAACTTACAAAAAATATAAGTGAAAGATATAGGGAGTCAGAAACAGTTAACGAGGAAGGAGAAGTCAAGAAAAAAGCATTGAAAATGTTGGCAAACCACATGATATCTAGAGGTAATGCCAAAACTTTCGTGACTAGTTGCATGACTCTCAAACTGGGTAGCGCATTACCCCATGTGCTAAAGGGCCAAGAGTTCAGATTTTTAGGGATATGGGAAAATAATGAAAGGAGAAGAAGAAATATATGTGTGTTGGCTATGTTTATGAAGAACAAAAAAAGTTTTCGGAAACCCAGCCCAACTCGTTTCAGTAAAAATAAATGGATCGGAGAATGGGGCACCTTCGCCAAGCTGTTTCTCCATTCCCTTCAAGAGCTCAAAGACAAAACAACTCAAAAAGGTAATCTAGAGCATTTCAAAGCAGCTATAAATTAATAGACTGGTCAATAACTAAATAAGGAGATAAATGACCGCAGAGTTCTTGGAATTGGTCCAACACAGATCTTTAGCCTTGTAGTTTATGGGAGTGGAAGGTGGTCGAACGAGAGGTTCGTGCCAACGGCGCCGCACGAGTTTACGCGAAATGGTGGGGAATCATTCATGAGCAGCCACACACACTCACATTCTAAGGAGACGACTTCCTTGGATATATCGATGTCGGGCTTTTCCCCTGCGAGAAGTAACTTTCCATCTAACGAATCGCACTTTTCCGCCGACCAATGCTATTAAGAAGAGCACAGAGTAGACGCCTCCGCTTGCACCTACAGCATACATTACTGCCCACATAGGAATGTATCAGCGAGAATTTTATAGCAGTCTCGAGTTTTTCCAGAACATCCAAGACGTAACCATGGAAATACCACCTAATCGACACCTAGATGAAATCTCGCCTTTGAAGGCCAACTTCTCTGAGCTTTAATGCGACAATTGGCTTTAATGTAGGATACAACTTACCCTATGCCATTCATCCTGAGCTTCAACTTTCTCTTTTCTTTATGAGCTCAGTGAATTTTAATTACATGAACTAGGTAATAAAAGGATGGCTTGGGCAAAAGAGTAATAATGGATAATAAGTTATTACTGCATGTAATCTGCCGCTCGGGAAGAAGTATCAGCTATTCCTGGACACTTTAAATGTTCCGTAATTCCTAGAAAGTTGCCATGGAAGTACAACGAAGAACATCGCATGTCTGTGCCCCAGTTTTTGTAGTTAATCGATGAATATCACAGTTATCAGAAGAAGTAAGGCTCTTTTTCAAGTTCCATTTCTCGTCCCAGGCGCTCGAATTAGCTGCGGAAATCAGAAGAAGTCTCATGATCAACTTGTAAGCATCTGCGTGGGTCTCCATAGGACTGAGCAGAAACGAAGTTCTGATTTGAGCTCATAAAAATGTCGTTGGCCCAAGTTGGTGAGGGTATGGACATAAAAAGATTGAATAAGAAAGATAGGGTGTCACATGAAAACCTAAACGCATAATCGGAAAAAAGCTAGTGGAAAAGCGTCAAGAACTTTCAAAAGCTTCTCGAATGTTCAGAAAAAGAAGTGAAAATTTGGAAATTTTGGATATTTTCTAGCGAGGCAATATAGTGGTTGAACGTCCTGGTGGACGTTTACGTCAGCAACGCTTCCACCGCTGCAATGTATCGCCGGCGATCCCAGTTGAAGCCGAGCAGGTCAAATATTGAGTTAGGCTGCGGTAGTTAGGCGAGAACGACGCCAATTATGCTTTGCAAAAACATCTGCTGCAAAGCCAGACGGAGTGTGGCTAGTTAAGCCGCAGACCGGAAGTGAAAAAAGCAACTCTTTTCACTTTCCGAACGCTTCTGCACAAAGATCCCCTGCAGAGCGGAAGATATGAAAAACGAGGGACCCTGCATCAGGCCCACCTACGCCAGGTCCAAACTAGAATTAAGAACCAATTCAGGCTCTACTGCGCCAGTAAACCAAAGTAGAGCAGTAAAAAAGGGGTGCGCGTATTTCTGAGCAGCGCGTTTTTCCGGCCGTCCATTGGAGTGCCGTTGGTCAAAAAACTATTTAGTGCATAGAGGATGATATGAGTGGTTTTCGCAAAGAAATTAGAAACCGGATACTGTGCTACTGCGTAGCTACCGCGCGCGCCGCCGGTCCCTATATTTTATCATTATCGCGGCAGCAAAGCTGTAAAGTGTGAGGAGGCCTTGAAGAGTGACGATCCTAGGTGAGCGTTACCCGTCTATGGGTATGATTCCTACTAATCCTTTCATATAGGGAAAAAAGGGCTACGGGAAAAAAGGCGAAACAGGATAAGATTTCCCTTTCGTAACCCACTACTCAAATTCTGATGGTAATTGTTGAAAGATATCGAAACTGATAAAAAGATAAGGTACAAAGTACAGCTTGGAGTGTAAATCATAAAAGATGAAGTGTAAGCTAGAGAAAAGCTTACAATTAGGCGTTCAACATTTCACTGAATGATAGTCGGCAATCCCGGCATTTCAGGTCTGGCTGTCATTAAACCTTGACATAACGTTGAATATAGGGAAATACTGATGCTTCAGCTGGACACCAAGGTTGATAAATGGTAAAAAAAGTAAAAGTGTCGGCGTTGATCGGTCCCCTAAGGCTACGATCCGGTACTGATCGCTCGACCGTGCGAGTGTCAGCAGCCCCTCTCACCACTGCACCAGGCGGGCCCTCAATTACCCAAGTTCAAGGTTCTGAAGAAGGCGGGTCTAAAAAAGAAACGTAAGCCGTAGCTAAGAAAAAGTCTACAATTAAGCATTTAACGTTTCGTGAAAAGATAGCCGACAAACCCGGCATTTCAGGTCTGGCTGTCATTAAACCTTGACATAACGTTGAATATAGTGGAATTGTGATTCTTCAGCTGGACACCAAGGTTGATAGAAGGTAAAAAAGTAAAGGTGTCGGCGTTGATAGGTCCCCTAAGGCTCCCGTCCGGGATCGATCGCTCGACTCGTACGGGTGTCAGCAGCCCCTCTTGCCACTGCACCAGGTGGGCACTCAACCCAGGTTTAAGGCTCTGAAGTAGGCGGTTTTAAAGAAGAAACATAATCCATAAACTAAGAAAACGTCCACAATTAAGCATATTGGAGGGGAAAGGCTAAAAATCAACGTTGATGTCCAGCTGAAGCATCTCTATTCCACTATATCCAATCCCGACATTGCCAGAAGCTGCCAAGTTCGTCTCTCAATAAACCACGGCATGCTGATTCTGCTGGTTTCTTCAGAATATCATAAATATTAATACCAACATCGTGTCTAGCTTCACGGGACCAGCAGCTGAATCCAGGCACTCTCATACGGTGGGTAATCTCCTCAAACTATCAGTCTAGAAATATAGAAGGGCCTCTTCATCGAGGACCTCGTTGCCTAATTGAATCCCTCTATGCATAATGTTCGCTAAGAGCTAATAAAAATGATGATAAGAGTTGATATCGACAGAAAAAGAATAATAGAAAATCAGATGGTGTTTGAGCTAGTAAGACAGCGTCTGAAAAACGCGGAGAGGAATTCTTTGCGATCGAGGTGACAGAGGTGGAGCGGCGGGTGTGGGGGGAGTAGGTGGTCGCAATTAACGACCAACACCGAGAGTAACTGAATAATGTGACTACACCCGCCCGAAACCCAGACGAATTGGTGTAGACGTCAGTCCTTGGCTCTGACATCATCGTCAGACGTATCTCTGCTAACTGGAGACCAAACAAGATCGCTTTTCTTGGGAAAAACATGTAGGCGGGGAAAGGCCAGATTATCGGCATCGATGTCCGTGTTCTGTCCATAGTTCACATCTTTTGACTCATTAATAAAAGGCATTGAAGAAGTTGTTGAAGTTGAACCCGAAGTCCTTAAATGTATTCCACTTATTTATTAATCTGCAAGGTGATTATCGATAGTCTGCCGTCTTTCGTTCGCCACGATATCCGAAGCTCTCCTATGGGTCATACCCCACTGGGAAAGCCTAATTACCAGATATTATTCGTATACATTTTCTATGGGTAAGAGAAGGTGAATTGGGAATTCTCCTATTGTCTTTTTGCTCCCGGTTGAAGTTAGCCAACTCGGAAGGCTGGGTGAAGTGAATTGAAAAGAAGTGAAACAAAAGCTAAACAGAACGAAATAAAAGCAGATAGAAGCTTTGGGAAAATAATTATAAATCCAACACCACTTCATCTCCACTCAGAAAATCCTTGATTCTTCCAAAAAACTGACCTAGCCGCACAATAAATCGTAGGATGGGTGCGTGCCAGAGGTCATAGGCTTGGAAATTTCAAAAATGAAATGAAAAACGAGACTGATACTTGCTATTTGCTACAACTACTTGATACAACTTGCTTCAGAACGGATCTGATCAGATAATCGTTCTAATTATGTTTACCATTCCTGGCGCTGTTCCAAAATGAGTGAAGTTATTCTTTTTTCTGTCGACTTCCACCCTATATGTCCTCCCTTCCAATTCGTTGTGATAATAAATAATGGAGAGAAAGTACGTATGTCTCTTTTATTCATTTCTTCGTATATTTCAATACAAGTAGATCAGCTGGAGAAGCTCAAGCGCAGCAAAGCCTAAGGAACAGAGCAATGATTGGAGAATACGCCGACCAGTGAAGTAGCTGAAGCTGAATGTGCCGCGCCCTAATTACACTTGGGTACTTCATTGCCACGCCCCTGACGTCTGATCTGAAACTGACGAAGTCTGGCGGCACGGAGAGAAGTTAGTAATTGAGCTGAGGGCACTTCCTGGTCATAACTCTCCGGCGGCGGATGATTGTGGGTCGTAGGAAAGTTGAGAGAACGTAGTTGTACAACTTTGAATGAAACTAGGCGGCTCTTCGATTGAAAACGATGCACAAAGTGTGACTGTAGAAGCCGTGTTCCTTAGGCCATCTTTTCGCTTGATAGAGCAGGCTTTGAAAAGTTACTGTACCAGAGAGGAGCCCCATTGTATGTACATGTAGGTGAAACACACCATCTCGGTTGTTCTGCGACAACTACATATGAAAAATAATCTAGGGTAGAGGCCGTTAACCCTTTGAGTCTGGCAGCTGTAGTCGAAAATTGCCGACAAGAATGAGTTACACCTGCCTGTACTTAATCCTGCGTTTTTCAGTTTGTAGACGGGAACGAGCCCGAAAAAGTAAAACTTTAATAGGTAATACAGCACCGGGGTAGTGGCCTGATTAAAAGGATTGGTTTATCTGATTACTCCTAAAGAAAGATCGCTGTGTCTTACAATTAATCTCACAATTATTGAAAATTTCAAGCCTACAACCTCCGGCAACTCCACCTTGCTACGATTTTTTGTCCGGCTAAGTCAGGTTTTTGGAAAGATGAGATGTGTAAAAGTAATCTCAGAAGCTCTTCTCATTTTGCTCTGTTTTTGGGATCAAATAGTATCGAGAGGATTCTCCAAGTTCTCTCTTCCTGAAACTTCGGCATGTTGTTACAAAATTTGTATGCTGGTTTGCCGAACGAGGTTAGTATGGTGGATCACGCAGCCTCTGAGAACGTCGTTCAAGTCGAAACGTTAGGCCATGATAAAATTGTTCCAACATACTAACCTCGTTCGGTAAAGAGGCACACGAATTTAGTATCGAAAGACAATTATCAGGAGTTTCTCGTAATGGGAGCCCGGACAAGTTTCCGATTATTGGAAAGAGTTCCTTGAATTCAAATAAGGAGAGCAGAAACGGGCAGCTTGTAATGGTAAACATTTAGGGCTTCGACGTAAACAGCTGACAATCTCATTGTCTTGTTTGGTCCCATACTCCTAATTACATCTCCTTTGATTCTGGAAATTCGCGGTAACTTTGCCAATGATCTACTCTACATGTGATGCAGATCTTTGGGAATATGATAGATGAATAAATACTGCGAGAAAATACGGAGAAAATGAAGTCTCGTTAAACTCTCTCTCCCCCCCCCCCGCCAGCTAGAGCTTTGATGTCGAGGTGAGAACATCGCTGATTTTTCTGCCTATTCTCCTCCGCTTAGCTCGAAAATCGCGGTAACTCAAACAAAGACAACTTTCATTCATATGTGTCCTATGGGTCCACAAAAATATCTTATCGATTTTAAGAGCCCGATAGGACAACGATTTGTAGGTATTCATAAGCGAAATCGCATAATAATCGAAATTGATGAAGGCAGAACAAAACGCTACATTTGCGCCATTTATAGTCTGATTGAAAAGAGCTACAAAGTAGACTACAAAAGCAGACAAGTCAAAACTGAAAGCGAATTTCCAATCCAACTTTCCGATGAAAGTTGTGCGTACAATGCCATTCATCGGCAAACTTAGGCGTGAAGTTTCTAAAGTTATTTCACTACCTTATTCACGCAAAAAATAATAATGAACAGTTTCCGAAAAAAATTGTTAGGGTTCTTGAATGAGACTGTTTAAAAATGAGAAACAGAAATTTCTAGATTTCAAAATGATACGAGTACTTCAGGTCTTACGCTCATGAATTCTTCACAGAGCTACTATATACCCTGTGAGCACCTGTTTTATGCGAAGATTTCCTGAATTGACCCAGGTTGTCATATCAAATATGACAAGCTATGTATAATGTGAAATAATGAAAGTTCCCTTCATGATACTCTTCCGGTCGGAACACATGGACATCTAAAGCAAAACTTTCTGAGTGAAAAATGTATATTTCATTTCTGATCACGATTCGACCTTCTATCGCTGATATGAGATGAAATGCAGGAGAATCACTTGCGTATTTTTTCGTAGACAACGTTTTATTCGAGAGGTTTCGATGAGAAACTTGATAGTGTCGTTGCATATTTATAAGCTGAGCACTCTAAGAAAAGCTGTGCGACTGCAAAAACTAATACAGCTATTTCATAGCAATACCATAATATTTTCTGTGAATGTGAGGTAAAAAGAAGAAGTTCACCGGTTTCTCCGCGAGTGTGAGAAAAAAAGGAGAATGAAGAAAAAATAGCTGGAGGAAAATGCAAAACCTAAACCGGACACCATCCTCTGAAATGTTTAAAAGGGGCCAAACTGCAACTCAAAACTTCAGCATCGAGAGCTGGAAATCGCTTTAATGTCGTAGCTATTACCTGTGTTCGCATAGCACAAAATATGCCAGTAAACGACGATCGTCATGATTTTGGGTTTATTATGATCAGTGGTAGGTATAGGGTTCTGGCGAAAAGGATTCTGACGAAAAGGGGTAAATTTGCGGTAGACGGTAACAGACGCGGTGGCGAACCGCTTCGAAGCACCTGCAGAATAAGCCGCACTGCCTGGTCGACTTCTAAACAGAACAGTGTACAATTGGCGACCGGTTGCAGACGACATTGTCCACCCCGGTTAGGTTGCGCATTACGTCGGCGGTTCGACGATCTTCCAAGGAAATATTACTGATTTTCTGTACGATATGACCTCCACAGAAAGCCGTACAAAATGTTACTTCTTTAGAACTTGAACAAAATAACCACAGCTGGAAAAGTAACCCGGAGAATTAAAACGCTCACTGAGCCCAGATCTAGTTTCTATTCGGAACTTGGAACAAATCTTCTTCATTGAAGTGAAGCTCCCGCGCAAAATTCTATTTCAGCTAATCTCAGATGCTATTAAAATAGACATTTAGGAAGCAGGAAAACGGACATTGCGATTAAGTAGAAGGATTCCAGTTGTCCGTTGGACTCCATCTTTCTAAACGTTATGGGATATCAACTGCATAGGCTAGGACTCCTAGTATGGATATGGCAGGAAGCATGGAAAGATCATTGAAGTATTTTTTGTCTGCTTTCAGAAGCTTCCAGTGATATCAACTCAAGATGATGGTTTTAATCGATAGAAGCTTTGAGAAATTAGCCTTTTGAGGGACTTTTCTGCGCTTATGTGCGGAAAAGTACCTTAAAACTAGGACTTTGCTTTTCTTTGACTTTTGAAACTTTGCAAATTGAGGCAAACCAACAAATACCTTGTACCAGTAAGAGAACAAATTCACAGCTTATTCTATGCGTCGCGATTCCAAACTTGTTGGCCGTTCGAAAGAAAAATAAGTGGAAATTCCGCCGGACGTTGCAGCTAAGTCCTTAATGACTCCTCGAAAACCGGTACGTTTAGCCGAACGGCAACAAGGACATTTGAAAAGCAAGAATGCCGAATCAAACAAAAGAAAAGCTGTAAAGAAATTGTTGAAAACAATCTCGCAGAAGTAAGCAAACATGTTTGTGCACTAAGAGCCATTGGAGTAAAACAAATCCCCCTCTTGAGTACTCCTCTTTTTCCTTCTACTCCTTGCAGAACGGAGTTATTCCTGTGATAGAATTTATGAGCAATTTAAATTAAGCCGGAAACGTCACTTAGCATGATGTTGGTGGAAGCTTTTCGGCTTGCTTTTTTATAAAAAGAAAGGGCGACTTTTGCAGAGGACTGGAATAATGGGAGGCCTAGTGCAGTCGTGAACAAAAAATCAGAAGAAATATGGTCTTTTCTACGCTCCCATAGCATCAAATTGGAACCTTCACAAGAAATATGCCTCTAGCGGCACAGTGTACTCCGAAGAGTTCTTCTAACTAGTAAAATAACAAACTTGTTTTTGAAAGGTTACAGAAGTTTAGGAAGAAATAAGGGGCCAAAAGCAAAAAAAAAACGAAAAAGAAGAATAAATCTGTCCAATGAAAAGTGGATTATACATAAACAATGACAAGGAGGTCCGGAGTTTTCATGAGATGGAAGGTGCGTTTTTGAATAAAACACTTCAACTGTCAAAACTGGCGTGATGAGAAGATAGATGAGGACTGCAGTACTAGACAACAGTAATTAGGATTCCTTTGCCTCTTGGGAGGAAAAAATAAGAGCGAAAAAGGGCAAGGGTGGAAGAAGAGTAGAACTCACCTCGGACGATCACGTTACGTCCGGCCAGGAAGCGAACGTCGGCGTTCTCAGGGATAGCCGACGAGCTTCGTTCGATGAAGATTTCGACGTCGTTCACGTTTAGTCCTCGGGCCCGCAAAGGCTCTGCAAATATTTTCAATGAATTATTTATTTTTTGACCTAATTAATGAATTGATAACTATTCAGCAGACGGCCTGTCAACGTGCTGCAGCGCTGACTGCAGCACTTTGACATCCCTCTTTCAGTCTTGCATTTTTGAAAGCTGTTTTTGATTCTATGTGGGTTTGCAGGTGTAGCCGAAGACCAGAATTCACTGAGGCTTTATTTTTTACTAGCCCGGCTCTAATTTGTGTTAATGCATGAAAAAAACGGAAATACTCATCATAAAACGCTGTAACCTGTTTTGAGGAATTTAGCAAGCACTGCAAAAAGGTTTTTGGAATTTCTTTTTTCAGTTCCACCCCAACGGGCATAGCACCGTATATTTCATTAGACCATTATTGTTCGGTATCAGTGATTTAGAAGAACAGCACAATTTTAATATTGAAGTAATTCTTAGTCAGCTGTAATCCCTTCACAGAACGTTGACGAGTACACATTGACATGCTCTTTTCGATCTTCCTTTTATACAAATTATTTTCCATTTCATTTGTTGTACCATTCAATGTTGACGGTCAGATTTTTACAAAACCTGGATAGCTTAATCAAAATATAAGGCTTGGAACTGTTCATAACGAGTCTGTGCTTTCAAAAGACTCTTTCTCAGAAACGAAGCTCATTTCGAAGAACGCTTGAGTACTTGCGAACTGGAAGTTTACTGATTGCCTGAGGGCTGAAGGCTGCACTCTGAAGGAACCAAGAGCTCATCAGAGATCTGTGGGTCCGACTGAGAAGCTGGGCTTTGTGACAAATTGTCTCTACATAGATAAACCATGTTCAAGATTCAGTGATGAACAAGGAAAGGGCACGCCTTGGCTGTTTTTCAATAAATCTCCCATATGTTGGTTAAACAGCGATAATAATTGTAACGTTTAGGCGTCAAAGATTAGCGCCAACTGGCTGGAGAGAATAATAAAGGCAGAACTCGATAAACTGAATCTCACTCAATCTTTCAGTCCCTTGAGGAAAGTGATTTACGAAGTAATTATGGCATTGAGGGAATAATAAATCCCCCGTCTGCATAACTATGGATATGGGGTGGCAGAGGTATGATGTCGTGTTTTAGTCGGTTTCAGTAAGTCTCAGTTTAGTGGACTTCTCCTTTCACGAAGAATTTCTACTTTTCCACCATCAAATTTAGATTCATTTATTGTGATTGAACTCGATTCTCCCGCAAACACTATTCCTTTGGATCCATTGGGGAGTTCTATAGTTGTTCTTTAAGGCGAGTCGGAAATAGAACTGAATAAACAATCATCCAGGCAAGAGATATTTTTCTAGCACCAATATCTTTCCTTAGATCAATAACTTTTTTCTTCAATCCGATAGATAATTTAATCATTTAGCTCAGTTCCGCAATACGAGCTAAAAGCAAAGTTGGCCTTAAGGGCAATCATGATACTTAAGCAGTTCAGCTCCTTTCTACCGCGTAAACCCAGTGTTCTGTTCGAAGAGAATCGTATTCCCTCCAGTTCTCTCCGATGTTATTAATTAACTTCCAAACTTGCCATTATTGTAGACTTTTCTATTCGACGATGAACAATTTCCAATGCGAAGTTGCTCGGACAGCATTCAACAAAATTCATGACAATTCAATTCAATTGCTACTTTCATGGTAATTCAAGTCTATACAGCAAGCGTTAGATAGCCGTTGAAAACCCTGTAATTATTCTTAATTGGATTCCATTTATTCAAATTTTTCAGGCACTTCTGTCACTGATTCAAAGAACAGCCATGGAACGTCTCATCTAACTGGTGTCACTCACTCGAGCCGCGTAATGAGGGTCGGTGAACTACAGTCGATTTTCATATTTCCAACAAAAAGGCAAAAATGGATGAGCGAATATGGAAATTTGTACGCATCCTCACTTTCCTAATTTTTCTTTTCAAACTTATTTGAATTTAGGTCCTCTTACTTTCTCCAACGTTCTTATGTTTGGCCGAAAATAGTGGAAAACTAGCAACCGACAACACAACAACAAAAACCGAGAGAAAAGAAATTATCAGGTGTCCTAAAATAACAACGTGAAGGTTTGGCTGTTGTAACTATTGAATATCTACGATTTTAGCAGCGCAAAAGTATATAACGGTAACATAAATACTTTGTAAAAATACACCCTGATATAGTCTTGAAGTAGCGCTCCCTACAGTGGATGGAGAGGGTCAAGCACTTGGCAAAGATGGAAATTACCGACAAGCGTAAGGTGGCAGTAGTCTCTCATCTTGGCAAAGATGGAAATTACTGACAAGTGTAAGGTGGTAGTAGCCTCTTATCTATTCTTGTTTGGATGCTATTACGATTTCATATGGTTTAGGATGCCGATAACTAGAAAACATATACCAGACGTGTGTTATAAGCAAAAAATTATTCGGATATCTTTTGACATTATAGTAAATTGTTAATCATCAAATACGAGTAGCAACAAATGCCTGCAAAAACATCTAGATAGTATCAAAATTGTAATGTATACAAAACAATCTCAACGATGTCATCGCCGGCGTAGATTATAGACAAAGCCATTTCTTGGATGCCTATCTATAGCGAAAAATGAAATTACAATTTTGTTGAATGTAATAGAAGTGCAGAGAAACATTCATATATTTGAATATTTAATCAACAACAGAAAAATAAAAATAAGACCCATAGCATGCAAGTGTGCAAATCAATGCTTACTGGGAGGACGGCTAACCGATGATGCGACCATCGCTACAAGGACGATGAGCCACCGCGAAGTCTCACTTCGGTCATGGAACAAGTTTCTCACCGTCTCCTTCCCGTTCCTGTCACCGATTCTTTTTTGAATACAACAGACGACAATGTTTTTGTTTGATAGAAAAGACATTCGCAAGAGCGCGAGAACGCGTTGTTGGTCGAGCCTGCGAGTCTGCAAATGCTTACCACGGAAGTTCATCGGGTAAGATTATACTCGAATGCATGGGCGACCCTGGGTCCACATTCATGAACGGACGAGCGGTCTCCGAAACCGCGACGCAGCCAGAACCAGACGACGGAGTCGAAGAGGGATTGCGTTTAACATAGGAAATTAGGATACGCAGAGAAAAATGCGCGCCGTTCGGGCTAGACATGGGGTTTACCGGGGGGGGGTTATTTATTTATTTATTTATTTATTTGTATACGCTGTTTAAGACAGACGCAGGAAAGTGTAAAACAATAAAACAACAACATCAACACATAAAACATAAATGTGAACAATCAATTAGTGAGAACCTGGTTTGAAAGAGGTTAAGTGAGGAATATCTTTCATTAATTGAAGATAAGCAAGCCCAACAGTCTCTCTAATGGTTGATTTATCTTGACACCTCGTAAGTTTGAAAGATTAACCGCGGTATGGGGTTGTATGTACATATATGGGATTTCCGAGACTATAATAAAGGCAAATGAGTCGAGTCGTCAGCCGAATAATTTGTAATATTATATATCGAATCCAAACTAAAAAGTAGAGGTAATGCTGTCATGGGTTCTCTACCCGACCATGAGGGAACTGAACTATTTAGGACTTGACTGGATATCGAATAAATTTAATAGTTGGGATATTTGGAATTTTTTTGGTGGAACGTAGTAGTAGAGGTGCAGGGAATCATTTATATATTTGAACATTCTTCTACAGTCTACTCTGCCTTGCCAATGAGTAACTGCGACGGCTCATTAACATTTCACGAACTGTTCATCAATGTTCTTAGATAGAAAACTAGCAGTTTCGGGTTGCTTTCTTATCTAAAAATCTGCCAAATTTGCCTAAAGATCGCCTTTTGAATATTTACCGATTTATGCGATATATCAACGAAAAAAGGATGTAAGAATATCATAATTGTTCTGAGATAGTCACAGGCTGTTAAAGCCCAGCATGTTTTTAATTACCAAAGATATGTGAACATATTTGAGATATCTCGCCCTTTTTATTTATTTTGTATTGTTTTTTGCTACAAGCTGAATTACAGCTTTTAGTTCAACAAGTTAGATTATAGTGGTCTTTCATCAGATAGCGAAATGGGTCACAGCTGGTTGTTTTTGAAAAGGACCCCCACCTCATTGGAGAGCTCCAAGACTGATTTGTTATATTCCTTCGAGGGAAAAGGACAAACTGAAAGTCAATTCCATAAGTTCTTAACAGAATATCTGATATCTAATATAATATTTCTAATACTTCATATTATCATTTTTATGTTACACGAATATAGTTTTTTATTCAGGAAAATTAGCGAAATGTTAATGAGGTTTCGGGGTAAAGGTCATCGAGTACAATTGAGCGTTCGAGCAATTTGAGCTCTGCGTGCGATGCTCATTAGGAGAAGTGAAATTCAATCGCTCCTTTTGTAGTTCCCTGTTTCCCCGCCTATGCAGCCAAGCATTGCAAGTTGAGCACTTTCACTTGGTAATGTCGACGACATACGGACATCATGTGAGGACGATTTCGCTTCGAAAAGCCCAAAGGTCGAGAGAAAATCATATTTTCGCGAGCCAAACGCTGCCAAACATCAGTGCCGAAACTCGGCTGTCGTCTGAATCGAAGGTGCGGACTTTTGGGGAAGGATGCACCATAAACATTCAACTAAATTGTTTTCTATTACATAACTCTTGAGGCTTTCAGAGCTTTTTAGGTGAATATCCGTTAAGCGACCCGATGTTTGGAGCTGTTCCTGGTTTTCATAGGCCTAGTCAGTGGCCAATGGCCCGTCGGGTTACCCGCATTTGGAAACTGTTCATCTGAATTTTCTCCTTTGGAACATCGTAAACCGATATGGCTATCATGATGGGACAGGTTGGCGTTCCAAAGAATCGAGTGGTCTGGAAAATGGTTCTAGAAACGACCAGGATTGATCACCGCCCAGTTTTTTCTCTGATGTGGGTGAGAAGTGGAACCGCGACACTTGCACAGGATTCACTTGAAATTATGAAACGGAAGCACCCTGTCGCTAGTCACGGAAATGTTTCAATGATATCGTGAGAAATGTTTGAGTTGGAAAAAATAGAAATATTTAGATGATTCGACAAGTGTGATTCGTATCTCTAGAACGACCAAAAAAGGTTTGATCGATTTACCATGCACAGTAGATGTGGATGTTGTTCTGATGATGTAAATTTCGTTGCAAAAATCGCGACTCGGATGCGATTCGAACCCCTGCCTCAGGCGCATGTGAAGCCCTCGAGTAATAGTCGATACTATCGGGCCTCAAATCCTCATCCCCAAATGAGTCTATCATTCGCGCTACCCTAACACCTTTTTTGGGAACGATATCAGGTCAAGGAAACTAACACTATCAAAAACACCTCAAACGTAGGGATGATAGGGATGATCTTAATCTTTGCCAATATCCTTTTAAAGGTAAGAACGAAACGTATGTTGATATTTCAGTTTCTTCATTTGTTTACTTGCAGCGGATTGGGTACCTTCGTTTGTTATAAATAGAAGCACCATAATTCTAACTTGGTCCTTTGATATTTAGTGTGGAAGTATTTTTCGAATTTTTTTGAAAATAATTATTGAAAATTTTGAAAACAATTTTTGAAACCGAGACGATTTTCTCACCAACGCATTCGGATTGCTCTCTGAGCATTTTACACGGAGAGCCAGTGCGCTCCATGATGGATGCAGCTTACTTCGACGTTTCGTTAACTCTGAAGGACAAAACCCTTAAGGTTCTAGAAAGTCTTTAAAATCATAACGAACGAGATGAGAAAAAATCGACAACGATAGCAGAAGTCATCCTTGGGAGCCTCCATCGACAAAAGCTCCATTGAGAAAATTATTGAGAGACGTTTCAGTGGCAATTAACAACACTGGAAAGGAAGCGGGTCAATCTTGGATGTTATAAGATATCCTTCATGACGCTTAATCAAAGTGAAACAATTTGATGGAATTGTCTTTTTGGACAAATTATTCTTTTGCCGTATGGAGCTAGATAAGCCCATTCTTTCCTCGGAACGTATAATCACAAAAGGATGAATTAGAAGTGATAAAGGTGAATACAGCAATGAGAGGAAAGGCGGCTAAGAATCTGGAAGAAGATGGACATCAATAGTGGGCTCTTTGCCAATATGATGTAAAATTCAGTATCAAAAGTTAAAAAGTAGTAGAAGACGTCGATGTGGTGGAGAGGCTAGGAAATCAGTCCTAGGGGGTGCTACCGCTTCAGGGACATTGCTAATGAGCCAAGGCTGATGCAAACGCTCCTCCCATCGTCCACTTTAAGGCAGGCTTTCGAGAAATCTCATGAAATCGCAAATCAATGATTAAAACCTTGTAATTCTAGGGATCTCCATGGAATGCATCAGACTTCCCGAGCAGGAATTTCCGGTAGACGGCCTACGCGGTTAACACTCAGGCAAAAAAAGAAAAAGATTTTCTTGAAAATTGTCACGGATTCCAAGGCTTGGCAGCAAAAACGCGCACGAATTAGGACAACTTTTATGATGGCATGAATAGGAAATGGCTATACGCAATTCCGTAAGAACGACGCTCAGAGAGGAAGTGAGCCCTGCAAGGCAAACACTTCCCACCTCATATTACCAGTAAAAGGTGAAGGTAAAAATGTCGGCGTTGGTCAGTCCCGGAAGGACGCGCCGCCGCATTTGTGTTCAATTCAGAGGCATGGTGAATGTGTACATATTTGGCCTATACAATGAGTTGCTGGGACCAGCCGCTATGCCAAGTCAGTGTCTTTACCTTCTCAGCCATATCTGGTACCAATTTACCCGACCCCGGAGGGATGGAAGGCTTGGTTAGCCCGGATCACGATCGCTCGCTCGACCGTGCGGGTGACAGCAGCTTATCAGATCACTGCACCACGCGGATCCCTGATACTACCAAGAGCTCTTTTAATAGGAAAATGGAAACTCCAGCGAAAATGCAAGAAGTTAGAGAAGTTCCTCATTGTGCATTGAACATCGCCAATGCAGCGGTCTCCGTTTGCCAAAACGCTGCCGGCGGCAGATTGAACTGTCATTCTCATACCACATGTATCCAAATAAAAACATAAAAAATATAGGGCAACAAAATGTCAAGGTTTGCAAGGTCATCTCCAGTTTTTTCTCCAAAACGCTGTCGGCGGCAGATCAAACTGCCATTCTCATACCACATGTATCCAAATAAAAACGTAAAAATATAGGCCACCAAACTGTCAAGGTTTACAAGATGTTTTTGAAACTAGATCACGTCCAAACGCTGGATTCTAACTTTCTAACCCTTTTCCAGCGCTGCCTAGGACTCTCCTCCACTGCATTTTCCGTAATCCTTCATTGGTATGTTCTGCAGCCCCACAGAAGTGGAAAGTAGAGAAAAGGTGAAATAAATGAACTAATATGAGATGGATGGCCTGACTCGGCATGGACAAACCCATATAGGCGATTCACTGACAACAACAACAACATTCTAAACAATGGGCACCTTTATTGTAGTCTGTAAGAGCTGCCCTACTCGGTAGATCTCTGCCCATACTTGCCACTACCTGGCATCTGATTAGCTTTAATTATATTTTGCGCAAAAGATTCGCTTCTTTGAATAAATTCAAATACCGATATTACTACTACAAATTCCCGATATGGAGGGAGGTATATAAAAACGAATCGAAATGAAGGCCAGCAACAAATCACCATCGTCTATCGAAACAAAGACGCACTTGGTGAAAGTCAGCGGAGAAAGGAGTCAAACTAACAACAGGATTCCAAACAGTGAGCATGTTCCCCGTTTGTCGATGGGTGTTTGACGTGAATACACAATCAGAAATAGCGAAACAGTCGGTAGCGGCGGAACAAACGGAAACTCCTCGAACATTTTGGAACTTCTTCGAAAGGATAACGAGTACAAACTACGGACAAAAGCTGTGATAATTCACTATACTTACATCACCATAGGGCACCATAGGATACGTCACGATTTTCTGATTTCAGCCATGGCATTACAACAAGAGTATTGGCGGAGAGAATTGCGGCAGGGAAACGGTGAAAACGATTTGTTCAATTATTTTGACAGATGTTTACCGACGTTAATGTAAAATATTAGAAGCACATCACGATGATATCTTAAGAATATAATCACCCGATCAGTCCAAGGTAACCGAGTGTTGAACTTTGACATATAGAGCTCCCATCTTTCCTGATTATCTTAGCAAAAAAATTTAGAATAACGTTTTGAGAGTGAGTTCCAGTATGGTATCAATATAACGATCTCAAAGGGATCATATGTACATAGACCAAAGCCGGACGTGGGATCAGTGAATGTTCACAGAAAAATTGGATGTACACTAGCGATCAGAATGATATGTCACCTTTCATATTTTGATACAAATAGTCAAAACCAAGAGGAATTCAGGTTCAATCGATACTATAATTAACTTTACTCAAAAGTACAGCGAATAGGAGAGTTTATATAAGTGCAACTTTATGAGCCACTTTCTCGAAAATTTGCGAGCAATGTGTAGAACTTAGTTGTGTTCTAGAACGAGAAAATTTTATTCTATAAAAGCATCACGTTTGGTGCAATTTCACCAACCCTCCATTGATATAGCTTTTTCTTTGAAGCTAGGTCTCAAAATTTTGACATTTTTTAGCCATAGAGATTTTCGCTCAAAAACCTATAGTTTATTAGCAATTTAAACTACTGATTTGTAGCATTTTATGACACATCAATCATGCTCTGTCAAAATATCACCTTTGATTGATTTAATGTCTAACGGTTTGTGAGATATAGCCGCGTGAAAATGCATATAAAAACCTTTCCCTTTCACTTTACTTTAATTAGCCAGTAAAGAACACTAAAAATAAAACAACAAAGATATAATAGCATATGTGGCAGTTTTAAGAGATTGCATTTGCTAAAAGAGACCACTAATTGTGTAACGCTCAGCAGGATTTGAGTATGACCGACAGATTTCTTTTCTGCTGAATGCAGCCATGCAACCATCGCGACCCACAATATGTTAAACTCGTTTCGAAGGACAAACTGCCCTAACTGCGCAAGCTTTATTTTTTGTTGGAGTGAGGGCTGTGTAGAAATGTTATTTCTAAACCCTCCAGAACGCGCATTTGATGATTTAATGAACCCAGGTCACTTGAGATAAAATATATCAAGGGCATGTTTTGGTGCGGTGATATTGTAAATCTACTACAAGACCGAGCGTCTCACTTTGTTTTTCCAGAATCTCAGCAGAAAAGAATGGTGATTGACATTAATCAGTCTCTTAAGGACGAGCCGCGCATCCGTTCACCACTCAGGATCGTAGAGGCATGTTGAGTGCGTATTTGACCCATGCAATGTTTTATGAGGCCCAGTCGTTGCTCTTGTCAGTACTTTTCCCTTTCCGGAAAAGCCTGGTAGAATGTTACACAACATCTGGAGGGATCGAATGCTTAGTTATCCCGGACGTTGATCGATCACTCGATCGTGTATGTTGGTGTAAGCAGCGCCTCTTACCACTGCACCACTGTAAGTTTATAAAATAGGTCATGAGTATGATTCTAAAGCGCTAAATTTGGTCATAGTAATGGAAGATCAGCTGGAATTGAATTCAAGCTCAGATGTCAGGACAAAATAATAAGGCTGAGGTCAAATAAGCAACGCGAAGGTATTTTGAATGGAACGCGCGTGGTGCAGTGGTAGAAGGCGTTACCTCACCCGTTTCTGCGGTCGAGCGATCGAGTACCTCCCGAACTAACTTCCATCCCTTCTGGGCCGGTAAATTGGTGCCATACTTGACTGGGAATGTGAAGACGTCGGCGTAGGTAACTGTACGTATCAAATACGTGCTCAGCATGCCCTTACGATTCTCAATGGGTGTCAATCACCTTCCATTTTTTCGTTATATGAAGTCCCTATTAAGAGGGTGACCGTGCTCCGGGTTTGGTTACCGGTCCATGCGGCTGCCAAAAGTCCAAACCCATCGGGTCACGGATCAATGACCGTGGCCGAAAATCGCTTTCGCACACTACCCTCGTCGCCATATATTGTTTGCTTAACGTTTCGTCAAGAAAAATAACAATTATTCAACAAGCCAAACGTGCCAATGTCAAACGCAAACATAAGCTGACTCAGTGACGACAATTTTCGAAGAAAACGTCGCGAAACAGCGACATCACATGCGCATCCCGACACCGGAAAAGCACATTTGACACGTACCTTCGAACACCTGATAGAGCTTGAGTCCCGGCTCGAGAGGGATTTTTTCCGTGGTGTCGCCCTGATCCTAAAAAAGACAGGACATTCAGGGAATATTCCGAAAAATACAGGTAAACGCAGGTAAACAACACTCTGTTTACTTACCGGGAAGTGAGCCACCAAGTACGCTGGGCCGTCGATGTCCACGGCATGGTAGCGCTGTAAAAGCTACGTAAGTCTGGAGAAGAAAGTGGAAATTTTGAAAATAATGATTTAAACGATAAAAAATAAAAACACCGAGGGTGATAGAAGCACTTTCGAATCTAACGTAGCCCTTGACTACAACTACAACTTATCATTAACGTGACAGACAGTTATGAAAATAGAAAAGGAAAATTCTATTACTAAAAATAAAAAAATGTAATGTATAAAGTTATCTTTGGTTGCCTTATAAAAATAAATTTATCTATCACAAGTACAATTCTCTACTAAAATACGGTAACAAAAAACGGCACTATTTAAGATGTTGTACCACACCGATATGTTGAGCTGTAATCGCCTGAGGCCTTGCGCAATAGTGCGCGGGGGAGGAGACGCAAGCTCTGACTCTACTCAAGACACACACTATTTAATATGAGAAAGCTCAACATAGCGGTGGGGTACAACATCTTGAATAGTGCAAAAAAACTATTCCAAAAACAGTAATACTGAAATCGATGACTTGGATCACTAGATGCCTCCCACCTTCGGGCCCGTTCCCGTTTTTTGACCTCGGTCAGATATAAGAGGCAACCCCACGGTATGGTACACGCAAGCCTTACTGACGATCCTCAGGAAGTGTTATCCGTCGCTAGGTGTACCCTGCGAATTATTTGATCCTGCATGATACATTTTATCCTAAAGAAGGTGAACAGGATAATTGCAACGCTTGTCATAGTCATATTGTAAAGACAAAGGTAAGCGCCATCGTTGATCAGTCCCCTAAGGGCGCGCCACGCATTCCTTTTCCACTCAGAATCGAAGATGCATGGTGAATACCTCATTGGCCTATACAATGACATGCGGGGCCTGCCCTATACCAAGTCAGCGTCTCGACCTTTCCATACAGGTGTGGTACCAACTTACTCAACCTCGGAGTCTTGTTTACCCGAGGCGGGGATCGATCACTCGACCGTGCGGGTGTCGGTAGTGCTCCTTACCACAGCACCGCGCGCGCCTTCTTTCATCATGTGTAGGGGATAAGTTGAAACAGGTTGATAGTATTCCAGTTCTCATACTACACATCAAGTATACTACACTATCGACCTATTTAATTATTAGAAGCAATCATCGCTCCCTCGTCACACAACTTCTCACTACGACGCAATAATTCACTCGTCATCGTGGGCCGTCGGAGCGTCGTCGGACGAGGAAACGAGGTGTCCTTGGAAGAGTCGCGGATATAATTGACCCGATTCTTCGATAGAAACACGGGTAAACATTATCGAACCAATATTTCATGCGTGCGTGTATCCGTGTCTCTCTCGCGCTCCGTTCTACCGTTCGTCCCCCCGTCAAAATAGAGGAGAACGTGGCGACCCCCGCGGTGTGTAGCAACAAATTCCAGAGACCGTCGATAAGGAGAGTCGTCGTCTTACCAAGGCATCGATAAACAGCCTCTGCTGCCGTTTGAACGAGGACTTCTTCTTCACAGAAGACATTGTATCACATTGGGAAAGGTGTTCTGAAGAAGTGGTAGCGATAAGCGAAAATGCAACTGACGAGCGAACGTTCGTTCAGACGGAAAAAATATCGAGGAATCCGGATATGGCCTTGGAAGAAAAGTATTTAGAAATCAATAGAAACGTTTGATCCGATCAGTTTTCAGTAGTATCTCGTTATCGCTACATCAACTGATGCTTAGGGATAAAGCCTATAATATGGCAAAGCCGAAGAAAGACGGAATTAAATGAAAATTTACTCAATCGTGTGGAGATATCTTCTGCGAACGATTAAATCGAATTCGCTTGGACAAGCTGAACAGAATCAAGACACAAGAATTATTAGATCGAAAAAATTGTAGAGATGAGACAATCAATTGTATGTGGAGAATGGAAATGGGCATAACTAAAGAGAAATCGCAGAACTATGCATCGCCCAGTATTTATGAAACCACACCAGAAGGACTAGTGGACGACTTTTTTATGAGGGCTGTTAAAGATCCTCAAGATTGTGCACAAACGATGACAAATGTTATAAATAAGGCCTCAGAAGTACATTTTTCAGGCCTATGCGAACTTTTCAAAAGGTGAGAGATCCCGATAAAGTGCGAGACCCGGGTTCGAAGTCCGCCTGAGATGCGATTTTTGCGATGAACCTAGCACCACAATCACACCATCATATTCAAAAAAAACTCACAAAAATTCGCCACCTAAGACGATCTGGGAAACTTTCGCACGGGCAGAGAAATTCGCAGGTTTCGCCTAACACAGTTCTACGGTGAATAATTTTTAACGGTTGTTTTTAATGCATAATAGTTTTGTACATTTCATGTTTGGCTCTGATCCACATCCCAAATAGATAAATACATAAGTACATAAATAAGCGAATAAACTAGTAAATAGATAAATTAAAAAGGCGATCTGGAATGACCAGAAGATTGAAAGCGCGACGGCGCTATTCAAGGCAATAATGCTAGCGTTGGCTTTGTTGTCGGCTCGTATTTACTCTTTCTTGCGGGTATTGCCACTTTAGAGGACATGAAATATTTACATTTTTTTAAATTTTCAATATGTTGCTCTTGGCGCTTCAGCACCATTTTGATGTTTTTGTGTTATAATAAACAGTGGTGATGATCTCTCGTTTGTAATTGAATCGCGACGCGGAGCGACGGTGAGAACCTACAAGGGAATAGCAATGAAACGTAGTTTTTAAACTGATCAGTCCCAAAAGTTATGTCTCGGATTGAGCCACGCATTTAACTGTCGGTCAGAATCATATAATTAATAGAGTGTACAGGTGGGTGTACAGGTGAGTCTACTCATAAGGACATTAAAGGCAGCTAACTAGTCCCCCCATCCTGGGTATGACTAGATCTGGATGAGGACTGCTCTCTCTAGAGTACGGATGAATGACCTCCTTTCCGCTTTTTTCTACTAACTTCTAAGAATAATTTCACGTTAACGTTCGATGAGTTTCGGTTAAATGGAATCAAATTGGTTCTCTTGGTAACCATATCGATATGAAAATATCTTTTTTTCATTGAGAAAAACCAGAAAGAAGAACAGTCGAAGAAAAACAGCTTTGTAAACTACGGATTCGTTATGATCGCGAAACTTGTGAGCGCAGATTGTTTCTCGTCGATGGGCCCAGTTCAAACGCCACTTTTTTTACACGTGCTCGTCGCTATTGGAGGATGATCGGTCCGATTCAAAAAGCGCTCAGAAGCAGCGACATTCATTACGGTGATGAGCACAAAGCACAGTGCGTCATCACCAGCCATCCGAAGCGAAATCATCGAGCGCTTGACATTTCACCGGCGTCAGATAGCAAAAAGCACAAATTTTCATCATTCAAGCTAATAAGGAGATAATGGTCTATTAAAGGATGAAGAGTAATTAAATGAAAATACAATAGAAAAACTATAGAGGGAAGGAAGAAATTTCATAACTGACACATTTACGTCAGTCGAATTGTTTGGACGACGATAAGCGTTCCACTTGGCAACCTCGGTAAGGCTGAAGAATTAAATTGAACGACTGGTCAAATAAAGAATGAGTGAATAATTAAAACAACATGTTCCGTTGCACTTACTGAGTTATTAAATTCTGGCCAATTTTAGCGATTTCTAATGATTATAGCTGTTTGTAATGGCATGGATGTTTATCTGTGTTTTGTCCCATATATTTGAAAGTGAGCGCGTCCCTTAGTATATGGAATAAATAATTAGACAGATAGCAAGTTACTGAATATATAACTAAATTTCACCTGAAGCTCCTTCCGCAACCTTTGGTATATCCCGAGTAGAGATTATAGTCATGGTTTATCAGTTTTACTATTGGTTACCAACATTCGAGACTTAGCCTTTGTATGAAATTGCAAAATAGCCATAGGTTTTGCTCCTTCATAGCATATATGCAAATAGGACAGCCGAATATCAATTGCCCATTCGATTATATTAAATTTGTCGATATCACCAAGCCTATCGTCATCAAACCCACAAGTGAACTTTTAAAATTTCTAAGAATTTCAGAACCTTCGTAGACCCTGGCTTCTTGACAACTATGTTTCCGCTTCTCTGCAAACCACCATTTGACTTGAATAGTTTCAGAATAAAGTCGACTCAACAAAATCAATAGCTTCAAAATCGATCCGGCAATTGATTTAGATAAACTCAAAATGGAAACAGAAAGTTCTTCAAGAGCCGTGCTTGAATAGAAATGGTGCAAAATCATTAGTACCAAAATGGCAATTCATACCCAATAACGATCATTCATTTATGTATTATGTACTCTGCTGAAGAGGAGTAAATGTGAAAATTGTAGTCCTTTCCGAAAAATGGATTTGAGAATGAAAAATCTGAGAACATGCGTATCGGAAGTTTGCAACCTAGCGCTACCATTATTGCCCATTGTGGCAGAACTACATAGACAGAAGCTCGGAAAGAAATTTTTTCTCGCGTGTATTAATCTTCCAGGAGTGGGTCGTGAATGTTTGTTAGAGTTGGAAGTGGCAAAGCTCGATATGTTAACGGATCCTACTGGAATTTTCCCTGGACTTCGGACCAACGAGAATTTTTGAAAAATTCGGCCAATAAACGAAGGTGAGAAATTTGTTGTAAAAGAAAGGGAATGAAAAAATTACTAAGTGATACGGTAGATAATGAATACAATATTCACTTTTCAATAGAACTTGTTGTTGTAGTGATGGAGAATAAGATGAATCGCGATCTTACGAGCATCATTACATCTGCATACTTCTAAATAATAGTAATAATAAAAGTGCGTCAGGTAATAACCCGCAAAAAAACTAGAATTCCATGATTCAAGTTTATTCGCGTGCAACGGTTGATTGACAGTCAGTGGTGGAAACTTCTTTAAAGAGATAACCGTCTTAAAGTAATCGCTTTGTCTCGAAAAGACGCTGCGAGCGAGCGCGCGCGGTCATTGATGTTGATGGGTAAGCTGATTGCAGTCAATCAGCACTTTTTTGAGAGCGACTGTCGCTTTTGTGTGGCCGTTTCGGGGGTTTTAGTCAATGACAATACTTAGACATCAGGAAAAGACCAAAGATTTCACAAGAATACAAACTAGAGGAGAAGAGACCTCACCGAAGCGATAGGAGCGTATAAATACGAAGGAAACGATGACAGACGACGGATTTTTGGATTTTCCCGGAATTACGACAGGCGAATCAGAAAAGTCACGAAGGTGGACCAAAAACTGTTATCTTTAAGAGAATGGAAGGCTTAAATTGTTCTCATAGCCGCTTAGAGCTACCGAGGTCTCATGAAAAGCGGCTCCGAAAACGTAAAGTCCTCGCTACGTCACGCAGACTTTCTTCAACCATCGAGAGATCGACCGATGTTCGATGCGCGCACTTTGCACTTTTAATTCGACACCGATCCTGTTTTTAATAGGCTATTGTTCATTGAAGGGAAAAACAAGACTCTTCAAGTATTACAAGGAACGGCTTCCTTGTAAGACTTGATTTTCCCAGAAGAGCAATTAATTATCGAATCAAGTTGTGTGGGAATGCGATCAAGGAACACAAAGTCCAAAGAGTGTCTACAGCTGGAAGAGGTCAGTGTCTTTACCTTCCCAGACAAGTCTGATACCAATTAACCCGACCCCGGAGGGATGGAAGGCTTGGTTAGCCCGGGCCGGGATCGGTCGCTCGACCGTGCGGGTGACAGCAGCGCCTCTTACCACTGTACCACGCGGTCCCATCTGGAGGCATGTAATTCAAGAAAAATGAGCAAAATGTATCGCCAAGGAATTTCTCGATGCTGCAACCTTGTGACAAAAGTTTTTAAAAACAACATAGTTGCTCAGCTTCCTGATTCACCTGCCAACAGCAGCGATATTTAGTCTGAAATTTTCATTCGCTCCCCTTATACGCGAGAAATGAATGAATTCCCAGAATTTCTAGCTGTTATAATGAAATAAAAAACAAATGAATACAATTGGAATGAGTTGCCAATTGCCAAAATTAAACACAAAGGATTCAATTACATACGAAAGAGAAACTACAGATGGAGACTTCACTGGAATTTCTGGACTTTTGGCTTCATCTGACTGGAACAAGATTGGTAATGAAATTTTCGTGATTTTTTATCATTTGGCATTTTACAGATGAGCAACAGAAATAAGTTCTCTAAAAGAACAACGCAAGGAATTCAACCGTATGGAGATCTGCAAGCATCGACGAAAAACACGACAGAATTCCAACTTCCTGATTCGGAACACCGAACAGCACTTGCTTCAGTACTTTCAAAGGGCTACGTCGATAATATTTAAATTGCTCATAAATGGTTTGCGAAGTTGAAAAATGAAGTTCTAAAAGTGGAAAGCACAGCTCAAGGAATTCGAACGTAAAAAGGCAAAGAGGAATAAATGGCAAACCGAGAAAAAGATTCTTATTTTGGTTCACCTGATAAATTACAGAAAATTTTCGCTTTAATAGTTCGAGATGTAAAACTGGAACGTAAGAACGAGATATGAAATTTAAATTCCAGCATTTGAGAAAAACGCAAGGAATTCGACCGGATAAAATCCAAGAATTTGAGCGTATAAAGATTATGAAGTTCAAATGAACGAAGCGATAGAGAAAAAGTGGGAACTTAAAAAGTTCAAAAGCGGTGGGCAAATTTGCCTCGATATGAGCGGTTTCACCTCAAGGGACGCAGATTCTAAACAAGTTTGAGTGAAGTTTGGATCAATTAAAACAAATAAAATCATGGTGTTCCATTTTTTCACGAATATTTATATGATGGGAGAATTTCAACTTTCAAGCACAGTTCGTTTCGAAACGCCGGACGTTCGATGGTTGGAATAGTCGTATGAGTTGGCCAATGTTTTGCCTTAGATAAGGGCCTGATAGGGCGCGGCTGACCACAATCAGACAGACCGCCAAACAAAAGGCTCGCCCGACATCTGTCAGAGCCGCCAGTACGGTCCGAATAGGGACGGAGTAAAAAGAGCGAAAAAATTACGAAAATATTAAATGAACTTGTTGACTATGAATTATTAGGTCGTAAACCTTACAATTGAACTTTTGCCACATCTTAATTTTTCAAATTTATTTCTTTGAAACAGAACCCAATTGCGATATAAATAGTTCAGAAGAGCTTTAGCTACTGTACTGAAATGTCATCGAAAGAGAAACGCAGAAGCCTCAACAGAAGTTTTACTAGGCAATGAAAAAATATTCAATCGAAAGGTTTACCACCTGTATAATAGATTTCAGTCCCAACCCCACAGGTACTACCGTTGATTTCCCCATTCGACAACCTATTCAGATGCAAAATGCGTTCTGCTGGTTGAAGAATGTTTTAATATTCCTTTAAATCTATATTTTATTATTCTTCCTGGTCCGCATTCTACTGTTTATCTCTAGACCTAGGAAGAGAGCTTTCCATTTGCCCTATCAGGACTGAATGACCTAAATTTCCAAGTCTAGTTTTAGGAATACATGTCAACTAAGTAAAGAAATGCTGGGTTTAATAGCACCGCGCCGAAAGTCTGTGGCTGCTTGTTTTTGTCCGCTTCAGGTCATGCAGCACCCCATAAAAGTGATGCGTTTGCTAAGGGTTTATATGTACCACGAGGTGATGGGGGTATGAAATTTTGGGAAGATCTTTTTAGAAAATAGCTTTTTGGTCCGGATTTTCAAGAGGGGATTTAAAGACGGACCACAATATGCTACTTCGTCATCGTCTAGTCACGCACAAGATACTTTTAATTTCGAAACAGTTCACTTCAGCTGACAGCCTTTTTATTTCAGGAAGGATTTGAGCCGATGACAATGTGGGCTTTTGTGGTCAATGTAGTCTTGAAAATTTGGACCAAAACCTATTTTCTTGAAAGATCCTTCCAAAATTGGCGAATCCGCTTCGGTAGAGAATATGGCAGCTGGAGCCCGACGTGGAACACCGTCACCATTAAATGATGTCACTAGGGGGGTCATCAATCGAAGGAGCATCAGTATTCTGCATATACAATATATCTGAATCAACAATGTGCATGGGTCGATGAAAGCGATGTCACCAGAGACGCGAGACGATCTACATCCCCACAGGAAGGCACGATAAAAAAGAGAAATGAAACCGCGGATATGGTTCCAACAACGGCAATTAGCCACCGAGGAACATCCACCCTAGTCGTCAATTTCGTCGAAGAAGTTCTTGCTATCGTGAAACGCGGCGATAGCCGTTTTTTCCTCGTCACCAACCGGATTTCAACCCCACCATTTTCGCATCACGCTTCACTCAGCTCGTCAGAGTGTGTGGTCACCGCAAAAAAAGCCAGGGACCGAACTAAGTTCATGCACGAGTCTGTTTTAGCAGATATGTAAATAGACGGGATTTCACTAGCTGCAGCCGAAATAGCATCGAGAGATATTATGGTCCTACTACCGTAAGAGCAACTACACTTCACCTATAGGGACCATATAGGCTTAATATTTCAGAATTAGAATGCGGTAAGCGATTGACCGAGAATGATATCACTTAATTGTTCGGCTTACGTTTCGGCTATGCCGCTTTGTCAGAGCCTAGAAGGGCGAATAAAACGAATAGAATTTCAACCACATAGCACCTTCAAACTTGGAGAGTAGCCATCCCGAAATATCAACGGAAGTCGAAAATCCTTGAGTTCTTTTTTATGCTCTTTTTATATTGTTTTTTAATAGTAGACGCTACTAATTCTATGAACAAAGCCTATCAACGCTAAACCGCAGTTTTTTGCTAATTCAGCTCGCAACGTCCAATAGCGACTCCTTAACCTTCATCGTCGAAACAGGAGTAGTTTTTGAGTTTTTTAGCCTATTTAAGAAAATAGGGTTGTTCGTGGTCGTTTTAGTTTGTCCAAAATCTGTGGCCATCATCGTCAATATGACCCGAATTTTTTTTGAAATTCATGATCCAGAAATTGTCGCTGGATGGGGAATGCAATAGGCAAGTGGCGGTTACCTTTATCAGGTACTGTATGAAAGATTACAGCACTCCTAACCACCATTCCTTGACATATAAATATCGTGGATAAATAAATAAGTAAACTAATATGTAAATAGATAAATGAATAGACGAACAAATAACTATTTTATGGCCGTGGTTCATTGTGAATTGTGTAACACGAGCGTAAGACCAAAAGCTTGTTAAACATTTCTCAACTGGAACGTGTTTGCGCGGACGAAAGCCTCGAAGATCAACAGAATAGCGTTAGGAGACTGTTTAAAAGACAAGTCCTCCTTAATCTGTAAATCTCTAAGAGATGGGCGACAGAGAGGAACAAGAAAGTCAGTTTGAAACCTGGGCGGAAGAGTAAATTGCCAGAAACACCCTATAATCCAGAACCAAGATAGCTAGACCAACAGGTCTTGGCAACTGCAGACTGGTTGACTAGATGAATAAGCTGAACCAGTGGGTACGGGTTACGGCAGCAGGTGATAGCTGGGTTTAGATCAATAATCCGTCGGTGGCGGTGCGTAAACGGTTTCTGTCGGTTGGCGGAAGGTGCTGAATCAAGTTTTTTGTCGCCTTCCGCCGTCGACCCATTGCTCATTGTTTTGTAGGAGGAGAAGCATACGAAATGCGTACCAGCGAATAGTCTGATGTTATGAGGCGGACATCGTCCAGACAAGGTCGACGCCATTGAGCGCTCGCTCGGCCAATCGTCAACCGCCAGTTTTTTTTGTGGCTCAGAGGTCAACCATCTCGGCTGTGTTGAATTGTCTCATAGCAACGACCGATCGTTTCTTAGGGTGGAATGAGGAACGGCATTTACAGGGTCATCTGGATGACTCTTCTGAGCACCTAATCGATAAGGAATCTGATCAGTAACAGCATATTTCTGCTTTTATTTATTCGTGTGAATCTGACAGAATTTGTGAATTTTGAAAAATGAGTGTTCACATCTATGTTATTCGATAACATGCAGGACACTTGACACATTTTCATTCGGCTTTGCCGTTTGCCTTTTTGTCAAGGAATATATTGTTATAACTATAATAACTGATAATATAATATAACTCAGTTTACTATCTTTATCATCGCTCGTCAAAAATTGCAAAGATTATCTGTGACGAAATATAGCACACTGATAGCAACTATTCTGTCGTTCTGTCTCAAATTGGACACTGATAGAAGATGCCCATTGGCTGTCTTTGACGTTTCAAGGAAGACGATGGAGGAGGAGTCTCGTCGTACTTTGATCGAATCATTAGTCTGTGGCATAGGCCAACAAGGTACGATCATCGCCCTGGGGCATATTTAACATCTTCTCTTTATCCCACGCCCACCATTGTCTAAGTGAATACGTGCGCCAATTTCCTACTGAATTTGCGTTTATGGTTGATTTCGAATGGATCGATTATTTTGGCGATTTTTCAACGGCAGCGACGATCTTCTGTATTCTTTTCCAAGGGTATTGTTCTAAGCGAAAATCAATCTAGGACCCATTTTATTCGCTTAAGAATCCAACCCTATATAAATCAATGATACCTTGACAGACGATGTGGAAACAAGTGATGGAATTGCGATTCCTTTCCTACTTCAATTTCGTCCCATTTCGAACGATTTTGTTCAAAAAAGGGGAAAAAAGAGGGTAAACAGCGAGAAATTAATGAACGATGAGATGAACGTGATCTCTTAATCGTCGTGGTTGTTTTAGTGAATAAAAGATGATTTTGGATGTGGTTTTCAAGATAGAACTTAATATTTCATTCCAATATAAAAACGTCTTAATGTCAGAAGGAACTTCCTCGATTGAATCTACGATCACAAATCTCGCCCTCACTCTATTTGAACTAAGCATAGAGATGGAGCAAGTGAAGGAATCTGAGCTGAGAAGATCGAGAAGTTAGGTGCTACCCATCAACGATTATTAGATCGACAAAAAAAATCGTAAAGAAAGATGATTCTTGAAGGTGCTGTGAGATAGACGGGTGCTGCGAATGAGATGGTTGCTCGACTGAGGATGGAAAAGTTGAGCGAGAGATTCTATCTGCAGGAAAAAATGGCCAATAACAGCTGGAAAATGTCATTTTACGTATGTACAACATCCCAGGTGAGCGAACATTGGGGATGGGGACGCTGCGGCAGAGACGATTCCCACACATACGAGTCCAGGTGGGAGAATTTTGCGAATGAGCGTGAACAAAGGCGTGGTATGCAAATGTCGTCGCCCCTGCCGTCGTCGTAGCGACAAGACGAGAAGCCGTCTGAAAGTTTTTAGTTCTTTTTTCTGAAGAAGTTTTTGAAGACGATTGGGGCACCTCAGGTTGTCAACTTCAGCAGAAACTCAGAAGAATAACCGTTGGTACGGGCACGGAAGCACAAGCTTAGCTAGCAGGGATCGTCTGGACTTCTCCGACCTGATGGAGCGCTCGAATCGCCATGAAACTCGTCACGAATTGCGTAACGGCTCTACGACGATTAGCGATGATCTGTCGAATCGGCTATCGCATCGATTTCCACCCCAATATATCTATTTACATAATTCTACTACTTCATGACTCCATCGGGGCACTGCTTCCAATATTGTCCGTCTAAAAGTCACTGTGTAACACTATGCTGCCGTTGTGATCGACTTGGCTCTGTCATTCATTAATTATTGATCGGAGAAGGCGAAAGCTTATTGGAAGGGTTAAATCAAATAAATTAAGAAACTAAAGGTGCGAATGTTCTTCTGACGGTAAGGTGAACTACGTATAAGAAGAATAGGAAATAGAGCGCGGAAGAGGAACTAGAGCTAACAGGTCGACTTCAATTTTTCAAGCAAGAGATTAAAATTTTGAAGAAATAGGAAAATTGGCGAAGTTAACGTCAGAAAACAAAAAGGATATTCAACTCAGACTGCGATCATAAGATAACGAGGATGAAGCCTTCGCTTCATCATGTTCGAATTCATTCGAGCACTTTCGCCAAGAAACTGGAAGATTCGCGAAAATCCGCTCACTCCAGCCTAGCTGCCATGAAAGCAATGGAAATTTATGAATAAGAAACTGTCCGGCCTATCTAAAAGAAAAATTCCTGCAGCGAAATCCGCTGACAGTGGTATGGACGACGGCGACATCTATTTGTTTTTGATTCCTCAAAAATTGAGAAAAGGTGGTTCTACGATTGGCGACATCAATTTGTGTTGTCGATTCCTCAGAAGGGGCGGAGTGCAGCCTTAAGAAGACGTGTTCTATAACTCGACGATATTCAAGGAACTTTTCAATTTTCTGATGTTGGTCAGTGGATCCAACTGATGACATCCTTCTGTTCAAATGTTGCCGTCTAGATCTAGGTGGGCATGAAATATTAGTTTTAAAAGTTGTGTGAAAACGAAAACTAAATTTCTGGTTTTAACTCGTGAGGTTTGTCACTCATCAAAAAAGTAGTTCGAACAAGTCCTACCACAAAAATAAGCCTAAAATTAAAACACACAAGTCCTCAGGAAAGGCTCTTCGGATATTAACATTGACATACATAGCTGATAAATTCGAACAATAAAGGATCACAGTGCAGAAATTGAGCGAGTTTGACTGAATCCCCGACCCTCAAGACTCTCAAGAACTCGTCTAAATAGGTCAACGTGGAAAGCTTGAACACTTCAAAAAAGAACTAGTACAGAACGGTCGTGAATCAGGCCTAACTTGTTAGAATACATAATACATGAACTTCAGAAATTAATCACCAAATTTTTAAAATTAAATTGACCCATTAAAATTACCGTGATCATAAGATGTTCTAATTGTTCCTCCAATTTTATTCGAGGATTATGTCGTATGAACGTATTTACTAACACATTTTGTAGCTCACGTTAAATTCAAATAGTATCCCGGCTTATTCAAACTACGAAAATGAAAATAAGGAAAATCACAAAGCATAGTAATGAAAACGGACAGTAGCAACAAAGTAGCAACAAAGTACAATGGAGACAGCTGCAATTCCTTCCTATTTTTTCCTTCATTTTCACCTGTATATCCATGAAAGCGACTAGTTTTTCTCATAAAGTGGATGATTGGATCAGAATGAACTTGATGTTGCGTTGATAATCACCAAATGTCAGTTCTAAGAAGATCCAACTGAGATTCAAAGTCAGCTTTTTTCTCATCGTTTCTAATCTGCATATAAGTACAGAATAAATATAAAAAACAAAAAATGAACCCAAAACTTTTCTCGACAATGAATAGTGAACGAAGATGACGTTAGGCGTTCGGTGGCAAAGGGAAACGTTATCATGCTACATTCCTGTGTTTACAGAGTGATTCTGGACTGCATGGGTGGTGTGACTAATGGAAATCGCCAGAATTATCAATAAATTCCATGAATTTATTTGAGTTGATGTTCTATGTCCCGAAGAATCGGTGACTAAGCGGATTTCAATCGGAAAAAAGTCACGTACGCAATACTCTTATCAATAGGAATTTGTTGCCTTTTTTGCACTCTGATGACTACTATTGAGGTTCAAAAGGTGTTATGGCAACGCAGCAGCTAGCATTTAATGGAAAAGTTTTGATATTGCACTTCTTCCATTCTTGAACTTCACATCTTTCGTGTTTCTACTAAAAGGGCCATTTAAAATTCGATGTCCTGAACTTTAGAACTGGATTTGGAATTAGAACTCCAATAAATCATGTAATAAAAAAGTATCAAAATCAATTAAATGAAAAAGCCAATCTAATTTCAAGTTCAACTTTGTGGGAGTAGTAGTAAAAAACGACCAGACATCTCACTATCAGAGCGGTAATTGATCTAATCAACTCCGACAATTTTCTGATTAAGGCAGAGAACCTAAAGAAGGAAGTAGAGGGCAAGAAAACAAGCACAACAACGTTAGAAACTTGAAAGAAGAACTGAAAAATTCAAATATGCTCAGAATCAAAAAATTTTCAACGTTTTTATCCTTTCTTCTATAATAGATTCCTGACAAACATATGCTTGATTAGTCTTGCGCGCATAGATAAATAACAGAATTAAATTCGATTTCAATTTAATTTGTTACGACCAAGAAACAATCACGAGACAAAAGAAACGAAAAATGCAATTTTTTGAACTTTTTAAATATACAAATGAATAACTAAAAATAGAGTAGAATTAAGGTAAGCGAATTAAGAAGAACTCACCATGGCATCGTGAAATTCGACAAGCGACGGCCGACGAGCTTTGGTATGACCGACGCTGCTCATCGGCGTGTTAAGTATAGCTTGTTGCTGGATCACTGGTAAAGACGGTCGTCGAGACCTCGAACAACGTTCCGCGTCTTCTCGTAGACAACTGAAATCGGCAGATATCATGGTGGGTATAGGTCTCAATGGTATAAGGTAAGCGAGTGGTGGTGTCTTGATCTGATCTCTAAAACGTCACAGGGATGATTATAGACACAAATGATTTCAAATGAAGATTGAAATGTTCATCATGACGACAGGTAATCGATATGCGGGCGTAGAAGTTGCCTGGGTATGTCGTTACTAAAAACGGCAAATACGAGCTTTTCAACGCACAAAACCACCATTTTTCATAAATTTCTTGAAGGTCTACAATTCGAGAAAAGTGGAATATTCAAGGTCAGCATCTATGTTTCCCAATTCGTCAACACCATTTTAACTGTTACGGTCCTTGCCCACCCAAAAAACGATCATTTTGATTCTAACAAATTTTGTAACTATTGTTTGTAGATGGTCGGATACAGCTGAAACTGCTGAACTCAGATATCTGCCTTTTTTGAAATAATATAGAATTTTCAAAAGGTGTCGAGAAACGGACGCTTTTCGACGCGAAAATGCGTCTGTCTGTTCGATCTGTGGCAAACATGTATTTCATTGCATTCAAGATAGAGTGCAAGTAGCCTTCCCAAAACGACAGAGAACAAGGCAAACGATAAACCAGGCCGACTCCCAGCAAACATAGTGGTTCTGATCGATTTCTATTTAAGTCTACAAGACGATTTCGTGCAGAAGGGAAACACGGAAAGATTTGGCATGTTCAGGGTAAAGTCTACCAAGCTCCATCAAATACCAGACGAAAAAATTCTTGCGTGATGAACAGATTAGCTGCCAAAACTTTAAAATAAGCACCAGTCAGCCAGAAAATGGAACATTTTTCTGCTAAAAAAACTGAAGTTGAATGTAGTTGTGAAGATGTGGCAAAAACGGCAAATTAATCGGCCGCCGGTAAACAATTGGACAGTATTGTAAATGATGGTCTTTTTATTATTCCACCCATATTTACTTAGAACATAAAAGGAGAAACGTTTCTTATCTGATATTCTACTCAGAAGTGTTCTATCGGAATTTTCTTTATGTTGTTTTTCTTCCAAAGGAGAAACAGTTAATTTAGTTGCTGTGTTCAGATTTGCATTCTGTTGACTGCTTTTCGCCGGTTTTTTCTATTTATCCAAACCAAAAATCACCAAGTTCCAAACGTTGTCGAATGAATCTTCAGCTAGAATTTCATAAACAATTCGGGGAACGATTAACAAACAAAGCAATCTCTAAGAAGAGTTGTAAGGAATTAAATGCTAAGCCGCAGCTAAGCGTTGAAGGAAGACGATTCAATGCCGGAACAACAACAACGAGAATCAGCAGCAGGAAGTTGGAGAGTAAAGTGGCCGAATAAAAAGAGAGGAGGGCATCCGCAGGAACATCAACCTTCCGCAGATTTGAGTCGCTAGAGAGTGAGTAGAGAACGAAGAGCTAACGAAAGAGAAGAGTGAATGAAATTTGCAGTTTCTGAAAAGGAATCTAGAGCCGTCGGAAGGGCAAGAGGTCGATGAAGAACCGACAAAACAGGTTAAAATGTTCCCATAAATTATAGAGCTGGATGGGTTGCAGTTTCAGGCCGATTCTTTTCAGAGAAATTCGAGAGGTCAAAGACCAGCTTTCCACAGAAAGTTCATTTTTTGAACATCCACGACCCGTTGGGAGATTTTCACTTCCTTGGTCCTATTTTCAGTAACAGAATTGTAGCTCAACCGACGATGCAAAGAAGATGAATTTGACAGACCTAGTTTTTACTGGTTGGACGGCCGTTGACTAATCTTCCCGGTTTTTCGACACCTTCAAGCCAGCGCTTTTATCTACAGCAACGATCTATCAGGCGGACATTTTTAACCTTCAGAATTCCCACCAGACTGCTCGATGCTAAAAATTGCTCTGGATTTTGCAACAGAATCCCCCCGTTGAGCGATAGTGAGGGTGGTACTGGATTTCAAAGGTCTCATAGAGGCTATAAATCAAATCGGCATCGACCGGTGGACTCGATTTGTGAGCGAAGAGGACTGGCGGCGAAAATTGGGCTGGGAAGCTGTTCGCGGATTTTCTGGACAGTTTTGTCGTCGGCGAACGGTCATCTGTCACCTGTGAAGAGCGAAGAGGTCCGTCCGCCAGCTACCGGCAGATCGGTGGAGTTAATTGGGTTTGAGTCCGGCGAAGGAGGGCGCAATTAGCTCGAACCTGAGCGACGAACGGAGTCGTTGAAGGTTGTTTATTAACAATTAGCGGGTTCTAACGCAAAGTGACGTCTTTAGAGGCGTAAACAAAAACAACAACAACAACAACAACAGCGAACGCTGGAGGCGTTGCAGATTGCAGCTAGGTCTCCTCAGATCAGTCTCCAAAATAAGTGGGTAGGGGTCAAACACGAGTTGGCTCAACCTAGATTGTTTTGACCATACTCGTCGGGGCTTCTGAGCTCGTCAGGGTGGTCCTTAGCGTTAACTTAATTCACCTACGTATACACTTCCCAGCGGTAGGTGATCGGTAGCGGTGTCGGTAATCACCAGGGATGGTTAAGATTCCTCTTTAGAGCCTTCCCTGCATATTGTTTTCTCGTTCTTCAAAGCTATAGAAGTACTAGGTTGAAGAGCAATTGGTCGAAAATCTGCAAGCGTTCGGACTCAAGACCAAAATTTTCAGCCAATGGCATCAAGAAAAACGAGTAAGGTACTCATCGCTAGCAGGAGGAAGCCCCTGTTAAACGAAACTAGTTTCATTTTATATCAAAAATACTATCAGCTTAACTGGTAACTGCCGATAATGGCTTACCGGCTCATTCCCGTGATCACTGGTGAGTGCTGATAGCTAAAGCTCGACCGGGCTTAAGAAAGATGTTAGGAGATTTGCAATGTATATCGGTAGCACAGTAGTTAGTGCAGTCTGCCGGAAGCAGAAAGACGCGGGTTCAACTCCCGTCCGATGTCAGTGTTTTGCGAATAACCCAGCATCCAGCGCTTACAGGAAATCTCGTGTTCGAAGCACTGATCGTACCAAATTTCATCGGCTATACCACTGAGAACGAGGGGTAGTCAGAGCGCTCGACGGAGTTGGATCTGGACAAACTGAAGAACAAAGTGGAGATAGAAGGATACAACACTAGACTCTATTTCATCATACAAAAAATATCAACAGATAGTAGGTTAAATCATAAGTAATCGCACACTTAAAGCACCAGGGATATCCACTGACAGTGTTTTTGTAAACTTACCGAGCGACTTTAGTCCACGAATCCCAGACGAACCTCAGATGTCTGAGGAACACTATGACTAGGTCAATAGATACTCCTGGGCCCAAATTCACGAACGATTTTAGTCCACGAACTCCAGACGATTGAGGAAATTGCGTTTAACATATTTAGGCTACGTAGAGAAAGGTGCGCACCGTTCATGGATCGGGGTTTAGCAATGATGAATGTGGGCCCTGGTCTTCTGAATGCTCGACCACTTGAGACTTAACGTAATATCTGTTGTATGATGAAGCCGGTCGTTTAGCGTTCTATCGGCCGCCAAAAGTCTGTTCAGAAGATTTTGTTTCACTCATTATGAGAAGCAAGTCGGTTTCAAATTGGCACTACACCCTAAGAAGCAAAAATTTTATCTTGAGCCGGTGTTCAATGTAATCGGCGGGGACGGTATGGGTTCACTGGGAGAGCGGTAACGAGCAATCGCGGCGGGACCCTAGAGTTGACAAACAGAGATCGTGGTTTCTTAGCTTATTTATCAGTAGAATGGTGTTTGGGCGAGTAGTCCTTTGAGCATTCGATTTAGTATTGTAGTACTTTGATATACGCGATCTTCTGATGAAGATCTGACGAAGGAAAAAAGCCGAAAAGTAAGCGAAAGGATGAAGCCTCAATAATCTCGATCAATCGTTCGCCATATTCCAACAACAACAACAACAACAACAACAACAACAACAACATCGATAAAATGGTAGCTGGAAGAGAGGACGGTGGAACTGAGTATCGGAAGGAAGATGAACGCGAATAGAACAACGATCGGCAATGGCGATTCGGGTGGATAGTGAAAAGTGGACAGCAACAGCAGCAGCAACAGCAGGGCGACTGTTCATTGGAGCGCAGGCGGTCGTCGGTCGGCCAGTTCAGCCGGCTGATGGGGAGGAGATAACATCGAAATTTTGCCCCTCACACACGCGCGCACACATATGTCCATACAGACGGCTGTCCGCGTCGTCCGCGCAGTAACACCACAACACGACGGCGCCGACGTCCCCCCACCCTCCACCACTCTCCCTTTCCGCCGCCGGCTGAACGCCCGCATTCCGTCGCCGGACATGCCCATACATCCACTACGATCTTCTTCTGTTTATGGGAACAACATTCCGGGGACCTTGTCGTCGCCGACATCTGCTTCACATGGCGCCGCATCCACCTGCCTCATCCCAGGGTCGGGTTGTGGAACGGCAACATCATTAGAGGGCAGATTCTGTCAGGAAAAAATAGATTGGTGTGTAGGAAGCAGAAACCGGCGCACGAGCTTGTTACGTCGATCATTATTAGATTCAGTGATTAATTAAAGAAGAAGAAGCTACTTCTGCTAGTTATCAACGTCACGAATGCAAGTTTCTCTTGAGCATTGAGACAGTATGTGTGTAGCTAAGAAACAACATTACCGCTGAATTTCCGCCAAAAATTCCAACGACATTTCAACAGAGCGGTGAATTGGAGCTTTAGTTCTCCAGTGGCGCTTTTGTAGGGATCAGCCGAGCTAGGAGTCGTAGACACAGTTACTTGAAATAGGCTCTCTACGCGGCTCCATTGGGATGCAGTTTTCCTAGGAAGGCGAGAAACCAGAAACTTCTTACAATTGAAGATGACATGAAGTTCTTCCATGGCTAATAACTAGGAAACGAGAAACTACTACTTATTAACGAAGGCTAGAAGTTACTCTGGGCCTAGAGACCATCAGATTTGAAGTTAAATGAAACGAAAAAACGAAGCAGCGCGACCATTTAAAGTCGAAGTTCAAAAAAGGAAAGTTCATCCACGGAGGTATTCGGTGTGGAATGAGATGAAAGCAATCAAGACCAAAAAGTGGTTCGAAACTACATATTCTTGGTCTGTCCGGCCAAGCGCCGATCATCCATAGCATTTTTGACAAACACGAAAAATCTACTCCAAGACACTGTAGAAAACTAGAGATACTAGAAAACTAGAAATATCTCTCCTTTGCAATCAAGACTGTTACAGGCTTCCACCTCCATTGTCAAAAATACGATCTCGATGGAATTATTGGAGATTTTGATACAAGATCATGCGGGGCATGACTACCTGACGGAGACATTTCGGAAAATACAAGTTGTAGTTGTTCGCCGAGGCATATTACAGTGAATATGTACATGTAAAGCAATCTCGATTAGATAAAGTAGCATAGTTATTTGCTCCGTCTGCGTCTGTGCCGATGAGGAGAAGAAAAACATCTATAGCGGAAGTTAGAAAGAAGATCCCTTTGCAAGTTGTATTCGATGTCAGATTGGTTGTTCTTTGACAACAGAAAATAAAACTTCGACGGAGAAGGGAAGAAAGGAACAGATCAAATTAACACTGCAATAAAGTGTTAAAACGATTTTGAAACTTCCGACAAAGCTTTTTTATAACGTTGAGCCCTGAGTTGATGGCTCGCCGCTGAACGATTGCCGTGCTTAGGATGATCCTCTTTTAGTATGAAACAGAAGAATTCTCAGCACTTCAGGCGGTTTTCAAACGCGAATTTTACGCGGAGTCTTTCTGAAAATTTCAGCTAGGTAGGCGTCTGAGAAAGTTCTGAATAGCCAAAAAACACTAGATCGCTGTGATTTAGAATCCAAAAGTGTAACGTTGAACAGAGATGACAAAACAGCGGAAAAGCTGAAGAAAGTGTAGTTCAAATCAATGAGACTGTAGAGATACTGACATTCATCATTGAGACGTGAGAGAACCAGTGAACGGCGCGCGCCTTTCTCTACTTATGTTTCCTATGTTAAATGCAATCTCTCATCGACTCTAACCTTTGTAGTGAATGTGCGCCCTGGATGCTCCCGCCAAAACCTTTTTGGTGAATTGCACTGAATTTGTGGAGAAGCAGTCTGGCCAGGAAACAATTTCGGTGCTGAAAAAATCCAGCAGATCTCGAACGCTAAAACAGCGCAGAGTACTCCCGGCGATTTTCAACAATATTTGATGAGCATTGACTAAGAACGTTTCTAAGGATTTCAGCAAAGGAACATTTAGAGACCACCGCAGAACCCAATTGGCACCAACACTTGGCTATTTCGTTTTAGCAAGTGCTTCGTTGAGGAAAGATGTCTCAACAGGAAAATCTAAAAACTAGCAGTTTGAATGAATCTAGGACCTGCCATGGAGCCTCTAAGAGGATTTTGACGTTTCTAAATTGCATGAACCTTATGAGAGCATAACAGTACAATGTAAAGCATTTCAGGTGGTTTACAAAACCATCGTCAATTTGACTAGAGAAGTTTTTAAAATTTTCAGCTAAGATGAAGATCCTGAAGTCCTGAGAAACCAGCAAATACTATCGAGACATTATAGTTTTACTAACTCGTTTTTGTTTCTTACTAGAAATAGATGTTGTGATGAGGGCGCAAGGTTCAACGCGAAAATCGTGGATCATGCTGGACTCGAACCTGCGTCTTGCGCCTATCAGAGGCTCGTGTGCTAACCACTACACTACTGATGCAATGGGCTTCCACCAAGCCAATTATTTGCGCTCTTTGACACTTTCTGCGAAGATCCTAGCATCGCCAGATGATGGAGTACTTAGTGCTGCCTCCAAAACCATCCACAATTTGAGCAGTTTCCAAAGATTTTCATTAGAACAAGTTCCTAAAGACCCAAAAAGCCACTAAATGCTGTAATTGATTTCGACTGGCTTCGGATAAGCGCGCCAGCCAGCTTCGCACTATATTACACTGTTTCTGAGACGATCTCCATTTCCATTTTTCGGGTCGTTGCTGTAATCTTTTGAGGTCGTCGAGTGGTGGCAGGAACCCGCGCCGACGGCAGCAGCAGCATAGCAGGGGCGCCATTAGCGCGCCAACCGGCTTTTTTAATAATCTGTCGGGGTGAGCGCTCGAATGGTATGATGATGGCGGTCGGTGATGGTGGTGGGGGACTTTCGAGGTCAACCGTCAGGTAATTGCCTACCTGCCGAACCGACCAGCCTCGCGCACTCTGAAACCGGAAAAACGAACGCATCGCGGTGATGTCGTCTAACTCATACCGCTGCTTTTACGGGACCGTCAATCGCGGGAGAAAATCGCTTCGAGCTCAAAAACTCAGCCTTTTCCGAGAGGAGATGGCTGCCGTTAAGACCAACGTTAACCTTGCCGATGCCATGAGAAGAAATGGTATGACACCGACAAATGGTTCCTCAGCTATAATGGAAATGTCAGAGAGCAGTTCCGTTAGGAGGGAATTGTGGGAGACAAGAGGAAACGGGAATCTTCAATTGCCCTAAACAGCTAGTTCATTTCGGTCAGATTCCACCCAGCAGATTTCTCCTCGAGTTGTCGCAAAACCATTTGGGCTGTTCAGCGTCTGATCACCTTTACCTTTAGCCTTCCATCCCTCCGGGGTCGGGCAAATTGAATTGTTTTTGGCTCCCGCAGGTCATTGTATAGGTCAAATAAATTGTCTCTACGACTTGAATGGAACATGGTCTGCGTAGAAAGCATGGTCTGTGTAGAAAGTCAGGTACTTGAAGCCAAAACCAAGATTCATTTAACAGTTTATTCGAGCTACTTTTCGGCGTCCTCGCCTTCTTCAGAGCCTGGGACAAGTCGAGTTCAACCTGAGAAACTACCCACTCAACACCACATCAAATTCGCCGAAAAAATAAGAGAAAACTGAATGACCAACGACCAAATGAAAAGGATCAGAAAAGGCTAACCTCTAGCAACTAGACTAGTGAGGTCCACTACACACCCATAGCTGGTAGAATACGTGGGTGACAGAGGGTTCACGCCTAGGGACCACCCGCCTAGAGGATTTCTGGGGCATGACCTGGTAGGTCAAGACCGCACATGTCGACGAATGGTGCCAACTCCTGGGTCACCGCCATACAATCGTCCTTCCTATTGATTCTAGGAGACCTGGGCCCAGATTCATCATTGGCAAACCATCGATAAACCCCGGGATATAGCCTGACAGCGCTCACCTTTGTCTACCTATCCTAAACTTCCTATGTTAAATGCAATCTCTCGTCGACTCTCTACGCTCCGTTCACGATAAATCGTCCCGAGACTTTCTACACTGACAACAATGCCAAGATTCTTCGAGAGCCGGACGTGGAATGCCATGGTCTGTTTGTTTAGTAATATCTGCTACAATAACTGGCATGCCACTTATGGAAGACAATCATTAAATAAACAAAAAACAATACTGATCCACCTAGGGTCCTGATTCATGAGTGATGTGCCTGAAATAAGTTCCGAAATATACTCCGATTGGGCAAACTGTGAGTCATTGACTTGCTCTGGGTTTGTTCGCGCATACATAAGGTTAATTTATGGTAAAACACACCTCACTGGTGTAGCGATGGATCGGAGACCTCTAATCAGTAACGGACTGTGCGAACCCCAAGGCGCATTGACACGGAGCGCGTGGTGCAGGTGTAAGAGGCGCTACTAAGATCATCACTTTTGAGAAATCGATACTCGCCCGAGATGTCCAAGTGTTCCCTCTCTCCCGGGTAGGGTAATTTGGCACCATACTTGTCTGGAAAAGGTAAAAATACTGACTTGGTGTGGCATAACGGTTGTCCATCTCAAGTCATTGTATAGGTTAAATACGCACTCACCATGCCTCTACGACTCTGAGTGAATGGCGAGTGCCCGGCGCGTCCTTAGGGGCAAGCCAACCATTTTGCCTTTAGCCATATATGCGTTGAATATTTACGATCAGTGGTCCAGTTACCCTATATTTGAGAATAAGCAGAATGAATCAAGGTCGAGAACTAACAAACCACACTTGACTTTTTCCTTATTTACACATTTTTCATGCATTTTACATTTTTTTTTTCGAACCGAACAGTTTTCTCATCATCCATAACCGCTTCCGTTTGGAGGACGAACTCCTGCTTTACCAGAGAATAGTGAAGCACCTCACCCTATTGCTCTCACAAAGAACACGCTTTTCTCCCAGGTGATTAAACATAACCACCTTGCGCTTTTATGGGCCCCATTTCGCGTGAACCTTAGAAATTCATCGCCTTACGATTTCTGGTTTCATAACGGCACCCACCAAAGGCAAGAGAGACATAAAAATCGTTTGCATTTTATATTGCGAGGGATGTTTGTGATCAGTATGCAGCTGATTTAGGACAATCTATTCAAAGAGGTAGAAAATATATAAAATTTCATAGAAACGGTCAACCGCTCTAGTTTTCAGTCAATGAGAGCAGTTGAAGATTTATTTTATATCTCTATTTATTTATTTATCATATCTATTGTTACCTATTTATTGTTATCGTGAAGTTCTTGTTTCATTATCGCTTTTTTGCGGATTACTTAATACTAGAAATTAATGAAGATTTATTGCTACTACTTCATTGGTTTGATAAACCAAACGCTTGATAAGGCCGAAGATGTCAGAAAACTATTTCAAACCTGAAAATTTTCTAGGGCTTTTAACCTCACTATCAGGGCTTTGACAACCTTCGGAACTCTCTACTAATGAAAAATGGTGTAATGGATTGAAAAGTAAAGTTCAGCGTGAGAACAAACAATGGACGAAAGTGAAGGGACAATCAAAAGCTGCAACAATAATCCATTAAATGGAAATGAATGAATTTGGGCAAGGGTGTTCAAACAAATGTGAAAAACAATGACAGCGGTTCAGTGAAAATCTGGCTGGCCTTCACTAGAAAAACATAACGGCGACCTTTTTTGGTTTCAAAAATTTTCTAAATCTCAATAAAATTTTAAATTTCACAACTTCCGCAGCCCGTAAGAATGCCGAAATCCCGCCCGTTCTTCTCTCCAGTAAGGAAAAGTTTTCAGCGGAGACGATCCATTTTCAACGACGAACTTACAGCTCCGACACTCAACACTTAATCTGACAAGGTTACGGTAGTGGGTGCTGTACGTACGGATAGACACTTACTCTTCATAGTATTCAAACAGCACCGCCAATGCTATGGTCGAACTGCGCCTGGTGTGATGACGACGTTCTCGAGTGGACATTAGCAGCGGAGAGTTGGCCGAAGAGGTGATGGACGTTGTGGGACGACTTGGCATCAGGTCCGAGGGTGTGGGGTAATGGCCCGAACGGACCCTCAGCTACCAGCCAGCAACAACGAAAGCACAACTCGTTAGCGTTCATTCATCCCCCGAAATGGTCGTCGAAACAGCAGCAGCGACGCACACACATAACGGCTCGCAATAAGGAAACACCACGACTAACTCCAGCAGACGTCAGCCGAATCATCCAGTAGAAAAGGAACAGAGGACAGTCGCAGCGAAGTGGGGTTCTTTGCCAGCCGATTGTGTAAAATATTCGAGTAAGAGGTGAACTTTAGGCGTCATTCCACCGTTGTACCTCTGTACGGTAAACTATGGAGGAAAAGAGGGAGTTCCTATTTACCTGCTTACTCGTACGTCAATATGACGCACCATGTAATAAAAGTAAAAGAAACAACAACAAAATTGAAATCAAAGTTAACCGGGATAAATATGCACTGTGAACATAACATATTCACTTCCTTTCAGCTTCCTTTTTCGTTCAAAGTTGCAACAATGAATCTGGGTATACGGTATACGTGAAATAGCAAATTTATGGAAGATGTGAAAGCAAGTTGTCGATCTTACATCGGGAAAAATCTTTAAAAAAACTGATTGGGACTCAAAATGCGGTTGAATTCTGCAAGTCTTCTGTACGTAAATAAATCAGATCTGATCCGTGATTTTTCGTAACAACTTTAAAAATAAAATACGCGTTAAGAAATCAAATGACCCTCAGGAAGTTAAAATTGTTGGCTGCTCCAATTCTACCAACCTCGGTGTCAAGTACAGTCGGGTTCAAACTCCGGTCAAACGCCCTACTTGCCCTAATTGGTAGGCGAAAAAAGAGACCACTCTTGGAAAGTCTACTGACATGCCTATTTGTGATGTCTAGCAACCAGTCTTCCTGTTTATGAGCTTGCTTTCGGCGAGTCGACTGGAAAAGGATGAAATCGTTGCCAGAAGAACTCCAGCGGAGCGAGTTCTCCAAAGTTGTGGCGCAGTTCACTTCTGGTGTTTTCATTCATCAGAAACGACTAGTCTGGAGAAACTGGCTACCTGGAACTCGATCATAGACAGGTTCCAGGTGGCTTGTTCGTTCTTACTTATCTCGTTGAGACGATTTCTCTTCCTGATCCAGGTGAACACTCATTACACCGAGGTTGCTGAGGAACACCTAAAATCTAAAGTTCCAGGGGCGCTCCAACGTGCTGCTGCTTGAGAATTGCTCACCAGGGACAGAACCAGAAATTGTCGACTCTCTGGCCACCCGACCGCAAGCTCCAGACCAATCGCGTCGGTAAGAAGTGGCTGCATTGTTCAACATTGTGGAAACTGCCTTCGGAATCCACAAAAACACCACAGACAAGGATCATCGGCCACCGGTATACGGTTCGCTCGTTGAACCAGTTTATCACCGGTGGAAAGTGAAATAAGAAAATGCTTTCGTTCGCGAGCGTTTTTTGTTCGTCCGAAAGTCCTCAATAAAGCATTACAGCAGGATGTCCTCTGAAGGAAGGCCTCGCTAATAACGTGATAATCACAAAAGTCACAAGATCGATGTTTTCAGGGTTAACAAGGGCATGCTCTGTTGGAAGAGGCTTTGAAACGGGCTTACCAGAACAGTAAAGAGGTGAAACTGCCCGCTAAACAGTGGAGCGAAAGAATGAGAAGCAGAAGATGAAGAGTATAATAGAAAAGCAAGTCTGAGCTGGATGTTCTCCAAAGGACAGACTCTGGTAAAAAGGTGATAATAACAAAGGACAAGAGGCCAATTTTCTCAGCGTTAATGAAAGACACTCCCTGTTAGGAGCGGAACAACGGGACGGGAAGAAAGCGAAGGGGAAAATGAATAGAGAGGATAATGATAAACCAACTTCGATTTGGAGATGGAGCTTTACGCCACGAAATGAAGTGAAATATGGGTTACCACAATTAGAACGACATACCAGCTATGAAAATTTAGTACTCAACTTTGAAAATTTAACGCAAAAAACCCAGGGCAACTGCTCCAGCGCCAAATGTTGCTTGAGCTTGTTATTTCATTCTACGCACGACAATAATAACTCAATAAATTTGAAAAATCAGAGCAACAATTGCTGAATGAAGTGGTGTTTGAGAGGGCAAGTTTCGGATGCAGTTAATTTTTCATGCTCTGATGAAGATGTCAACGCCGGAAGATTGACCAAATAAAAGGTTCACATCAGTCTTGACTTTCGCTGAGCACACTTAAATACTGAAACAAATAAATGAATAAATAATCAAGGAGTCTGGCTTATCGGCTGGGAGTGAAAGTCGAGTGGTACGTTCGATTACGGGCTCACAAGTCCTGCAAACAGCCAATCTTCGGATCATCAAACACACCAACCATTATAATTCCTATTATGAGATAAGTTGCCTTGGTACAGTAGCGATCTCTGCTGACCTCTACCTGGTAGTAAGGGAAGTTAAAAGTCGTCGAAGATAAGGAGAAAAGTGGTTCAGCGGTAGATAAGCCTCACTGGGCAAGGAGAACCGGTAGTGAAAAGTTTCTAGTTTGCCTTAGTCTCAAATTCGTCAGAAAATCGATTTTATCGGAATTATGAGACCGCTCCTAAACCTGTTGGTATCCACAAAATGTGCAGTGACACTTGACCCTTTGGTTGAGTGATGGCACTTGTCATTTGTATGTATTTCCTTTAGGTTTCTTATGAATGCAGTCTCTCCTAAACAATAGCTAAAACAAAGAGGAGCGAGCTCGAACTTCGAGGACGACTTTTTATTCACTCAGTTTCGAATGTGGCGAGGGATAGAACCGGGATTAGTATCACTTTTGCTTCTTTTGGAAATTTATCGAAGAATCATTAGACCAAACTCCATCTTACGGCAGTTTTAAAGCTCAGAAGAACGAGAAAATGGCTTTTTACATTCGAATCTGAGAGATTTCATGCATAGATTTACTGAAAGTCGAACCTTAATTCACTATCACGCTGAATATCATCGAAAGTCAAAAAATTTGATCTTCACCCCAGAAGGACACATCGGAGGTGTTGTGCAGTGAAGTATTTACAAAGTGCAAGACAACAAAGGGTAAAGGAAATAAGGCGGAGTCCCCATAGCTTACTCGGTCAAGCGTGGACTTTTACGAAAAGCCGAAAGGGCACTTCCGGCTGACCAATTGAGCAGAGCAGAGGGCAGTCGCCAATAGACGATGGCAGTTGATCTCATTATTCGTGGCCATTTCCGATTACACAAAGTTGTCGAGCGCCATCCGTCGAAGTGTCAACGCCCTCACCACCCCGACCCCGGGTGAGGAGACCTCGCCATGATCGGGTAAATACCCGTCAACATCCGATCATCACACTTCTGGAGGGATTTGATCGGGTAAACAGTACAGACACTCGCCAAATATTCCCTATTAGCAGGATGGGCGCCGTGCAAGTGCAGTGCTCCGACAACGAAAGGCTTTTAGCAGCCCTCTCACTCATTGGCATTCCTCCGTCAGGTAATTTGGGGTTCATAAATTTGAGTACGTTAGCTAAAACAAGAATCTTTGATCTTTCAGTTCTTTTTTTTTCAAAAAAGGCATGCTCGTGATGCTCCAAAGTACTTTTGAAATGGCTGACTTAGATTCTCTTTGGAGTATCGCTTTCACAAAAAAACGAAAACGACACCATGACCTACCTTCTATACCTATGTTACAGAGACACATGTGCTGAAGAAAAGAAGAGTCTAGGATCTTCTCTTTTTGACCGTGTTTCTACTATCCTTCGTTATCGTCAGAACATGGAAGATAAACGGCGGATCGGAAAAGGTCTCGGCTTTTCCGCATTTTTTCGTTGTTTTGACCATTTTTAACAAATTTCTAACATGAGGCCCAGTTGCAAAGAAGAATGCAGCACGAATGCACCAAGGCTGCCCTTATCTAGAATGGACGATCTTATTCCTTCAGAACGAATTAAATTTGCCCACAGTTCAATTCACCTTGACAAGAAATGCATGAAATTCGATAATTAAACCTGTTTTGAGCCTGTTGGTAGAGCATATCGGAATAGGAGAAAAAGCCGTCATAACAGACCATACTGGTAATGGCGTAGTCAAAAAGGTACATATACATACCTGTGAATATCTATACACAGAGCCATCTGTGAGCCTTTTATTGAGAAACCATCATCCTTATTGAAAGTGACTAGCCGTTATCAAGGAGAATGCTATGAATAGTGAGAACTGTCCGAATATGATGCCGCAAAAAAAAATTACAGTGCTCTCGCAGTTCTCTCTTGTCAAAACCTTGTCATTATCGGCAGAGAGGTGTTTCATAACCATAGGCTTTCCAGAGTAACAGGTCCATTTCAGTTCACTTTCTTACCCACTACAAGTAAAGTCCCGTCGGTAAACATCCGCCAAAACGCGAGATAAATGAAACAAAGCATTTTTACCGTTCTCTTGCCATGAATCACGTTGAAGTCATTTGCATCGAATAAAAACACACGGCAGGAACCAGAAGAGCTCGATCTCTGCAGTGGTGGAGAAGGCGTAGGCAAAAATTCCAAATTGCTGATTTTCTTGGGTGTGCTTTGATCGCATTAGTGCAACGACCACACAAGGTCGACATCATTAGGTCGTCTTAACTAGTTGCAGGCTGTGTATATTTCTATATATAATTGAACACGTGTGAGATTTTGTATAGTTGCTACAATTTTATGATTCTTCTTTACTTTTATAATTTAAAATTCTTCATATAGGAAGACAACGACGGCATTCCGACCAAAAGTCTTTCGAGTTGAACTATGAATACGGTAAAGAGTTGGATCCGTGCCCATACTCAGAAACCCAACGTTAACTTTGATAGGAATAAAGCAAGAAGCAGAAGAGGAAACCGAAGGAGGAAAAGTAACCAGAAAAAGGTGAAACTGCGGAGGTGAACAAAGGAGAGACACAGTTCCACACGTGCGAGTGCGCGAATGCACGATTGTTCCTGGTTATGGGATTCGAGTGGGTGGAGGAGATGGGCAGCGGAAAGTGGAGAACATCGATCGAACCGAACGATTATCGTCGCGATTCCTCACTCGAATGAACGAAAACATCAGTCATCCAATAAGTACCGTAACGGTGCACCTGAGTGACAATATACGAGAATGGGTCGAGGTCTGTAGATGTAATCCAAACCCCTCAAAAAAAAGCAAAAAAGCGATAAATACAGCGTAAATATTCTGACGTTACTATGCATTGACGAGTTCTTTACGTGGAAATCTTCAATTTTTTAGATCTTTACATCCTTAGAGATTTTCTTCTGCATAGATTTCCACCGTACAACCTCGGAAAGACATAGTAACATTAGAATGCTTACACAACAGATTCAAAGAAAAGAGGAACTGGCAGGCGGCAAATGAAGCAATCAGGCATCCTACCGATCACAGGAACGACCAGAATGATTCCAGAAGAGACGAAACATCATTGAGAAAGAAAACTGAGAAGAATCCATGAGTTTGATCGTTAGAAACAGAAGGTGAAGAGTTGTTGATAAGGTAAATTATCACACAATCGAGATTCCTAGATGTCGTTAGGGATCATAAACAGGGTCTATGGGGCCTTCGATAACATTTGATGAAGGCTCGATCAAATGGTTTACCTCTCGTTTGATTTTTGACCAAATGATGACGTATTTCACTTTTAGAAAACATCGGTGGGTGGCCAAAAATAGAAAATCGTCGCCCAGAACACGATTACGAGGCGACTTTCATTGTGAGGACTATAAAAGCCCTAAAAACGAGGGTGAACAAGAGCAGCTGGAACGAGATTCATTCAAATGCTTCAAACGTTTCTGAAAAGCTGTATAGGCCTGCTTCAAAATTTCAAAATACTTGAATTCGCGTAGAACTTCGAATTAATCTGCTGATTCTAGACGCTAACAGATACGAAGAAGTAGATGATTTTTGCAAAAAAAAAAAAACGTTCTGTATCTGATGCTCGGTACATGATCGAGCAGTTTTTTTCAAGTGGGTCTCTTAAAGAAAAAAGATTGATGTCTAGCAGTATAGGTCAAGGCGCTCTAGGCGATGCTTTAATCAAGTCTGGAAGATGGTAAGCTAAGAAAGTAACCGGAAATGGTCGTGAGCGATTACCAGCGAGTAACGAGAATCGACGATCTCAAGGTTGAATTAGTCAGGTGGAACCATGCGAGTTTCACCAGGTTGGAGCAAACACATAAGTTGCTATTTCCAAAAACAACTATCACGTCGCTCCTTTCTAACGTCTAGGGCGGAGCGATGACGACAGAATAAAAATTATTCCCCCGTAAGTGGCCAAACGACAAACAATGTCAAGGTCCCATACTTCCGCTGGGCGGAAGTGACTAGCTGCGATTGACAGCTGGAGGACTTGTGAACTTCCTCATCCGTTACTCGTCAAAACCGAAAAAAAAGCAGAACGTGAAACTGAAATTGTTCGTTCAAATGAAGGAGTTCAATTGCTGTGAGATACTAAGAATACTGAATGTGCCTTGGGCAGAAAGTTCAGTGTAGAATACGTGCGGAGCAACGGCAAAACTCGGGGAAAGCTAATTTTGTTGAAAACCGGTTCTCAAAATTGAAGGTGCTGTGGTCGCCGTTGATTACACCACTGAGGACGCGCCGTGCACTATGCTTTTATCCAATCGTAAAGGAATGGTAAATGCGTATTTGGCCTATACAATGACTTACGGGTTCGGCCGCTGTATCAAGTCCATGTATATGTAGAAACTACCTTCTCAGACAAGCCGGGTACCAACTTACCCTACCAAGAAGGGGTGGTAGGCTCGGTTTACCAGGACGAGTATTGATGGTACTTAACCTGTTATTAGTATGAGAAAAGCTCCTGTCCAGTCAAATAGTTTTCAACGAGAATAATATTTTTGAATTGATCTTTTATTTTGCGCTCTTGTCCTTTCAAATGATGACCCGATTCTGATCAAGACAAGGTGCTTTGTTCTGTATCTGGAACGCGCCTTGTTTCGATCTCTGGCCTGGTTGGCAACGTGATTCATGGCACATCCATTCGCATAGATTTAGAGATACTATGTATCCAGGCTAAATGGTCCCTCAGGATCATGGGTTGCAGATGGAGTTGGTCCTTGCGGAAGTGCCGATCAAATCACTATTAGAGAAAGAGAAATTCAATGTCGATTTCCGTACCTCCACTAATTGTAAAAGGAGGAAAACTGGTAAATGGCGTTTATAGGTAATGAATGTATGCTTTAATCTTCTAAACTAAATGTTGGTGGTGACGTTGCAGTTACCTGATGTTAAATAAGCAACACTCAGGGCTTTGTATTGCACTGGAAAAACTGCTACACAGAACAAATTTGATTCAAATGAGGACGCCTATCGCAGAGAAGGATTTTCTTGCCGATTTATCAGAAAATATGCTAAACAACTATCCGTCATGTCCTCTGCTGCCAACTAGAAACTATGCCACTAATAGTGGAAGGATTATAGGCTCTTAAGCCTTTTCCAGAAAACCACGGTCCGGATTCATTAGTGGTATGTATACCTGAAAGAACTACTACTACATAACCTAAATGATGCTCAAATTGCGATTCATTATCGTGCTCTGGAGTTAATTCAACGTTTTCTTGAAGCTGGTATAAGAACAAGCACAACTCTATAGATCTACGAGAGTTTGTAAACCCAAATGGTCCACAAACCGCGATTCACCAACACACTCACGAGAAGTTTGTATTGGTCGCATAGAGGGCTTATTCTGGATCGAACATTCGAGACAGCAAAGGTTTCGGAGACCTTGAACCAATAGCGACATAGAAACCCCAAGATAAACCCCAGCGTCTCTTCCCGCTTGTGAATCCTCCCAGCCAGTGACCTTGTATAAATCTGTAGACGCCTTAGTGAATCCATGTTTCGGGGGGGTGCACCGCTCATGAACCCAAGCCTTGGGTATTTCGTCAAGTGAACGACGCTGCTAAAAATCTTAGTTTCCTTTTTCTTTGGCAAAGTTCTTCAGGTCAAAAGATCTAAACGGAAGCAGACGGAATGACTTTTCTGATAACCCCTAATTTTCATTAGATGGAACTTTCAAAACTGCACAGCACAACATCGAGAATCGCAACTCTAAACTACCTCGACCGCCCAAATCGAAAGGCGAACGGCATAGCGACAGTGGTGGGCGAGTCGGACGGGTGCTGCCGGCGACATCTGATTTGACCGCCTCGCAGAAATGGCATTTTCAGCGAGAAATTCAACCATTAATACGAAACACGAACAGAGACGCCCATAAACAAATCGCGCCTACGGGGCCGTGTGTTTGCTGTGTGCTGATCGGCAAACGACTTTGTTTTCAGCGCGTGCTGACATCTCCTCTCTCGACGAGTTTCTCGGATTTCCTCCACAAGGCGAAAGGCGAAACATCGCCGGCTCTCGCTCTCCTATGGGAGCCATTTGGGCACGAGGACGATCGCTCCTCGCATCATAATATGTCATGCGAACGGCAGGCAATTGTGTTGTTGCGCAAAAAAAATGAAGAAAAATGAAACACTCGTTGAGTGTCGAGTACGACAATATGGTAGTTATAGCGGAACATCTGGTGCGATTCTGCTCCTTCTCGGAAATAACTGATTGATGCTCGCAATCCAGTACGCTGTTATTGGTGGACATTTCAGTCCTGTTCCAATATTCTTTATCCCTGAGGCGATTTTTTAAGACCGTTTTCATTTCTATTCTCCGTTTTTCTTCATTTATGCCAGTTGTTTGAGCTGAACACGCAGAAAGTCGCCCGTCAATGTTGTCGTCGTGCTGAGGTCGAGGGTGACAGGGCAACATTTCCGAAAGCTCCCATCTAAAGGCCCATTCATTCTCGTCAGGAGTGCCGCGCTGAATCTGATCACTCGGTTTACAGAACATTCCAGAAACAAAATATTTTCACATTTTTTATGAAGGAATTTTTGTGAGGAATTGTACCGTACGCCCTTCGCACCTACCCTTTGTTGCTTGGAAAATCAGCAGTTGTACTTCAAAGGTGTTACGCGAAGTTCCTGCTACAGTATTTTTAATTCAGTTATCAGATAATATCAATAGATATTCAAGCAGTCAAACTGGTACTGTTCTAAACTGACAAAATTACAGTCGCTAACTCTAGCTTGAATATTCAATCATGGATCCATGACTTAGGGGGGAACCAAGTTGCAATTTGCTTGATATAAACCGTGAATGTGGAGCAATTTTTGATGTGCTCCTCTCATCTCAATGGTGAACTACCATAGTAGATGAGCCAATGCTCTAATAACACTAGGTTCATCGCAAAAATATTATTTCAAGGTTTAATCAAGAAGTGCAGAGCCATCGTTTAGTAAACAATGGGATCCAGCATCACGCCCTTGGTTTTTTTGTTTTTTTTTCTGTTCTTAACCGTATTTTTGACTCCACAAGGTTGTTCACGATATATCGTCACCCAACTTTTCAGCTGCGCACGTTTTCCGTGCATAAATAAATAAATAAAAATTGTGACCCATGCGGGCGTCGATCTCACGTTTAGCTCTTCTCCCTCAATGGCAGGTCAACGCTCCCGTAGCACACTCCGGAAATCAGATCTGTTTCCACTCTCTATTTACACGAGGCAGGGAGAGGGAGGAAAAAGTAAAGGTAAAGGGATTGATCACTTTGTCTTCGAATAAGAATCGTAGAGGCATGTTGAAAGCGTATTTGGCCAATACAATGACTTACCAGGGCTAGCCACTATACCAAGTCCGTTTTCTTACCTTCCCCTGCAAGTCTGGTTACTGTTTACCGAACTCAGGAGGTATGGAAGGCTTGGTTAGTCCGGAAGTGAAAGAGAGACAAAATTATTGGTCGCTTCACTCGCTGTGTCAAGCGAGACCGCGATATCACCATAACACCTGAGAGCCATAGCAAGTCATAATAAGTAAATTATAAGCTCTAACTTCAAAAAAAGCCTCAACAGTAATCTAGACCACCCCAACAGTTCTATAGCCGTAGCGACAAGATTTACTCTTGCGCTTTCCGAACGTCCAGAATACTCAAGAGTGCGGCTGCTATTTCAGCTGTCGGATCCAATACACTGAGCCGGTAATCAAACTTCTCGGTCGCAGAGCGTCGACATCGAGTGCGCCCGACCACGAGAGGACGTTCGAGTGCGAAACTAATAGAGCGAAGCGCATTTCGTGCTCGATTCGCCGCGAGGTTCATGCGGATTTTGTACAAAAGATGTGTAACCAGAGAAGGGATTTGGTCAAAGGATTCCCCTGTGAACAAGATGTTTTCGCAGGCTCGGTTAATTAATCTTCAGACTCAATGGGAAACGAATGTTTCATCTCTCTTCAACTGACAAAAAATGGTGTTTCTTCCTTGTGAATTGTGCAGTAGCTGGATATAAAACAAAATGGGTTAAAAACGATATCAAATTGATGATATTTTGAGCTAAAAATTCCATATTTGTGTATTCTTGTGTTTCTATATTGAACGGTCGGATTGATGAGGTGGTAAGAGGAGCGACTTTCCCCTCACAGGATCAAACGGTCGGTTCTTGTTCAGGGGCGTGGTACAGTATGCTGACACCCGCACGGTCGAGCGATCGGCCCCGGCCCAGGCTAACCAAGCCTTCCATCCCTCCGGGGTCGGGTAAATTGGTACCGGACTTGTCTGAAAAGGTAAAGACACTGACCTGGTATAGCGCCTGGCCCCCGCAGGACATTGTATAGGCCAAATACGCATTCACTATGCCTCCACGATTTGAATTGAACAAGAATGCTTCGGCGCGTCTTCAGGTGACTGATCAACGCCGGCACCTTTACCTTTACCTTTTACCTTTTACGGGCCAATTATCCCCATCAGCTTCACCTATACTTTTTTCAGTCGAGAGCATCACAATAAGGAGTTACGATTCTTCCTACCTCTAGAATTTCAAATCGAGCCAAAAACGTTTCAGTCAATAAATAAGCTTCCACAACAGAAAAAGTTCATCAAACAAGTCTCTCCTTTGTCTGGAAATATGATGCTGATTGAAGCATGATCAGATGAGGGAGGATGAGGGAGATTATATTTTTCTTACTATTTCAAGAACTTTTTCGACGTTCATCCTCGCATTTGGACGCGGAAGAGATGAAATTTCGAGCCCACAGTTTTATATGAAATAGGATATTGAAATGAGAAATAGGATTAAATAGATAGTTAGGAGGAGGGAGATAGGATGAAGAAACCGAAAGCAGAAAGTTTCAAATGTCAATTGACTTGCCACTGATGAAAGCGAAATCGTCTAGATGTTAGCCTATTGAAATTTTTTAGGTATATCGAGTTTCCAGTGGCATATTCGAATTCTAAAAGAAGCAAAGTAGGTGACAAATTAAGTATTATTCTTTGTCATCACATCAGCCACAAAATATTATTGAGTTTGTTATTGAATATTGTTCCATACTGAGTGACATATTATTCGATTTCATTCCATTTTTTACCCCGTACGAGCATTTCTTTCGAAAAGTGCTTCCCTCATTTTTTCCACGAAACGCGCTCTCAATCTGACGCGATTTTCGTTTCGTGAACACTTGCCGCAGGCGAAATAGGCTTAGCAAACAAAAAAGAAACATATGTGGCTTGAGGGTGGCAGCTTTGCATAAACTGCTTCGGCCTCCAAAGTGCACGAAATCTTCCCAGCGTAAAAAACGCCTAGCAATAGAGGAAAAGATGAATGATGATGAAGGTGGAGGAAAAAAAGAACCAAACATACGATTCTGCAGCAGGATGAAAAGTTTCTGTTGCGTTGTAACTAAGGAGTAATAGTAACCCCTTTTTCCCACTTAAGCGAAAGGAAAAAGTGGGAAAAAGGATACCAAAAGAAAAAGGGAAAATACATTGCCTGAGCACAAGAAAGCGTCTTTGAAAATTTCTGTAGCTTTGGCTCCTAATTTAAGTTACCGCCGAAACTGTGGAACCAGTTCAAATTCCATTCCATAGATGAATTCCTCAAAAGGCCAATTAGTGAGCGGCTTTTAGCTAGACGCTGACACGGTAGGCGAGCGATGTTGTTTGATTCGTTGAAAAGGGTAAGGTGATTCAGCTGGAGCTTTCTGAGAAAGAAATCGTCGATTTTGCAGGAACTCGTCATCAGAGATGGCATTTTGGGCCACACGTGTGCGTCACTGAGCGGAAAAATTGCAGTGGCAAAAGTTGCAAGAAAATGAAACCTTTTCCTCTAAGAATTCTCCGCCGCCTTATCCTTTCAGAGAGCAGCTTACCTACTGGAGTGATTCACCTTCTCAAAACACCCCATTCCCTTCCAAACAATCGGCTTCAGGTAGGGTCAGACAGAAGCTTAGATAGTGGCAATAGAGGTTGATTGTGGGCACTCAAATGTAAAGGTTTCTGTACGCGAAGCTTCTTTCTCTGAAACAAGGCCTTTCGTTTACCATAAAGGTAAAGGTAAAGCTGTCACAGGACACGCTGCCACATTCGTGTTCCATTTAGATTCGTAAGGGCATAGCAAATGTGTATTTGGCTTATGCAAGTCAGTGTCTCTACCTTCCCAGACTAATATGGTGCCAATTTACCCCGCCCTGGACTGATAGAAGGCTTGACTAATCCCGGCTAAAATTGATCGCTCGACCGCGGGGGTGTCATTGGCGCCTCTTATCACAGCACCACGCTCACCCTCGCTCACCGTACAAGCGTTTATATACAAAAATTATATAGAAAATAATAAAGTGGATCGGAATTTGATTGAGTAATATAGTGAAGTTATTTCAGCGTTAACAAATGGCTACGGACAAAAGTAAGATAAATTAGAGAAAGGAAGTGGATAAAACTGAAAACGGAGACGAGAAGTACAAAAAAATCGAGAAACTGTGCTGAAGGCCACGGTCACGAAATAGTAACCAATAAGAAGGAAAGAACAAAGCAGGGAGGAAAGAGGAAGAGATGTTTTTCCTTCGCAATGAGAAGAAAGCTCTCCTAATTTTCACTTTTTCACCTGCCACAACCTTCCTCGGAATGGCTGCTTTCAATTTTGTCCTTTATGGACCAATGACCAGGCATCGAAAGGTCTTTGTCTTTTGTCTTTTGTTGTCTTTCTTCTCTAAAGTTATCTCTTCCAAGTGTGATTTTCACATGAAATATGTTTTAGTCATTAAACGCGCATTGAATTAACCGAATGGAACGAGCGGATCCTTTGTAATCAATTAAATATTACATGAACTGACAGTTTAATTACCAGAGTTACCAGAGTAGATTTACCATTTGGTCTTTGCCCATAATTCACAGATACCAATCCGAAACAACGGGAGGAAATGGTCAGAACTGCTATTTGGACGAACATCAAAGCCCACAGTAATCCTCCAGTAATTGCTGAGGCGCCGTTATGAACGAGGAAGTGAGTAGATAAATAGAGAATTTTCACGAAAAGGAACGAAATGTAGGAACTTCATGGAAAGAAACAACATTTTAGGAAAGTGAAGGTCGATTATTAGTTGAAGCAACAGTGAATCGGAAATAAAATTTTACCGGAATTCGTAGTAAGTTATATAAAGTTTGTAATATAAATATAAAGTTTGAGCAAAGTTTGAGCAAATTTGAATAAAATAATATAAAGTTTGAGTAAAACAGTAGAAGCATTTGCGGTTTAGTAAAATGAGAATTTATACATAGTTTCAGTTTACAGTTACGGATCCATCTTGTCAGGCTTAACTGGTGACTCCGTCTCTCACCAAGTTTTTTTTTGAAACTTTGTCATTTTTCCCAGAACAAATAGTTTTGAAGGAGTTGAAATAGACGGAAGAAGGTACTGAACAATGAAAAGAACGGAAGGAAAACGAACTCCTTTCATTTCTCTCTCGCTTCTTTTCGAATTTTTAAACTTCATTCTCACACTATATAAACTAAATAAATCACCCGTATTTGGCTCTTGAAAATGATATAGAAAATTACCTTTGAAAGGAGATGCTCTTGTGCAAGTAAGGCATGGCGCAGTAGCTAGTATCGCTGTCAACACTGCGAATGGAATCCCAGTTCAGGCTCATCGAGGACCACTGCGAAGACTTTTCTTTCGACGCAGCTGTTGGAGGATTGAGCAGCGAAGAAATTGAATGATATGGAGACGGCGTGAAGATGAGCTCTTTACACGAATGACTGCATTGTACTGATTTATTACTGATCAAAAAGTACAGAAATGCATTAGTGCCTCATTCTTTCCCAGCAGATCATTCTTTCCGTCATAGATTAGCAGATAGCTGAGGAGCAGTTTCATGTGATGGTTTGGAGCGACAATACACCCCGGTGCGAAATTGTAGGCTCACACCGCGATTTGTCCATAAGTTGTGGGCGTACATCGTCGCTATACGTTCACCCATAGTCCTCTCTGTGTAATATGGAAAAAGATTATGGTTAGAGAAGATTTCGTAGGCAACTATTGTTGAAAGGTCACCTACGAGTTGGTTCCACCAGAATCCAACTTTTAGTATGAAAATATTCTTCAATTCTTGTTCAAATGTTTACAAGAATGGCACCACTTAAACCTCAGTTTCTGATCTGAAGAACAGATGCTTTGGCTCATGTAGAGCAAACTGCTAGTCATGAATGTTTGATGTTGTTTATAGCAGTTTCAACTTGAATGTTCATATTTTCAAAAACAGAGAGTTTTCAAAGGAAATTGTCTCTGAATTTTCAATAAAAAATTGTAGTATCTTACAATGACAAGGCATCCCGCCCAGAATCTTTATATCGAGGTTTACGATGGTGAGGAATATGACAGTAATGTTACTAGATTCCTTCAATAGGTTCTTCGAACAGTTATGAACAAATCGCGGGGTGAACCTAAAATTTTGCACCGGTTTGTAGAAGGTCGACCAAAAAGCTGCGACTCAGGCAGGATCCAACTCGCACCCAAGGCCTAGCCAGGGCACTGAGATGCTAGACAGCTACACCACCTCTTTAGACAACATCTTCTACTATATATAGCGGTAAAAACACCGCAATAACGAAAGCATAAAAACAGAAAGGTAAAAGAAGAATTAGATTGATACTCGCAAATGGCTCTTTGACAATCGTTTAACGTTATAGGTTTGGCAAGATGTTTGTCTGTCCATTCACTTTAAACGATTGAGAATGACTTCCCTTTAGATCGGCTCAAGTGATCAGACCACGACGTATTTATATTGATGATCAAATGTGCTCTGTCGATATAGCAACCACCGCCTTTGTCGACATGACCAACAGACAGCGCAGGTGTCAAAGAGGCCGTAGCGAAGCATTAAAAACCGAGACGACGAAATGGAGTAATGCGAGCAGAGGAATGTGATAAGAATTAAGGAAACGAGAAGGTTTACACGGTCCATAAACGGAGTGATCGTCGAGCGATCGTAAACGGACACGAATATCCGGCAGTAGACGCCGATCGGCGATGGATGTTATGTGTGCTATGTTTGCGAGAACGTCGTCGCCGGGCAGCCGGCCGGTTTCAGGTGCAGTGCAGGTAAGTCTAAGGGACGGCCGAGTCAATGCACCGCAATGTTTACCCATGGTCAGCGCCGATCGCGGAAAGAGACGAGCAAGAACGAGGACGAGACGCCCATAACGGCGCTGGTCATCTGTGAGAGGGTGCGCGAGAACAGCGACGATGAGACCTCTTCGAGAAAAACATCGAGGGTGGCAGGGACGGCCAATTCCGTTGCAAATGGACGTCACAATCATAATAACTGCAATTGCAGGGACCTTGGGTATTCCATGTACATAATGTAAAGGTAAAAGGTAAAGGTGTTGGAGTTGATCAGTCGCCTGAGGACGCGCCGCCGCATTCGTATTCCATTCAGAAATGTAGAAGCATGGTGAATCCGTATTTGGCCTATTTAGTGACTTACGGAGGCCAGCCGCCATACCATGTCAGCTTTTCCCTCTTCCCAGAAAAATCTGGTACCAATTTACCTACCCCTGGAGGAATGGAAAGCTCGGTTGGCCCGGGCGGGATACGTACAGAACCGGTCAAAAAGATAAGTCACTTTTCATTTTCGTGCACAAATTGTTCAAATCGAAAAGAACCGGATACCGATCGATAGTTCTAACCACTCTATTTGAAAATATGTCGAAATATACGATGTTACGAATTCTGTATTTTTAAAAATATTCCATAGTGATTTTTATATGCTATTTATGCTATTTTAAACGAAAATATCTCAAAAATCGCTGGGCGTAGTATCAATCTGAGACGATATTCTGATAAAGCATGGTTCAGTTATCATAGTGTGTTACAAACATTTGATTCACATCGCGGTTAAATATAGATTTTTCTGAGCAAATATTGTGGTGGTCAAAAGTGGTCAAATTTCAGAACCATGTTTCAAACAAAATTCTATATCCTCCTAAACTTTCAACCAAATTACACCAAATTTGAGTGTACTATAAAAAATGATTTGCTTCCTAAGACGATTGTTTTTGTTTCAAGTATGGTTTCTTAGTTTGTGAGAAAAAATGAAAAGTGACATATCTTTTTGACCGGTATGCTTAAACAACAGTACCGCTTACAGACTCCCAATCAGAATCTCTTTAGAGAAAAGGGTTAGGTGAACATTGGTAACATCGCCGAAGCTGATGACTGCATTTTAGTGCGTGACGAAGCCGCTTGTCTGGGATGATGTGGGCAGAGAACTCCTCTTTTTCGTTAACGAACGACATCGTTATTCTCGTGAACAAAGCAACTTAAGACAATGCTACGAGAGCTAGACGAAGCTGTAAGAAAGATTGGAATGCGCATTAGGAAGACACAGTTTATAAAGAACTCCTGATGTAATGTGGGGCACATCAAACTCGATGGATCTCCCATCGCCGAAACGAAGTCCCACGTTTACCTGGGGCGCTCCGTGAACATGGACAACGACATGAAGAAATGACTCACTAGAAGAATGAGAGTCGCGTGGTCAGCCTACGGGTCTCTCAAGGAGGTCACCGACCAAGTCCTGGATGCTGACCTCCGTGCTCATTTGCTCGACTTGGAATTTGGACGATTATTCTTGGTCGCTATCGCGCGGCTCAGATGAGGCCCCTCCTCTCAGCCGTTCAGGCGACGTCCTTGCATGTCACACGAAGAGCGTTGGAAAGGTGTCTTCTGAAGTCACCCGGCTATCCCGTCATCATGCCGGACTTTCCAGTTCCGATCAAATTGGGAGGAAGATGTCCGATCTGCGAGACGTTGTGGAATATACGTCCAATGCCAAGCGTCGATAGGACGGTCACATAGGAGGACGGCTGTACAAGCTGGCCGATGCACTCGCTGTTCCGCGATTACACAGTCTACTTCGAGCAACAAGCTGGATGACGAGACATTGATGCGAATGGAGGTCGTGGTGAGACCGGTATGTTAAAGGGAACCTGATGTTTGAGAAGGTTTTGTCGCTGTACAGTCATGGAGAACATCCTCGCTTTCCTCGGTGCGAGAACTATTTTCTGTTCCATGCTACCAAAAAGGCGGTCACAGCTGGAACAAGAAGTATGTAATGTGGGAAACGGCAGCAAGAGTTTTGAAGAGAGATTCGATCAAAATTGATATCTAGTAAGAGTAAGAAGTACGAGTAGGAATTCTTCAATTGAAATGTGTTCGTGACGAAGCAAATGCCCTGAAGGTTTGTTAATAAAGCAGAATCTGTGATCCGAACTAGTATAGAGAAATTAAAGGTGTTTAGACCCGATTCATCTGTATACATCTGCCCCGACACGAACAGATACAGAGCGCTTCATCATTCGCGAGGTTCTTTAAACTGGTACGCAGCCAAGGCGATGGCACGGAAAGGAGCTTGTCAGACAAAAACGCAACAGATGGATCGGGCGGAAACACAGGAAGCACGTGCTGCGATAGAAATTGACTTAGTACATATTTTGTTCAAGAGTTCCCAGAGGCACAACAGAACCTGAATCCAGTATTTCAACTTCAGTTCCAATCGAGGCCGAATAACAAAAAGGTAAAGTTTGAATCTAATTTTGTTCCATTTAGAATCACAGCTTTCTATTCACGTAACCGGTAGTAATTCCAGAGCTTTCTACTTACGTAATCGGAGGTATTTCTTTTTAAGTTCTTCAGTTGAACAGATTATTTAGACACAAATTCCATAGAAGACATTTTATCGAGTCTGCAGATCGATGCGAGCAGAATATGGTGAAATCAAATCGAGATTTTCCAAATATCTACGTTGCCGTCGGATCTCCAGACCATCGAGAAAATCGAACTTTTTTCCTTAGGGATTTTAAAACAAAAGTCTTAAAACCGAAGCCTCAATGGGGCTAGAAATGTCATAATATTCCAGAAGCTCCATAAAAACAATATTTTCGAGAAAGACAAAGTTCCGTGAAACACACAAAAAACGTTGAGACGCGTTTCAGTTGTCTTTTTAGATTCGGCGATTAACTGACGGAGACGAATAGTCATAAGGTGGTTTACACAGCTGACATGAACAGTTCTGAGGGCTGAACTAAAGTGATAGAATGATTATTTAATTTCGGTTGATTAATAAGTTGAAGCAGTTTTCAGACACCCTTTTACAATTGCAAAAAGCTTAAAATTTGACAGAAACATCTTGCTGCTTGACTGCTGCTGGCTGTTATTCAAAGAGATTGAAATAACTGACAGCTGTTGAATGATGACTTGAAATAAACATAATGATGTGTGCGTGATTGATTGCCACTAGAAAAATGATGAAGCAGCACAGGTTCAGAGTCCTTTTCAAACAAATTTTAGAAGAAGTTGATTTGCATCAGAAGCTATGGCCAGGAAGAAAGAACTATGACCTAGTTCACAGGATGACCAAAAACACATATCAAAGCTCTAATAACCTTATTCCATGGGTAAGAAAGGCTAAGCAACGTTTGAAGTTAAAAATATGAAGTCGGCGCGTAGGAGTGGGAGGATGAGTGGGAGCAATACGACGACATGAGAAAATCGCGTTCGCTCGATGCGACGACTAAACCTCATTCGGACCAAATCGGCTTTCAAAATTGGCCAGACACGAAGCAATAGCCATTGCTTGGGTGGTCACCAAAATAGGATTCCTTCGATAGTTCGCAGAGAAACAAGGTTCCGAGCCAGGGATAAATTTGAGAACGGGGAAGTGAGCGACAACGATGCAGGTATGTATGTTGACTTAATCGGGGTTAACTGATCACAACTCACAAAATAATCATTCTCGCTCATTTAATCCAGTATCTGAGGGATTCGTTTCTCCTAGCCCGATGTGAACCGGTACGATAAACGTTTGCCGAAATTACCATGGAATCGCTCTTCAGTCAATATGCCATAACACTTTCTAATCTTATAATTTTAATTTCTCACGAAAATTTCTTTTTTCTTTCTTTTTATTTCTGCCTGAGATCGGCCAGTACACAAACACCGTTTCCCTCAACCATTATTTATTGGCTACTGAAGATCTGGATGAGAAAGTGTTCATGATACCAGCTCTGGTTGACAATTGATGCGACGTTCACGTCGGCACCACTCTGCCGGTGGATCACGGGGCATCTGACGACGACGCACAGGTCGAAGCGTTAGGCCATTAATAAATTTTGGTCCACCTACTAACCTCGTTCGTCACATCATCTACAGTTTCTCCAATGATAACATCTACAGGTTCCAGGTAGAGAGAAGATTAACAATGTCTATGCTCAAACAAATGGAAAAGGAGGAAGCCGTAGTCATAGCCAGTATAGCCGTAGCAGCTCCTATTTTCACACCAACTTTCCAAAAAATGATCTATTAGGTTCACTGTTCAAGAATGCACTATTTCGCAAGAGCACTAGAAAGTTTCATTGATTTCCTATCTTAATAACTCTTTCGAAAAAGAGGGAGGGAAACTTCAAAAAAGCACCCAGGGCAGCAAAAACCAAATAAACTTAAACAAAACTAAAAGGTGCCTAAATTCGTCGATTTCTAAAACGAAAACAGGGCAATTTTCAACGCGCGGTTGAAGAAAGCGAAAGGAAGCAAGTCGCAAGGCTTTTCAAAAGCCGTGATGGCTCTGAGAAGGTGAATTGCAGAATGAAAGTACAAGTAATTTTAATACTTATCTTCAAAAACTACACTCCATCGACGCAGCGAGGATGATAGTAGTGACAAGAAGGTGACATCGATGATGAAGATCAAGTAGGGGAAGAGAATAAAGAAAGAAACGTTGGGTTTATCGTGTCATCACAATATTAACATCGTGATGAACTTCCAAGAAGAGAGATCTCGGAGAGTTCGAGATGGTGATTTATTGTTTAAAGTTCTAAACTTTCCTAAACAACCTGTTCAATGTGCATCTCCCTCACAAAACGACCTCATTCTAGGCTCTCGATGTGGGTGTTGATGCACTTTTGCAGCCATATGGATGACCAGCTGCCGAGTTTCTCCTCAAAGAAAAAGCTACTCGACTGAGCTTGTTCGCGCGAGCCAGTCCCTTGCCTTTCTTCGCGAGCAAATATTTGACTCGTCACCGAGCCTATTGAACAGCCATAGAAACTTCGGAACTCTGTTCCTTTTTGTGCTAAGCGTTGTTTACATCACTCATCGGGTGCAGTTCCGATGAATTTCTACCGAAAACCAGAGGAAGAGGGGTAACCATCGCGACGACCTGTTCTTTGCAGGAATTCTGTCTTTTCAGTGTTATTCAATGATTTCCTTCTGCCTTTGAAGCTCGTTAGACAAGAAGAAGTCGAATGTCACTAAGGCTTTGAGGTAGTTAGAGGTTGCCATTTGTTTTTAGGTAACTGAGTTTTGTCCTTTTCTTCGAGCGATTCCAGGTTTCAGATACCCAATTCACCTTTCTCACAATGCAACCCATGTAGCAGGACTTAAATATTCACATTTGACAAGGTGTGCTAATTTTTTAACTACCAAATATGATATAATTTTCGACTTATTTATGACAGCATAGCATCTGAGTGCAGCCATGACACCACTAGAGAGCTACCATAACGGACTGATTTCCTTACGGCTCCCCTAAGGCGATAAGTTCAGGAATTAGAATAAATCTCGAATAAGCAATCCGGGACATCTACAAATGATGATGTCCTTATCTATTAAAACTGAGATCACAAGGACATTTCTAGTGTTAACGAAAAACCTCTCCGATGAGGGGCAGTTTTATAAATGTTTGGGAGGATTCCAGATTTCTTAAAAAATAGTACTTGTAAGAAAGGTGACTAACAGTAAGATTTCATGTAGAAGAAAATAGCAGTATATTTTCCATGTCTTTGTCAACTTCAGCTGCTAGTTCAGTGTGCTAAACCAATCCAACTAATCTAAACTAGCACTTGAATCTGACAAAAACATACCGTTGGACTTGCCTGGTATGTTTGTGTCAGGTTAAGTGCTAGTTCACATTCGAAAGGCTACTCGAAGTCAATCCAGCAGCTAAAAAATCTTATTTGGAATGAATGAAAAAATTACATTAAATGTCGCTGAAACTACACTTATTTAAGTCTTCTCCCGTTGATATTATTCTCACATGAAAAATGTAAGCAGAAGTGGGAAAAAGCTGGGAAAGATGCATTGTTTGGCAGGTGTGCGACGACACACCTGGACCGGTGTTTTAGTGTGTCGGCCGGCGGATGGCTGTGAACGAGCTGTTTTGCTCCGAAACAAGCTGCTCCTCAGCCTCAGCAGCATTGCCAGTTTGTCCGGTCACCAGCTACCGATCACAGCAGCGCCTCCCTCCATTCAAAACACTCCAGTCATTCGAGTTCTAGGTAGGAGTTATTAGTTCTAACTTCAAAAAACTACTGTAGAATTTCTAAAGGGCTCACGTAGTTCAATGGTAAAAGGCGGTTCTGACACTCGAACAGTCGAGCGGTCGATCCTCAGCCGGCTGAATCAACCCCGCTATCCCTCCGGGTACGGGTGGATTCCAACCAGTCTTGTCTGGGAAGGTAAGGACACTGACTTGATATAGCGGCTGGCCCCGAAAGTCATTGTATAGGCTAAATCGTCGCGTCTCTACGATTCTGAATTGAACACGAATCCGGCTGCTCAGGGGACAAACCAACACCCACATATAGCTTTGCCTTTGAGAATAGTCCAAACCTTATCAGCGATAACCCCGAATCTAGCGTCGTTTTGAAAATTTCAAAATTTGGGCAGGCACAGTAAGGTACGAGTCAGTTACAATGTCCGGATCAAAATCTATTATTTTGCTCTCCCATTAAGAATTGATGAATTGAAGAGATTGCAAATTATTTTCAGCATTTCAATCACTTCGGATAACTGCTCAGGTCGACAGGATTGTCAAAAGCCTATATTCCGTTACAACTGCTTATAAAGGTCGTAGAAGGAAGAGACGCAGAGGACGCGGGTAAGACAAACATTGCAGATAACAGAATGTCGCAATTCAAAGAGGTATCACAAAACTGGCTAGTGTTTCACCGACGAAATCCTGATTTGACGGACTTTTGTTGGTTATTCGGGCTCTGAATTGAAAAGCCCTGCTTATCATAGCGCATTAGACGATACAGGTTCCTTCTAGCGCCGGTGATTAGCTCAGCTCTGCTATAAAACATGAAGAGTGCAGCTATTCCATCTGGAAACCTATAGTTTCAATTGTTGACGAATAACCAATTTTAAAGACGTTGTCGCTATTTATTCAATTTTAGAACCAATTTCAAATGTAAGTTTCGAATGTTCTAGAACACTGTACCGTACTGGTGGCGAACCGAATTGAAGAATTGTTGATAAAGCTATCAACATGTCGCAGGGGGTTTTTCGGCAGTGCGGAACGTTTCTTTCCACCAAGTTCTAGGAGGAGGAACACTATTGCGACCAGGTGTTTCGAATTTTTTCAGCCGCCTTGTCAACAGCACAAGCAGCAAGTGTTGACAGAGCGACTCGATTTCCAGATGTGATCGACTTGTCAAATCCAAAGTGAAGGAAGATAACCGAAATCGACAATCGAAATCATCCTTTGTCTACACACAATTTGGTGTTCATTGCAGGGAATGGGTTGGTGGGCGGAATGCTGAGAATGCTTAAAAGAAAAGAAGAGAATGCACGACGACCGTTATGTAGTGGCGACAAAAAACGGTGTCTAAGGCAAGGGAAAGAAGCTCAAGATATCGAGCTGTCAACAGAAAATCTTGTCAAATTCACCAGGTTTACAACACTGAACCAGTAGGCTACGTGAGAAGATGGACGAGGTACAGAGTTATGTTGAACGAGACGACATTACTTCGGAAAATGTCTCAATGTGATCCATCAGAAAGTCCTTGAGTTTACTCCATTTTCAAAACTCAGGCGAACTAAGGACTCACATTAAGCAGATCTGAAAAATGTGGTACTGAAACTCCAGCCAAAGTTGTCGTGGTCCAAACAGTTTGCTCACGAAAATAACAAAACACTATATCAAGAGAGGGCAATGTAGATCAAAGAAAACAGTAAGTGCTGAAGGAAAATTCTCTGTGTATTTTTGTTGAAACTTTGATTTCGGAGGTTATTTGATGACGATCGTGATTTTTGCCTCTAGTCCCTTTCTCCTTCATTCACGAGTTTTGGCTGATTCAGGTATATAGGAAGAGAAAACAGCGAGGTCGGTATCATTTGCTCGAAGATTCATATAGAGGGTCATTTAGAAGCGATATCTTCAACTAAGCCCTTCCTTTTCCGGCTCAATTTGGACCTTATCTCGGAAATGAACAGAGATCAGCACCAAGGTAACGCTCTAAATGCAGTAAGAACCGAATTAGAAAACATTATTTTCGGCTGCTAAGTGCGAAAGGTGGTAACAGCCGACAGACTTTGATTGTACCTCAGTTGAAGAATCATTGTTCAATCGAGATATTTTCGACATCTGTCAGAAAAGTGCTTTTCAAAAAAGGTCACATTTGCAGGAAATTTTAACCTAGTATTCAAGTAATCACACAGCGATAAGGAGCCACCTGTGCGACCTCTGTGATGTAATTCATTTCATGGTTTATATTCGATACTTTATTGTATTGTTTTCGAAAATCAATAAATCTAAGGATATCATTCGCGTGAGATCAAACGGAAGCTTTCGAAAGCTGCTAAGAGCCTTGTGATCAAAGGGCCATCACTGTATGGAATAAATCATTCTCACAAAGAGTTTGAAAGCATAAGCGAGCTGCACACCTTTACGAGGATATGTTTAGGAAAGATTATTTTCGGCACCTGTGCAAGTGCGAAAATTGAAAATAGCGCACGGAATTACATTGCACTTCGATTGAGAGACCTTTGTTGCTTTGTTGTGCTTTTTTACCTCTGCTAAGAAGAAAGGCTTTTCAAGAAGGACACACTCTTGCAAGAAATTCTAGTCGAGTAATCACGGTACGATAGAGGGCTATTGTGTTGTGGTGGGCAAATTGCCGTCGACCTTAAGAGGGTCCGTGCATCCCGAGCGGGTGGAGGGCGCCGATTTCAAGGCCCAAGTCAAGTCATCGCTGCCCTTCCTATTGTTCGACAAGGGCAGCCGGATGTGTTGCGGCGGTGTCGTCCGGGGCTTGCTGGCTACTGATGGGGGTCGTCTCGAGGCCAGTTGTTGTTGTGGGGGTGGGGGAGGCTCGGAATGCGACCACAAGGTGGGGTCCTCCGTGGGTATAAGAATGTTAATTGATGTGTGTCATAGCGCGAAGAGTTCAGAGATATCGGGCGGTGTTTACCGTCCCGTCCACTCGGGCCAAATTTCCATAATATCGCCCGATGTTCTCGGCCATCGAATGGGACGGACGTATAAGTGGGGATTTACTATAGCCTACTCCATTTCTTGCCCAATTTCTGGAACGTCTCTTTATTGGAACCCAAAGAGTTTCAAAAATAGTTGTTTTACGAAATTGCTCATTCCAGAACAAGAGAAAATAATTGGAAAATAAATATGCGCAAGAACCAGTACCACAATCCGAGCTGCATCGTTCACTGTAAGAGGCGGAACAATTTAACAAAACGGAAAAACGAATTTCATTACTCTGCTGGAAACGAAAAAAGTCTTAAACGAATCACATTATGTGGTATTGCCGTAGTAGACAAAGTAAAAGACTCGGTATTCCACTACAGTGACGAACTTGACTTTTCAGACCACTATAAAGTGATAAGCAGAGCAGCACAATCTAGCACCTACCAAATACAGGGTGGCAAAAAATTACGTGCGCGTGACTTTTCATTCGGTTTTAAGAATTGTGTCGATCGTTCATGCATATTTATACCTTTCAAATGATTCATTTGTCTCTTAGCTTTAATTTTTCAGGTAAAATTTTTATTTTCTAAGCAATGGCGAAAACCTGTCCAAGCCGTGAAGAGATTGCGCGACTAGCAGAGAGCGGGATGAGGAACGCGGAGATTTCTTCGAGGCTTGTCATTCCATTAAGAACTGTCCAGAAAATCGTGAAGCAGTGGAAGGATGAAGGACATGTCCAACCAAAGCCAGGACGTGGACGAAAACGAACGGTCAACACAAGAGAGATTCGTGGGATTATTAAGAAACGGATTGATCGACGGAACGATGTGAGCATGAATAAAATGGCGAAACAACTGAACATTTCACGCACATCGGTTCAGATGATAGTGAGAAATGAGCTCGGCCTTCGGAGTTATCGTCTCGTAAACGGGCAAGCTCTTTCCGAAGAAGCTAAGCAAAATAGGAAGAAGAAATGCGAGAAATTGTGGGAATTCTTCAAGGTGCGCCGCATCGAGGACGTCCTTTGGTCCGACGAAAAAATTTTCACAGTTGAAGCTGCGAAAACCATCAGAATCACTGCCAGCTTCTCAGGCCGGCTCTCAGGAACAATCGAAAACGAAAAGTAGTGACAAGAAGTCTCTGGTTCCTGAAAGCCAGATGGTTTGGGGCGGAATCACTGCGTCTGGCAAAACTTCTTTGATTTTTGTCGATAAAAATGTCAAAATTGACTCGAAGTTCTACCAAGATGAGATCCTCAGAAAAGCAGTAGTGCCGTGGAAACGGAATCATCCCAGCTGCATCTTCCAACAGGACTGCGCTCCAGCCCATGGAGCCAAAACCACGATTGCGTTCCTGAAGGCCGAAATCGGCTCCTTTCTCACCAAAGATTTGTGGCCCTCCAACAGCCCAGATCTTAATCCGTTGGATTTCTCCATTTGGGGCTACATGGAAGAAGAACTAAGGAATCGAAAAGTTACAAACCTGACCACACTTCGGAGAGAACTCAACAAGATTTGGGACAATATCGAGGTTGACTATGTACTTGCGGCGCACCGTGGATTCAGTGAGAAGAAGAATCAACGCCTGTATTGAAGCTGATGGCGGACACTTTGAAAACTCGTTGTAATTATAAATTGTCACGTCCTATTGTACTATATTTATAAATTTATTCATATGTTTGTTGGCGAAGAAACGAGATATGATCAATTTTCATGGCGCACGTAATTTTTTGCCACCCTGTATTTAAAGGATGTTCCATCAAAAACAGGACTGTTTTGATAAGTTCGTATAGAACTTGCATTAGACCTTTATTGGGGAGCGGTACCTCGGTTTTTCCCCACATGAGAGAAAAGATGTTCTTTTGCCAGAAAATGTGCAATATAATTACACTAGCCTACGGTTCCAAATTCAGCAATTCGTAATGAATTCTTCAGTGTTCACACGCTGGAATCACAAAGGAAAAGGACTGATGTAACTTGTGTTTTCAAAATGGTTATCTGGCCATTTCTGTACAAGCCTGATGGCATTTTATAAATTTGGCCTCTCAAAAACCCGATTAATTCCATTTGTTTTCGAAAGATTTGATTTCTCGTTTCATCTAGTCTAGCGCCTATCTCTCATGGTCGTAACAGTAGATAAGCGAAACGTGTTCTTGAATTGCTCGATTATCTACTGCTGTTGGATTTCAATAAAAGTAAAGTAACGAAATGATTAACTGATTGATTGAATCGATAAGAATGCTACCGTCGAATATTAAAGGTTCACGACAGCCAATTGATCTTAGGGTTCATACAATTAGTTCAGATAGCTTCCTTTGCTATAGTGTAAACTCTGTTTTGAGTTTTTGCTTTGAGCCTTGGCAATCGGTGTTGTTATCGATTCGGTGATCGATATAATAATGCTGTGGCGCTGGAATCGAGTTCTAGATATCTTAATGGAAATTAGTGTGCTATTTCTATTCTCCAGGTAGAGCTTCTTTGTCTCCCTTCTTCCCTTATTCTTTGAGGTAATCACATTCCATTTCTTCTTTATTCGTCAAAAGTGCAAAGCTACCTATCCTTTTTAGGTCTGCTATTCCAAAAATATCTCCATGAGTAAGTAGTTGTAGGTTCTGACTTCAAGAGCCTTTGGTCAAAAGCCAGAATGCTGCGGCGATTATTTGTAGATAACGATTCTGATGTCGGTTTTCCCAATTACGGCAGAACCTTTGAATGGTGCCGGGGATTCCAGTGAAGATAACTATAATTATTGTGTTTCCTAAGTGAATTGGTCTTTGTGGTTAATATTTATATGGTACACAGTAGTTATATAAACATAGCACATTGCTATTCCAAAAATACCTCTACCAATAGGTAGTTGTAGGTTCCGACTTCAAGATGGTCAAAAAAACTTTCGCCAAAATGCTACGGCAATTATGTGTAAATTTACGGAACGGATAGGGTGGGGAATCAGGATTCTGATGTCCGTTTTCCTAATTCCGGCAGAAGCTTTGAATGGTGCTGGGAATTCTATTGAAGAAATCTATAATATTTGTATTTCCTAAGTGAATCTCTCTTTGTGGTTGATATTGATGTTACACGTTATTCATATAAATATAGCACATTGCTTACGTGTTGTAGAGAAACAACTGAGGGAGCTTTGAACATTGTTCTACGAAGTCGTAGGGCTGCAGATGTCACAGCTGCTGCTCTTTTGAAGAGTACAACTGAGGAATTTCCTGGGCCGAGAGCATTCCTCGAACGCTTCCACGAGAAAGAACAAGGTGATAGATCGAAGAGTGCGACCATAGCACTGAGGAGTGAATGTGTGTACAACTGGCGACCTTTGTAATAATGTGAACATGCGGTTCCAAAGATTCGACAAGTAGTTAAGCCCAAGAATCGACGCTGTTGTAGTTGAGCAGCAAGAGTTCTGAAGTTGAGAATTCCTTCATTCGTTATTAGACTTCTCTGGTTTCGTGTGAGATATCCTTTTTGTACTCTGATACATCTGAGTTAGCTATTCCTAAAGTATTCTTTGCTTAAAACGCTTTCTTCCAGGTTCTCCCACAGAATAATGACCGCTGGACGACGACAAAGAGCAGGTGTTTTCGGAAAATTACATAGAAAATCACAAATAAAATATAAAATGCAAATAAATAAATAAAAGTCAAGCTTTTTGAAGTAGAAAAATCGATGAAAGTTCGACATTGTTCTGAGAACATACTACGTCGCTGAAAAGTGAAGCAAACAGTAGCGGTCAAAAAGATACGCCACTTTTCATTTTTATACATAAATATTCAAATCGAGAAGAATCTGGTACCATTCGATAGTGCTGACGGTTCTATCTTAAAATAGAACCGTCAGCACTATCGAATGGTACCAGATTCTTCTCGATTTGAATATTTATGTATAAAAATGAAAAGTGGCGTATCTTTTTGACCATCACCATCTGCAAGAACATCACCATCTGCACGCCTAGCGGACGGCTGCGTTGCTCGCCTCTCCTCAGCTAAGTTAATTTCTCATCGTTCCATTGCATTTTTTGTTCGTGGTTTTTAATCTTCTGAATTTTGTCTTCCCTTTGTTGACACTTTCTGCCTCTGTGGTAACCTTCTGCTCGAGCTACACTTCTGGTTTCAGAACCCCCGGTTTCGATTGCTCCCCGTAACGTGCGCGCATTGATTATCGACTCGGTTTCTTCTGACTTCCTAAGATCGGCCGTCAAATGTCGCAGACTAGAGTTCGTCAAAGTTCAAAGAAACGTGACTCTACTATCGAGCAGCAGGTCGTTCTTACTGATGAGGAAATCTCTAGCATGACTATTAATGAAATCATGTCAGCAATGTTGGAACGGAACAAAGATCCTGTTATAGCGAAGCTACTAAATGGTTTGGTTTCTAAACTACCTCAAGAAATTGCCGACGCCGTTGAAGCAGATAAAAGATCCCGTAGCTTGGTCATTTCAGGTATTCCCGAACCTGCGGGCGACCTACAACCCTCGGCGAAGCAGTGTCAACTTGAAAGCCAAATTAGCAAGATTATGGATGTTTTGTGTTTAGAATGCCGACCGTTGGAGGCCTATCGGATGGGTAGGCCTAATAGCACGCGCCCTCGACTTGTGAAGCTGGTGCTACCTTCTCGTGCACATTGGAGCTCGGCGCTTTCTAACGCATTCCGGTTGCGCTCTTCCGGGCTCGCGAATGTTTTCATTCGCAAAAGTATGACCGCTGAAGAACGCAAACGGGAGTACGATCTACGGCAAGAGTGCAAGAAACGCAATCAACAACTTCAAAGCCGAACGTGGGTGGTGTACCGTGGAGAGTTAAGACGCGTTGACGATCTTCCAAAAAGAGGGGGGTCGGGAAACGCACGATTCGACACGGTACCCCCCACGGCATGAAGTGCATTCTTTTTAATGCACGCAGTCTTAATAACAAACTCCATCATTTACATTTACTTCTAAGTTTATATAACCCGGACCTGGTATTTGTAACTGAGACTTGGATGAGTTCGAAAACTTCGAGTGCAGAGATTGTAGCCCACTATCCCTACAACGTCTTTAGAGCTGATCGCATGGGTAGAAGGGGAGGTGGAGTGTGTTGCCTTAGCAAGTCCACATTGATCATTAAAGAGGTGGTCATACAATCCCGTTTATATTCAGACGTACTTTGCCTAGAATGCTTTGACACTATGTTAAATACTATATTTCGAATTGTTCTAGTTTATCGCCCACCCAATTCTAAAGAAAACGACGACGTGCATCTGCTAGATACTTTTGCTGATTTATGTATCTCTACAGAACACTTTATTCTTCTTGGAGACTTTAACATTGATGTTGAATGGGAAACTTACGAGCCAAAAAATAGTGAATCACGTAGATTTGTGGAATTTTTTAAGCGCTACGAAATGACGCAACATGTTTCGAATACTACTCGAGGACATTCTCTCCTGGATATCATCTTGACGTCTACAAGTATTGTTAAAAACGTCACTGTTCTTTCGCCGTTTGCATCCTCTGACCATAACTCCATTTCATTCTTCATTGATGTTATTGTCGGACGCTCTACCCAAATTCCTTTGCCTAATTTTAGCAAAACAAACTTTAAAGCATTGAATTCATGTCTTGAAACTGTGAACTGGTGGCGCGTTTTCAATGGTTACATTTCTGTAGAAGACCTCTACAAACGATTCTGCTCGATTATCTACAACTTTTTAGCCATTCATGTCCCTGTAGATTATATCCAAAGAAGAATAGTGACATACCCTAGACATATTCAGAACCTGATTGCTCAGAAGGATCGCCTCTACAACGAAAAGGTTATGCACCAAGATTTCTCCTCCTCCTCTTCTCTCTACAAAACGATCTGCTCTAAACTAGACCGACATCTCAGGAAGTTTTTGGCGTATCAACAAAAGAGAGCTAGTAGGAGCCGTAATAGCCGAAGTTTGTTCTCACTGATAAGAGGTAAACTCAGATACCGTCCTGGGATCCCATTATTGAAAGATGAGCTCGGAAATCACTACACCGGTGAGAAACAAAAAGCTGAGGCGCTCGCCGCCTACTTTAGTTCGGTCTTTACGTCATGTCCTGATACTAGTACAGCCGTGAGTATAGCCAGCCACTCTCCAGATAATTTTAACGCAGGCATTGTGATTGATCCCAAAAAAGTGTTGAAGATTCTGAAGACTCTTAAGCCATCCACTTCAGTCCCCTACGATGGTATCCCACAAATTGTGTTCAAAAGATGCGCTCAAGCATTGTGTAAGCCTCTAGCTATGATTTTCAATATCTCGTCAATGTTTAGTGAAGTGCCTGCAATGTGGAAAGAATCTATTATCACCGCCATTCCAAAACAGAATGCTCTACCTCACTTACTTTCGTCCTATAGGCCCATTAGCATTATGCCCACACCCATCAAGGTTTTAGAAAAACTGCTTAGAGAAAATCTTTCCTCCTGGCTACATGAAAATGGATTTGTACCTAGTGAGCAACACGGGTTTGTTGCGGGAGCTTCCACTATTACGCAGCTATCTGACTGCGTTTTTGACTGGACGATGGCTATAAACGAAGGTAACTGTGTTGACGTTATCTATTTTGACCTATCCAAGGCCTTTGACAGGGTAAACCACCAGAAACTGCTAACCAAACTTCGGCAATTAGGGCTACCTAGCTACCTTTTGAATTGGATTCACTCATATCTTACGAACAGAGGTATGTATGTTAAAGTTGGAGACGCATTGTCTTCGCGATATCCGTGCGTTAGTGGCGTACCCCAAGGGGGCTTTTTGTCACCGCTCCTATTTACCATTTATGCGAGAGACTTACCTGAATGTTTGACCACTCACGTATGCGTGACAGTTCGTATGTACGCCGACGATATCAAAGTTTATGGTGTTTACAACGAGAATTCTCAGGCAACAGTCCACCATGCTTTATCTCAATCCATCTCAAAGATGATGGATTGGGCTAAGTCTTGGGACATCCCAGTGAATTTAGATAAAACTGTGGTGCTTCATATAGGGAAGCTAAATAACCTAGAATTCAGTTACAACGGGTTAGTTTTGAAAAGAGCAAAGAATGTAAGAGACTTGGGAGTCTTTTTCAACGATAAATTGAACATGGATGACCATATTAATCAAGCAATTCAAAAAGCATTTGCCACAGTCTTTACCATATTTAGAAATATCGAGGGTTCGGATGCTTCTATTTATCTGAAGCTCTACAAAGCATACGTAATCCCACTTTTAGAGTACGGTTCTCAGATTTGGAGCCCTCAAAAGAAAAAATTCCAGCTCAAAATCGAGAAGGTCCAGCAAACTTTCACTCGAGTATTGATGTACCGTTGCAAGCCCGATCCTAATTACCCAGTTACCCTTCCTAGTTATTACGATCGGCTGAGATATTTCAACCTCAAGAGTTTGCTTTATCGTCGAGTAGTCAACGATGTAGTCTACTGTTTCAAGCTGCTTAAAGGTGATCTAAAACTAAGACCGAGTAAATACTGGCGTTTCCGCCCTTGCCGTGGGCGTACTCTTACTCTCTCAATAGAAATGCCGAGAGTAAGAAGCAATTGCCGCACTAACCTACACGATTCGCTATTCTATCGAGGTGGTAAGTGGCTTCAAAAACTTCCGAATGAACTTCTGGAGGCGCCTTCCGTATCTGTGTTCAGAGCAAGATTGAAGACTATCAATTTGCTTCAAGTGTTAAATATTCCAGACTTCTGAATTCCTACAATCTCGAAGTTGGAATAGGCGTAGATGATGATTTCAATGTCACGATGTCGAAGGAAGACCATAGATTCTGTCCTCAAGCTCTCGTCAGGATAATGAAAACACTGCTAGTTTTTGATATCATATTGGTTGTTTCTCCTGTTGTTCCTACAGGTGGTGGTAGCAAAGATTTATAATACTTCGAGTACACAGTTTCCGGTGGGTGTGTTTAGTGGAAAAAAAGCTTTCGGGTTCCCCGCGCCCTTTATTTCTGAGTTCTCATATTGAAATGTAGGCGTTACTGGCTACAGGGCGATCTGTTGAGGATGCTTTTTTCTTTTTGCCTACCGCTTCCTAGACCATCCTGAGGTGCGTACCAGTTTAAAGGGGTTTCTGAGACACGGAACCCGCCTCAGTGGTGCGTGTTCTAGGAGGCTTGGAAGCCAAAACGTTTCGAGCTCCTTTACCTCCTAAAACATCTGTGTCTAACCACGATGTGCCGCTCGAATTAAGGTATTTTCTATCGAGTAGTGAGCATGACCCGTGCTCAGACACCCACCTGTGCATTGTACTACGAATTCGGAATGATTTGCTTATCCGCCTTGTGGAAACCCTTTGCATTTATGTAGTTATCTAACCGTTTTATTCTCATTATTTGGTTGTTGTTCAACTAATCCATTTTGCACCTGGCCTGGTCTGTTGGCTACTAACCACTGCACTATAATTTGCGCGCCCTTTCATGGCGTAATAAATAAATAAATAAATAAATAAATATGTCGAAACGTAACGTTGTTTCGAATTCTGTATTTTTTAAAAATATTTTATAGTGATTTTCAAATGCTAATTCCAACGAAAATATCTCAAAAATCGCTGAATGAAGGATCAATCTGAGATGATCTTCTGATAGAGCATAGTCCCGACATTATAATGTGATACAAACATTTGATTCAGATCGCCTCTAAATTATAGATTTTCCAGAGCAAACATTTTGGTGGTCAAAAACTGGCCAAATTTTAGGACCATGTTTCGAACAAAATTCTATATGTTTCTAACTGCGTAACGCCCGCTCACGTACAATGTGCTGGTAGTGACGACGGCCACAGCGTGTGTTAGTCGAAGCGATATATTTTTATGAAGAACTTCGATTTATTTCAGCATACATACAGCATCAAGTGTACCGTAAATGTACTATGAACTGAGAGAAAATGAAGTCGATTCCTCTTGAACTTGAATATAGCAGTTTACGCAATTTCAACTTTAAAAGGAATTTTCTCACAAACTAAGAGAAGAGCCTGGATACAAAAATAAGACCTTCAAGGAAAAAATTATTCTCTATCCCACACTCAAATTCGGTGTAATTTCGTTGCGCAGTTAGAAAGATATAGAATTTTGTTTGAAACATGGTCCTAAAGTTTGGCCAGTTTTTGACCACCAAAGGTGACATATCTTTTTGACCGCTACTGTATGTATATGAACCCGATAGGGAATTACTTTAGACCTCTTGTACACTATGCAAGTAGTTAGGTTTAGGCTTAGTAAAAAATTTCTGCCACAAGCAACAAATGTTCTTTACTCAATTCTAATAATAGGGGTGACGCTGTGGCCGCTTGTTTTGATTTCTAACCGCAGTTGAAAACAAAAATTTTCCGATACGTCCGATCAATCGATATCCGAGCTTTTTGTTGTACGAGCAGCAGTGTCTTTTACAAGCTTTCCAAGGCTGATGAGGTCACTCCGAAATGGATTTTACACTTGTTTCCGAGTTCTGGTTCGCATTCATTCCGAACAAAGCTGCAAAACTCGTAGAAAATTCGGCAGATACGTGTATCTCAGTCAGTTTTTTGCAGAGCCTGTGTAGGTTCCAGATGTCATTTATCAGCAAGACACTGAAGCGTTGGACCAAAGAAGAAGCTTTTCAGTCTGTGGATCTCAGTGGTGTTTTGCAGGAATGTGCCTGTTGTTCTCCTCCCTCGCTCGAGGAATGTCGTCTGCCAGCTGCGGCAGGAGGAGTTGGTCGCCGTTCGCTCGTGTACTTGTGCTCCAAACCAAATAGCATCGTAAAACTCGGGACAAGGGCTCCCTTTCAAACTTCCACTGTCAATAAATTACATCTAAAATTACGCCGGCAGCTACAATAAAGTTTATGGAATTCGGCTCAGCGAAGTTCTCCAAGTTCATGAAGTGTCTGCGGAAAGTTTCACTTCTCTAAATTTTTTACAAAAAGAGCGAAACAAACAAGTCTGCGGCTTATTGTTAGTTCTCCTGCTTATGTTCACTAATTTATCACTGCAACCACATCGATATTCAATACAATCAAAATTGATTTCAAAATTGTCAAAAAACTGCAAAGCTCAAAGAAGATGTAGCCACAGAATACTGAAAAAGCCGATCAAACCATTCTGGAATTACCCCAAGCAACAACCAAAGAACGACCTGTGAGCCACAATATCCAATTTTTATGGAGCCCCCAATCACCGAGGTGGATTAACTATTCTGGGTCAGTTATAAAGTATGTCAAATTCGACGGTCGCTACAAAAGCGCCAAATTGGCTGAAACCACGTCAAGGCGTTCGGTTATTTGCGACGCTTATTACGAATCTGACATGAATTTCTCGAGTTCTGATCGATCTATCCATATGGAGAACAACATTATATCAATAAGCAAGCGAAATAACCTGGCAGGACGTAGTTCAGCCAAATCTGAAATTTTGTCCTGACCTCCCTAATGGCTATGGGCGGTCTTGCAAAAATTTGAAAAGCGGACATCAGATTCGTTATCATCGCCCAAACCTTCGTCGGCAAAGATTCAGCGAATATTTACTTTTCATCCCAACTTCGATGTCGGTGAAGTCGGAGCTCTTAACAAGTGCCGAGTGACGTCAACGTCGTCCACGTTCAGAGGATGCCAGCAATCGCGCACGAACCCCAAAAACATCTCTTCAAATACATATCTGCCCGTGCAGATTTTCGCGAAATTTCTACCATTTCAGATGGATGTGCAAGGTCTCCCCATTTATACAACATTTGCGTTATTTTTGTTCTCTTTTTTCACCTAAGGCGCAGGTCCCGTGTATCATTTTCGTTGTTTAGGTTATCTTTTGTATCACGTTGTCTATCTAATCATCCATCCGTATCTTTGGTACTATTGTATAGGGTGGTAAGAAAGTCTTGAGCCACTTTGCATGAAATTTTCAGAACTTCCGACTTATGAATTGTATCCATAACCTAACATGTAATAGTTGTTAGTCATTCACGAAGCAGTGTTACGATGGGTATAAATAGCCAGACCCTGTTCCTTGGCTTCAGATACGATGTCATTTCCACAAGAGCGTATATGAGCCCCTATCTTTAATGGACGGTGGCATAGCACCGGGACGATGGAAACCATTCGCAACATCAGCGCTGTATCCGTAGAAGACACCACAACCTTCAGGACCGTCGAGCCGTGGCTATCACGTTTCACAGCTCGAGACTCCGGCTTCGAAGACAAGCCTTGGTTGGGACGGGCTCCTGTGATAGAAAATGCTGCCTTTCTCGGAGCTGTCGCAGCGGGTCCAAAAAAAGCACTCGTACTCTTGCAAGGAGACTATAACACATTCATACTACAGTTACCAGTTAGCTCCATTTTCTCGCTACAGAGAAACGCTGAGTGGACTGAGCTCGGACATCCCGGCCGACAGCATTCGATGCACACTCGCAATTATACAGCAGGGCCCTACGACGATAAAGAGACTAATAAAAATTTGTAGAAATGCGGTTGGCCACGATTTTGCAATCATCTTATTACACTTATATTGTTCCCTATAGATGTTAATTATCTTCTCTCCATGTTGCTTTTCAGCTGAGAAAAGAGCTACCAAACTCGGCGATGCCATACGGGCAGTCACCGACTTGTTTGGCATCCAGTCTGCTCCATTCTGCAAGTAGAAGATGACTGACCTGCCTATCAGGGACGTTATGGTTCTGACTAACAATGGTGATTAAATCGTGGAGTAAAATGCATTGTGCACTGAATAAGAAAACAAAGAAAATGTAGACGTCAAACGGCTCAAGACTTTCTTACCACCCTATACTTTTGGGGCCCCACTTTTTCCGTTTAAAATAGCCCTATTGACGGTAACCGGCCATGAGAAGAACGATACTGATACTCGTTAGGTGCGGAAATGCCTTGTACGCCCGTTATTTTAGGTTTCAGAGGCGAGGAAACCTGCGAGATAGCACGCGGCGGCGGGAGACGCAGACAGTGCACTCTCTTCCCTGCACATTTCGAAGTGCTTCCACTGCTGAGTTCGCGTTCAGCTCGCTCCGACTGGTCGAAGAGTTTCTAGTGGAGGCTCGGACAACGCTCAGACAGTACTGCGATGGTACTGTTTCCGATTCCCAGACAGTACTACCATGGTACTGTCTGAGAATCGTGGGGGACGGGGACGAATTCTACGGCAACTGCGCCGAGATAACCCTTGGTTATGTTGTCCAAGCCTCCACGTGGTGCCACTGGAAGCCCTCCGACCAGTCGGAGAGAGCTGAACGCGGGCTTTGTATAACAAAATAGGAAATTCAGCAGTGGAAGCACTTCGAAATGTGCAGGTGAAGGGAGTGCAGCGTCTGCGTCTCCCACCGCCGCGTGCAATCTCGTAGGTCTCCTCGTCTCTAAAACCTAAGATAACGGGCTTATAAGGCATTTCCGCACTTAACGAGTATCAGAATCGTTCTTCTCATGGCCGATTACCCCCAATAGGCCCATTTTAAACGAAAAAAAGTGAGGCCCCGAAAGTACAATAGTACCGTATCTTTTTCTTCCTAACTATCCATTATTTTGTTCACTTTATTTTCTGTGAGAACATTACGACTCAGGAGCATGAGTCCTCCTTGATCACTTACTCCATACTTCACTTGTTACTCCGATCTCGAAGCTCATGTTAGTTTAGTCGTTGTGGTTATTGATAGTTCGCTATTGTTATTTGGTATATTACATAAAGGTTTAATTACCCAAGTTTGAGCTTATTGGTGTTGCTCCGCGTCTATTCCGCGTGGCATTCCACGATGCGGATTTGACGAGCATCAAATCTCAACACCGAGGTTTTCATTCATAGGTATGGTAGCCTGGGCAAGTTCATGTGGTTGTCTTGTAGTTTTGACCCCTTTTTTTTCGGAAAGAAAGAGTGAATGATTTCCAACATTTGCAGTATTGTCGAGAAATAAATTGTATTACGGTGATGATGGCTCCTCTCTTACTCTCACCTGAGCGCCCTCTTCTCGCAGTGAATTATTTCATACGTCAGAGAGCCTCAAAGGACCTTTGCACCCCGTTAGTATGATTATTATGCGAGTGTTAAGGCAACCATACAAGAATAAGCAATAAGCTCTCGGATCGCGAAACCAGAAAAAAACAGACATGAGCGTGACATATTCACTGCAACGAATAAAACATAAAACTGTAATGATCCAGAGAATGAAAGGTTCAGGAACAGGATGAGAATCATAAGAAAAAGAAAAACTAGAAAAAATTGGGTGGTGTTGCAACTCTAAAAACCGTAGAAAGAACTCTTCACTTTACTCTTCATTCTGATTGACGATAGCTTACCACAACCCAACATCATCGGATCATCGGACCCTTGGATTTGAATTGCGAAAAATGGAATAAAGTTGAAATTGAGAAATTGTTAAAATTGTATTTGGAATGTACTTTTTTACATGCAGTCGCACTCAGATTTGTTTGAGCATGGGTGCTGCACGGGAAACTGCTTGGCAGGACGTTACGGAGTAGCGTACCCTCGGGAGAACGATAAAAAGTACGAGGCTTCGATGTACTACATCTCCTGACAAGCCACTCACTGGTTTTGTTAAGCTTGCAAAAGCTGCCTTTCCCGATGCACGTATCACACTTCAAGATAATGGCGTGAGGGAGGCAAGAATGATCACTCCTTCTTTTTCTATTACCTGTGGGAATTAATGTTCCATGGAAAACGGATAACGCTTGTGAGGAGCAAAAACAAGCCAAAAGATGTTCGGAACTGTGAGAATCGACAGCTGTGGAGGGGACAGTGAGAAGGCGTGGGAGTGACAGCGTTATTATTTACTTATTCACAAAACGTAAAGGGTAAAGGGGGTTTTTCGTTGATCGGTCTTCTAGCGACGCACCAGGCATTCGTCTTGCAATTAGAATTGTCTTGGTGATTGAGCATTCGGCATATACAATGACTTGCGGGCCAACCGCTACACCAAGTCAATGTCTTCATCAGTCCAAAAATGTCTGGTACCAATTTACCCGAACCCGGATGGATGGAAGGCTTGGGATCGAACGCTCGACCATGCTGGTGTCATTAACCCCCCCTAACCATTTCTTTATACAATGTGGAGATTATCCGACGAAGTAGATAGGAGGCTGGGCTACATTTTTCCTCTCAAAATTCCGATCTATGCATGAATTGGAAACGGTCCACGGTAAAATGTTGAGATAATTCTCTTCTCATAGTAATAATTTGCTTTATATGAGTGTAAAAAATGTGAAACAGAATGCAAAAAAATGCAAGACTAAGTGTAGCCAATTTAAAATAGCTGCACGAAAATCAATAATTTGAACCCCTCAAGGTATCGACAAAAGCGGAAGATCTATCACACATGTGTAACTGTAGCTGTGTTATAGTTGTGCTCTCCCAAAAATTTCGAATAATCGAATATATTCGAATATCGATGATTTTCGAACGTTCGAATTCGAATGTCATTCAAAAATCGCGATTTTTCGAGCATTCGAATTCGAGTACATTCGAAAATCGCGATTTTTCGAGCATTCGAATTCGAGTACATTCGAAAATCGCGATTTTTCGAGCATTCGAATTCGAATACATTCGAAAATCGCGTTTTTTCGAATGTTCGAATTCGAATATTCGATTTCGAATAGAATTATTCGAATTCGAACGTTCGAATATTCATTCGAGCACAACTATAGTTCGAATGCGAATGTTTCGAGCATTCGAATTTGAGCATTCGAACACGAATGTTTCGAGCATTCGAACTCGAATACATTCGAAAATCGCGTTATTTCGAGCATTCGAATTCGAATACATTCGAAAATCGCGATTTTTCGAGCATTCGAATTCGAATACATTCGAAAATCGCGATTTTACGAGCATTCGAATTCGAATACATTCGAAAATCGCGTTTTTTCGAATGTTCGAATTCGAATATTCGATTTCGAATAGAATTATTCGAATTTGAACGTTCGAATTTTCATTCGAGCACAACTATAAGCTGTATTATAAAGCCATTGTCATACTTACTTACGAAGTCATAGTTTCCCTCTTTAATTTCCGAAATTTCAAGAAAGGTTTCGCCCCCCCCCAAGCGGAAACTCCAGGTAGATTTTTGAAGCTCAGCTGCCTTTTTCTCTTTGTGAGAAGTGCTTGAAGAGGAATTGTTACAAAAGCAGCACATACAGGTGCTTTAGCGTTCTTAGAAATGAGCGGAAATCACCGCTGTATGGGTAAAGAAATATCAGGACGGATTGAGTTTGAGAATTTGAGTAAATGATACTGATGCTGCTTCGAAACTCTCTTCTCCTTCTTTCGACTAGCTCTATCCAGGCAAAAACTAACCTACAAAGAGACTGGCAGAGAAGATCCGATCAGATGTGTCTCGCGTTTTACCCGCAGGGAATGACACTTTTTCAAGGGACAGTAGCGGTGACAGTGATGGAGCGGGACGATAACCTGGCGTTGTCGTTGTTCAAAATTCTCGGTCAGATGACAGCGATATGAACGAGCTCCATTAAGAGAAGTTTGGATGAACGGATGTTTTGAGGACTTGAACTTGCGTGACAAGCAGAAAGAAACCGAAACTCAATGAAAACCACACAATGAACCATGACAAACGGGCGCCTCGATTTCGTGCCTTCAAAAAAGTGGCACGAAAACGGTCATCTATCAAGTTTTGCTGTCGGTTTGAGAAGGAGAAAATCACGAGACGGAAGTGAATTGCATGTTCCGGCAGTGTTTTCAGTAGGGGTTGGTTCAGCTGTCACACCAAACTGCATGCATTTTTAGGATGTTTCTGGGGGAAGTTTAACTGCTTGATGTGGACGGAGCAAAAATCTTTCTTTGTTTGCTTGAGTATTTTCCAAAAGTGCAGCTGAAATGGTAGCACTAAATCATACATAAAGCATTGGTTTAGACTGATCTCTGCGTTTTCAGTGATAGATCATCAATGTCAGTAATACTGTTGCGGTACTTATGGTGCAGTGGTAAGGGGCTTTCCTGACACCCGCCCTGTCGAAGGATCGATTCTCGTCAGGCTAACGAAGCCTTCCATTCCTTCCGGTTCGGGTAAATTGGTACCAAACTGGTTTGGAAAGGTGGAAAGGAGACTTGGTATAGCAACGGGTCCCGCAAGTCATTGTATAGGCCAAATACACATTCACCAAGCCCGTACGATTGTGAATGGAACACGAGTGCGATGGCATGCCCTCAGGGAACTGATCAACGTCGACACCTTTACCTTACCTTTTCTTAACGTCACGCGACTTTGCTGTAAGTCCTGCAATTGGAGCTACAATACAGCAATGCCGCACGGATTCATACATAGTCCATGATCCATAATGAACGAGCTCCATTAGAAGAAGTTAGTAGGAACGGATGTTTTAAGGACTTGAAGTTGTGTGACAAGCAGAAAAAACCGAAACCCAATGAAAACCACACAATGAACCAAGACAAACGGACGCCTCGGTTTCGTTTCTTCAAAAAAGTGGCACGGATGAAGTTATGGATGAAATTGGACAAATTTAATGTATCACACCAATGTTACTGGTAGCTATTTCGTCGATGAAAAGGAAAAAAGCAATGCCAGTTCTGTCAACACATTTAGCACCGTCGTTACCTCTGGACAACGCTCTTGACTCATACGTATGTAGCTAACTGGCGTGATGGAAAACAGCAGGATACAAAACACGAAGTATTAACAAAATAAAGGTAAAATCCTGAAGGTTACTAGAACTTCAAAATCTCCTTCATAAAATTTTCTAGTTCCGATCGCGCAATATAGCAGGTTATCCAAAATTAAGGATCACTTCGAAATTTGATATACCACACATAGGACCCATATATAACAGTATTATAAGGATTAGTTCAACAATCTCCATGTTCTCTCGTCTTTAATCCTAAGCATTGATGATGATTTTGCAATATTAATTATTTCTGTCGCACGAGCTTGTTAGGTGCACAAACATTATTCAACGGCTTAACGTTTCGACATTTCCGTCGTCTTCGGAGGCGTGAACACACATCAAAATTAACGACTTACCAGACTGGCCAACCAAAAGCCACTCGATTCTAGCATTTTTTACAGTTGCAGAAAGAAAACAAAGTAAAATCACTTGAAAGAAACGAACGCAGTGATCCACTTTTGAGCGTGGTGCTCAATGTTAGTGACAAATAAGTAAGTATATTTAGTAACAATTAAGTTAGTATAGTTTGAGCACTAAGCTCAAAGGTGGACGGCTGAAGTGCGTACGTTTATTTCAAAAGAATTCTCTCGGCTTCCTTTCTACATCTGCTCAAAAATGCTAGGATCAAATGGCTTATGTTGTGTGTTCAGGCCTCCGAAAACGACGGAAAAGTCGAAGCGTTAGGCAGTTGAATAAAGTTTGTCTATTTAACAACTTTAAACGCGCGTGCGGCTCATATGATTGATATCAATAAATTACGGATTAGTGAAATTCAGTCAATTGAATAGCTTATGTGAGCCTAAAATATCAAATTATCGGCAATATGTTTCTGTTTCTCTACACTTGAGCCATATTCCTGCTCCGATTATGGTTGCAATGAATAATCTTCTGAAAAGAAGATAAAAAGCTACCGAATATAACATCATTCCCCCATGCTTTTCTGTCACTCTGAGCTTTTTCAGCCTTAGTTTTGTGAAATATCCAAAACGTTATAATCTAAAATTCTGCTCCAAAAACAGGATACCTGTTGGTCTGGATCATGTCGACGGGCCAGTCCGAATGATAGCAATTTTCGGCGCGCGTCGCCGTTTACAAATTTGTTGAATTGTTGTGCCCATCTTCCTGGAAGATGAGGTAAGCACCACAGTTGGTTATTTTCTGTTCCCACAAGGGACCCTGGCCTTATTACCTCATCGCCCACTCCGGCCACGCGGTCCTGGAAATAGCCCTTAGCCCTGTCTGGCACGTCCAGCGAAAAATAGGCGGACCTTCATTTGAGCTGTTATCTTGATTCAGGCAATCTCGTTTACCGAAGGTAGACATGGCTGGAGGCCCCGTGCCGTCCTATCAGTACTTTGTTCGGAAGTTGAAAAACTTAAGAATTGTCTTGGCAAGCTACGGGCAAAAAAATCGCCGCAGCGGTAAAATAGCGAAAGCGGCTTTTTTTTCGCTATGGAGCCTTTCTTTTCTTGATAACTTCTTTAAAACAGACCTACTCGTGCAAAACAAGTATACCATGTATGATAAATATATAAAACATGGCGTATGAAAAAATGTTTAGCCTCAGCGGCCCATGCTCTGTCTTTGTTGAAGGCTCCGCAAATTCTTCTTCTTTAGCGTTTGTCCCGCTTTGAGGCAGGGTCCGCTTTACTAATTCTCTGACGCCATGCCGCTCTATCCCGCGCGTGGTCTGGATGAATTCTTTCTGCCTTCAAATCCGCGTGTATCCTATTCAGCCAGCGCTGCTTCGGACGTCCCCTCGGTCTTGTACCTTGTATGTTGAGACCGAGTCCAATCTTGCATACCGTGTCGTCACTTGCTCGGAGCACATGCTCGTACCACCTCAAACGAGACTCGCGAAGTTTGTTGGAGCCACCCCAAACCTTTCCCTCATCTCGACGTTAGTCCTACAATCAAGTCGTGCTATGCCTGCCATCCAGTTCAGCATTTTCATTTCCATTACGCTGACGCGGCGCTCGACTTCTTTGCCCTGAACCTTTCCCTTATCTCAGCTTCAATTCTTTGGTGGCAGGCCAGCACTCACCTCCGTACAGAGCAACCGGCCGTACGACTGTCCGATACTCGACTTCAATGTTTTTTGTCCCAGAGTATGCCTTTGGTCGCACGCCACTTCGTCGGAGCGCTGCTCACTCGAGCGTTCACCTCGCTCCATTATGATATCGTTGATATCATTCAGAGAAACACAGTGATGTTCAGTTGTAATCTGGGAAAAATTGTTCTTGTATTATAATTCAGTGAAGCGCTGGTAATTTACAGTTGAAGGAGATTTACCATATATAGTCGTGATTTGATGTGGAGAGGTGAAAAAACCCCTACTCCAAACTGAAAATTGTTCGTTCTTAGATAACTGTTCACACTGCACGCATAATTCTGCTCCTGTTTGCCCATAATTTCATTAGATAAAAGCTGCTACAGGTATTGTTTAGATAAAACGTTGCAGATTTTTTTCGGGCAATTAAAGTTTTGACAAAGGCTTTCGATAGTGCCCGAGACTGACACTTTGGTGAAGCCAATTTGTAGCTTGTCTTCAGAGTCTTTGAAAATTTCAGGATCCATCAGTCACTCACGGAGAAGAAGTTACGTCCACATTATTTCAAAAACGAGATAGTATTCACAAATGTGCAGGGTGGCGAAATATTACAGTACCGGACATGTATGTCTGATCACCTCTCGGAAAAGCCGCTTAAGAGCGTTTCAAAGCGTCTTTTTCGAGAAGTGATCAGAAGACATTTCAGGCATTGTACGTGCGCGAGGAAATCGGCTGAATTTCCGCAACCGTATCAGAGCACTAAGCGTACTTTTTCTCATTAAAACAGTTATTTGATATTTTTTATTCATATTTTGAGTGAAAAATTTGCTTCCCAAATTGTGGCATAGAACTACAAGAGTTGTAACGCGAACAAGAAGCACAGATCTCGCCTATTTTTCTGAGGTGCGGCGTTCCTCATCGAAACGTCCAGAGGCCTGTGAAAGAGTGATTGTAGAAAGGATACACTCGACACATCCAAACCAAGAAGGTAACGGAAGGCTCACACACTAGTTGGGCACAGCGTTAATAAAAAGAGGACGGACCGACATGATCATGTGAGCTTAAATAAGATGTCGGAACAGCTCAACCTTTTTTTGGAAATCGGTTCAATTCATTGTAAAACAAAGGCTTAGGCTTCGTAGTTATTATAGGACCACCATCGTGTTAGAACAGCTTCCTCCTACAATGACAATCAAGAAACTAGTTCTGTAGGTGTGTTTCCTGAATTTTTGATATCTAGAACGGTATCAGTGCTCTGGGCATGACCCTTTGGATTTTAACCGATAGAAAAGATGAAAAATCAAGCAAAGCTCTACTGAAATCAAAACCATGCCGAACATTCCATTCAGAAAGGTTGCGCTTCGCTCCATGTAGTTTAAACAACAAAGCACATCCTAGAGACCTTAATCAGCGCATATCCGGCGAAGGATTCATGTCTTTCGGATCGCTCGCACCTCAGTCCCTCGCAGCTCTTTGTCGAATTGGTTACGAAAGGACAACTTAGAGGTCTACACAATGAAATTCGATACACTTCGATGAGCCGTTTTCAAAATAAGAAGCAATATAATCTTCAGGTACTTGCGGCGCACCATTCTTTTAATGAATGAAGGAATGGAAGCCGATATCGACGCTCCCGACAACTACCTTGAGTACCTTGCTTAACTATGGAATTTCATATCTTAATCTTACATATAAAATTATGTATTTGTTCGAATATTCGATGGCAAGAAGAAAAGTTATAGTAATATTTATGGCGCACATATTTATTGGTCACCTTGAGTATATCAACCTTTGGTTGTTTTGAGAAGATCCAGTTTGGATTAGTCTTTTCAAAGAACAGTCAGAGAAAGCATATAAGGACCACCACACAATCGGTTCGGGAAGTAGCAAACATGCGGTTCATATGTGACCAGTATTGCAGGCAGCCATTGCATATGGAAAACAGGAAGTGTAAGTTCCATACTTGTTATTCACATATTGTTATCAGCATTTCCGGATTATGCTTCTTTTGATGAGCCCGCTCATCGGAATCACGTTGCACATTTACCCACGGGATCATGCGGTTCACTGCCAGAAATCAAGACGTTCACATGGGGAAAACAAATAAATCCGAAAGAGCCCGCTAGTTGAGGGAAGATCTACGACTTTCCGTGTTCTCTAGTATTGCAGAAGGCTTAAATCACTTTGATCACCCTTGGTCCCGCTTGATCAACGATGAAAATGTACTGGCAACGTCACTATCGGGTGCTATAGTGGTCCCGTTCTCTGCTGGAGCACGGAGGGCATAGATTCCTTCTCTCAGAGACTTTCGTTCAGAACTCCGAGTCGTTATTATCTACATGTATAAGAGCCAGGAACTACTGAATAGCAGGAAACATATATAAAACATTTATAATAATAAATAAAACGAAGAACAAAAAGCACGCAGCAAAATACGACGAGGAACTGACGAAAAACGTCACTGGAAGTACGGTAATGGGCAATCGTCGCGGGACACTAGAGTCGACAATTCGAAATCGTGGTTTCGCTTATCTATCACAAGGATAGTTAAAACTTAAGACTGGAGTCAAAACTAAGTATAACATAAGGAGGTTCATTTTCGTACAAGAAATCTTTCAAGAAAACTAAAAGGCATGTCAGGACCGTATCCTTAATTAGGAATTATAATAGCTCCACTTTGTTCCTTCCCACATCTACATCACCAGCATCTCCTGTCGTCTGTTGGTCATCGATTTGATCAAGCGGACGCCAGTAATGCTTTCATTTGTCCCTGTCCGGTGCAACAGTAGACCAACGAGTCCTGTTCGCTGTGGGATTTTGACGCAGAACTCCGACAAACGCAATGTTGTCCGACCCGGTGCTCCGTGGAATCCAGTGGCGGTTCTCTTCCAACGGTTGTCCAGGAATCGTGCCATGCCTGCCCTACCTGATTTTGAGCTCCTTTTGTTTATTCATTTGAAATATCGGTTACGAAACGTAACTACGAAGAAGTGCGATTTGGAAAACGACACGGATAATTTGTTGTATAGTGCGACGGCGAAATTTACGTGCAATCACGTCTGATCTTCGACTGTCGATTTCGGTCTGACCTTCGTATAACTTCCTTCGCCTCGATGAAGCTTGTCACACTGAACATCTTCTTTACTAGACTGAATATTCGAATTGGTAGTCTAGCGCTGAGGGGCAACTGTTGAAAGTCCTTCCCATACGGTAAACGTAGATTTATTTATTTGTTTATTTATTTATTTACTTAACTGCGTCCAATGACGCGCCAAACATAATCACCACAAAAAAATCAAACATCAACATAAAACAGCACCGATGGAAGGAGAATGAACGCCTCAGGCTCGTCCTGCAACTAACGCTAATTGATCGAGCAATCGGGAGCAGAGAAGGTCATCGGATGGTTAGAAGAAACAAAATTTCACGAGAAACATTTGAAACCTTATGAAGTAATTAATGAATTAATTATATGTTTGGCTTTTACTTCCACATTCCTTCCGAATACAGCTACAATCGTGGCTGGAATTCAAACGCACAGCATTCCACTGAGACTGCAAAAAAGTTTTAAAAATGGTTTACGGAGAAGTTTACCTCTTTTTCGTGAAGGACGCTTAATTCACAGAGCACAGTGCAATTGTTCAGTATCACTCACGTCTGTTTCACGTAGCAGTGTAAAATAAATAAATAAGTAACATAAATAAATTTGTTTATGTTTAATTTAATTTAGTTTTATTTGGAAATGTATCTAGCCATTCGAACAATCTCCCTTGCTGATCTCATTCACTCAATAGTCGCTTAGCATAGGAATTCCTTAGCAGTTAACTCTTTTTTTAAGTTCTTACACAAACCAATCGGGAAACGATAAACGCTAAAGATAATTAAATAGAAGGACATTTCCGGATTGTCCTTTCGCTAACCTAAAGTTGTAAAACACCATCACCAAAGAGCTTGTGACAATTTCCAGTCATTAGCTCTTCTCTCATCTGATCGAACACCATCCCATCTACACAGTTCTATCCTAAACGGATTGAGATGTTTTCGGCATGCCCAGCGGCTTATTCGTCTTTGCCCAGCTTTTCCTAAGCTGTTTTTTCAAACAGCATTTTTTAGCATTTTTTTCCGTTGACGTTTCGTGCTGGACAAGCGACGTTTGGTCCTCGGCCCGAGTCGAAAAGCTGAATAAAGCATTTTCACACTCTTGAGCCTCCACCTCTTTTCTCCTTCACTTGAAGACGAAAACTCGAGTGAAACGGTGCATTCTTGCAAAAAAGTGGTAATGGAACGCTAACAAAGAGCAGCATTTCGCCAGAAGTACAAAAACTTTATAAATCATCAGAAAGTGTATGTGAATACATACTTCTGCTGCTCATGCAATACATAATTTCGTTACTGCAGATAGGGTTGTTTCCGCTAACCCTTTCGCTAACCCTTTCGTTTATTCTTGTCCTTCCCTTTTCCACTTTCTTTGTTTAAATTTACAATGACCACTTTCTTTCTTTAAATATGCAGTGAGATGCCATGGTAATAATTACAACCTGAAGTGGTGCTGGAAGAGCTGCAATGTTGAATCTTCGAGCTTGTGTAGTAGGAGGGAAGGATTCGACCTTCCCTTGAGGTTCCCGATGGTCACTGGAAGGCTTTCGATCAACCCACGCAGATTGTTTCAATCGGCGCTGACCGAAAGGGGAATATTCAGGCTTAATTTTATATCGAAACAAATATGTACGATCACCGTGTTGCCACCTTGTCTAGGAACAATCATCCGATGCTCCATCGACCTACATATGAGTGAGTGATCAGCATTGCTTTGTAATGGTTTCGATGGCAAAATGCAGGAGACGTGCTCTTTTAACCCACTCAATATTTCTCACTGATCTTTGTAAAGCACCCCGATTCCACCTGTCGCTCACATTTCGCCAATTTGGTATCATAACTGAATGCAACTTTGCAGGGGCAAAGAGCTATACAAGGTTTTTTATTCATAGAAACCTTGGGAGTTGAACCGTACTATAGGTTCGAGACAAAACGTCCAAGGATTTTCAACGCTTGGATTCAGAAATTTCCAGGTAAGTTTTATGTGAGTGTTGGCTGAAATATTTCTGATGTGAATCGTAGTTTTCAAGACATTTCAATGGGTACTGTATTTTTATATATTCGACTAATAGTTTCAGTCCACGTCCTTAGCAAATAAAAATAAATACATGAAAAATAATCGACTACTCCCGGTCTATCTGTATTTATCCTCTAGCCAGCACTTTTGCAATCGTGCTGCAAAATGCGAACAATCGGTAGAATCTATGTGAGATGCTCAGCAATATATCAAACCAACATCCTGTGCTTTTCTAAGAAATATTATCGTGAGAAATTAGGGTATGAACGGCAACTGTGTAAATGCAGCAGTACAACAAGCGCAGGAATATCTATGAGCACAATACATAGATACATCAGAACTTGCTCAGGATGTGTTACATCGAGAAGTCTTCGAAAAAGAATCATGCACTGACAGGAATAGGAGCAGAAAATGAACAATGAAGTTGCAGACGGAGAATTTTGGGAGCAGAGATAGAAGCAACACTGACCGACTAATGAGAACCTTCTAGAAAACATAACGAAACGCAAAAAATCTGGGTTAAACAAAAATGGATTAAACAATATCCCATTTCCTCCATTGGAAATTTTCCTTGTTTACGAGACTGTTGTGACTACAAGTGTTTCCCGGGTGAACCCTTGACATTGTTTAATTTTCTCTTTTCATTTATTGCTGTTTAGTTGAATTTTCGGCGCGTCTATTGACGTCTATAATAAAAATAAAAATAAATATGTATTTTGGCCGTTGGTTCCATTTATATTCTGGTCAACATCTTAACAAGCTGCTCATCGTCTTCTTGAACACCCTTGCAAAAGTAGGAATAATAGGCAAGGAAAATTAGAAAGAAGAAGAGATGTTACAAGCTAAGTAAAAACACAAATGAAAACCGATCATGTGTTCTCTAGACCGACGTCGTAGATGCTCGATGGATCAGAGATTCTGGTACAACAAAATAATTATAAAAAATAAATAAGAATCATGGGTAGAGTTCATAGCTCAATGATCGGAGAGAAAGTGACGTCGGTGCGTCCCAGAATTTTCTCCTAAACCTCATGATAACCACCAGGGACCCGTGAACGCATTACCTGTTGATGCTCAACAGTGAGAAGGTTCAGGTGCCCGTACGATTCTAGGGCAGGGGACAAACATCCGAGCAAAAAACAATGAGGGCACTCTGGGTTGGCAACGTGTCACCTGAAATCTGAGAAAAAGTATATGTCTTGCTACTGCTTCTGTTTCTTTGATTTCGTCCTCTTGATTTTTTTTGACTTTGTCGTATTCTCCCATTCAATTCGGGTTATCTGAATTGTATTCGAGTTGTCTTTCCAGTGAGCTAAAGTTTGCGTTGTTTTTACATAGATCTGAGTGTACACGTCTCCGTAAAATAAAGTCCTGTACAAGCCGACTCTCCCGGTGCCCTTGGTCAGTGGATTCTGATCAGGACGTGGTTAGCGACAGTAAGTGTTTTAGGTTTAGCACTTGGATTTGTAGGAGAAATATGTTTGCCTTTCAGTTCCCCGATTCTTCATTCAGTCCCAGACCCGTTCTTCTGTTTTTTAATCACTTTTAGTAGGTTGATCACTTCGCGGCTTCGTAGTTGTTATCAGATTTGAAACGGTTTATGGTGCAAAAATTTCTCAGATTTTTGGTTACTGATGTTTCAACGAAGGCGATAATCCCTCTCGAATGAAGATCGCATGTATAAAACAAAATGTGTACTGTATTATCTGCTAAATGAACGTTAATAGAGCTTTCTTAAGCTCAATGTCTTAACATTTTACCACTGTCATAACAGTGGCAGGCGAGTCTGGTACCAATCAAGTCAGAGGGATGGAATTCTTGGTTGGCCTTGGCGCCCTAGCGAGGATCGATCGCTCAGCCGTGTGGGTGCAAGTAAAGCCCCATTGCATCCTAAGCACTCTAGGATTTTTTCAGTGATCATAGAATTTCCGAATACGTACTTCTAGAGCAGCCGTTGTGTATTACTGAGGGTGAGAAGCAGCATTCCTTTTTCTATCGTTCTTCTGTAGTCATTTCATCCGCTTTACTTCAGGAATTCTCTATGGCACAGCTGTTCTGATGGGCGGCATATTATTTATTATGTAACTTGTAATCTTGTTATCGGTATTCATTTGTTATGGCCCCCGGAGTTTTTCGCTGCTCTAAACTCATGTTCATATGTCGGTCTTCGAGTTTTTTGACCGAGAGCACAGCAGCTGGATTCGAGCCTAGAGGTTCCCAGTGGCCTATCAATCATAAATCTCAGGATCCAGGAATTCCAGTGGTGCACATGATTCTAGGCTTTCTTCAGCGTGCTCAGCTCCGACCGTTGTTTTCCATTTGTCCAGCTCCCAAGGTTTTGCCATTCGTTTTGATATATAACATAGCCGATCCCTAGGGAACCATGTTCTCGAGGTTTTCGCTCCCGCTTCACCCGCAACGGATATATGCAGCGGCTCCGGCGCCGATCATCTTAATATCAGTCTCTGAGTATTGCCCTAGTTCCTGAAATATCGAGGTTCACTCAACTTCCAATCCTCAACAAGAAGTGGTTACGTCTGGAATAGTTTATTAGTATGCCGTAGAGCTTTGGTTCCAATTAGGTCACTCTTTTGTTAAAGTGCTCTCAGAATCGCCTTTTCATCTCCTCACACATCTTATCCTGCCAACGCTCTGCCTTCTCATCCACTTCTCACAGTTATTAGCTTGACCTTTTCCTACACGCTTGATGAAGTACTAAGGGAAGAAATTTCCACCCAGGCGGTGCAGAGACCGAGCCTTCCCTTTGGGTATGATAGATTGGATCTACACTTATCTCATAAGATGGTCACACTGAATAATGTGGCGGCTGACTCATGCAAGTGTAGGCCAAGCACAGAGTCAGAATTTTTTTCTTATGATTGGATTTGCAATCAATGGTCAACGATCATTCAATGATAAATTGATTAATGATTGGGGCGCTTTTGAGGGGCTGATTGACATTTTTGGTTAGGGAATCGGGAGTTTTTATGATCAACTTAGCTTAGCAACCCCAGTGGCTCTTATTTACATTTAAATCTAATTCTGAGGCTGCAAACGGGAGATGAGCATTGCTTCTTTATGCCAGAGAGAAAACTTGTCGAATTACTATTGGTAAATCCAATAAAAGAAGAAGACAGACAACCAAAAAAAGTTAAACCTAACCTGTAGCATGGGCGCCAACCATACCGGTTGTGCTTTTGAAATTGTGTTATAAATGGTATCGAGGTTAGATGAGACGACTGAGCAGGCGCTTCGCTATTTCGTGTCTAATCGAACAGAATCTTAGCTTGTGATATCCGCTGCAAAGACTCGAATAAATCTGGTGACAAGAGCTTCACACTGATGGACACCCATAAATATCAGATTCAGCTACCTGCTGTTTATTTTGCTACGCAAAGAGGAAGCTATTGTAACATGTTAATTGCTTAGCGGATCGCTGATCACAGCTAAACAAACCGCTGTTGTTTGAGCCTTTTCGCTCCAGCTGGATAGTGCTTCGGAGTCGTCGTCGTTGTTTTCCAAGGTGTTTCGTTGTTTATCGGTGGAGCAAAGGTGTGAGCTATTCCAACGGTGTGATGTACTCGACAGCTCAGGGGGTACATACCCCTAAATACGCCTAAGGCTGCGTTTCAAGTCTATTTCTAAATGGAATTTGTTTAGACAACGAGGAAATCCTTTGTATATCTGATCCAACCACCGTTTCACTTGAAACTTATCTTTGCTTACCTCCTTATCCTCAAATCATAATGGCTTGATGAGCACAATTTTCAAGATAATTGTAGCCTTGCAAAAAGTTATCTCATTGCCAGTTGTGACGGTTGCTAGCAAAGACAAAAAGGTAAGGGGGAATAAGTTTTAAGTGAAATGGTGACAAAATGATGCGAAGGACTTCCTGATTGTCTGAGATAGGTAGTCATTATGCAGAGGTCTTTCTCATTACGTACTTTTCTTTTCATTAGCGAGCATGGTACAGCGCTAAGCGGCGCTACAGACACCCGCGCGGTCGAGAGATCGATCCCGCTCGAGCTAACCACAACTTCCCACCCACGTGATAGTCAATTTCAATTTCTACCAGGTTTGTCTGACAAGGTGAACACACTGACTTGGTATAGCGACTGGCTCCGCGAGTCACTGTATCAGCCAAATTCGCATTCACCGTGCCTGTGCGATTCTGAATGGAAGACGAATGCGTGGCGCATTTTTAGAAGACAGATTAACGCCGATTATGTCACGTATACAGTTGTGATTATGTAAAAGGTTTTGTTGGCTTCTTTATCAAACAGATCGATTCCACAATCGATTGAAACAACCGAGGACGATCTAACGGCGACTTCTCAATCATATGTAATGGATGAAAGCTGAGCAGCCGGTTGCAGAGAAGAGCTGCCGAAAGAGGAACGTCTTACCCGTAAATCCGTTCAGATCGCCTTAAAAATCCAAGCTCCTTGCTAAAAGGGGATGCCGGAAGTTATCCATGACTGCTGCTTGACGGAGAACGCTGTCGACGACCAGAGTCTTTTCTGGGTTCACGATTTGTTGTGTTGATTTGTTTTGTTTGACGATTCGGAATGGAACACGAATGAGGGGGCGCCTCCTTGGGGAGACTGGTCAACGATGATCCTTCTACCTTTTCCTTTACATTTACTTCTGAATGGGTATTTTTAAGACAACGAGGAAGCCATCATGCTCGCCGCCGCCCATCGGAGCTTAATATTCCGGGCGTGTTCTCTGACGTTTTTGCGTCAGTTGTGTAGTGCAACTTATCACCACTTTGTTCTTCGATGTTATCGATGTTGTTCGATGTCGTGAAGCCCCTGTGAACTGTAGTCAACAGATCACTGCACTTCTTTGATGTTCGTTGCTGTGGATCCGCAAAGTGGGCGGAACGGGAAAACGTACGGCAGTCACTCGACAGTCTTCGCCGTTCGGCCAAGACAAACAGTCAGCTCAGCATCTCGTTCATAAGCTAATCTCTTTCATGATATTGATCACTCACTTCCTTAGTCTTTGTATCACTGATCTCATCACCATTTTTTTCTCTCATCGCCATATAGCAACAAAGGGCTATTTCGAAAATACATAGATGCGGTATCCATAGTTGTTGTGTGCTGCTGTGCCGAATGAGTTTAGTAGGTGGATCAAATTTTATTATATACTAGCGATTCGGCTCCTCGTTGTCTTCAGAGGCTTGAAAAATGGTTTGAAATGCTTGATCTTAGATCCCCCGGCAAAATCATAGTTTTCAGCCATAGAATTTTCTTCTCGAGGCACTCAGCGTTGAATCATAAATCTTTTCAAAGGGACATAAGGTAATTCAGCGAATACAAACGATTTTTTCTTAAGGATGCTGCCGGTTTTTCCTGAAAATGGTGAACTTAAACGTAATCGGAGCTGAGATAAAAGGGGACAGGATTGACAAACTGGATTAGCGGTTGCAATTCAAAATCCACGAAATCAACGTTCGGAGCGGATCTGGGTGGATACCGAGGTTGTAACGGCTTTGTGTAAGTCATTAATTCCATAATATAAGATGTCATAGCGAACATCTGGAGTGAACGGATGACGCTACTATGACAATAAAAGCTCTACTTTCTGTAAGAACAATCACCGTAAAGCTGAAACCGTCTTCTTAGAACCACGACTCCTGATACATCTGATTTCTAACCTTCCAAATTTTCCAGACGTGATCAAATTTTCAGGCACTCATTCGTGAAAGCTGCCTCAGCGTTACTTAGAAAAATGAAAATCACTAAGAGTACAAACTTTTCAGATCATGGAAGACGAAACTCAGGGCTGGTTTTCCATTAGCGGTGGCGGCGTTCTTTCTGTTTGGGAAGGCGTTTGTTGTGCGTTTCTCACTGGCGGTGCCGTTCATCTGTTCAAAGTTCGAGACGGCAAGGTGCTCGGCTTCCAGTTGAGGGATCGAGAAGTCGTTCAGGTAAGTGTGATTTATACATCTCTTCAGAAGCCGCATGACTCCACAGCTTAAACAAGATGGTGGGAAAACATCATAAGAACAACCGAACCATAGCAAAAGTACGAAAATATAGGGTGGTAAGAAAGTCTTGAGCCGTTTGACGCCTACATTTTCTTCGTTTTCTCATTTAGTGCACAATGCATTTTACTCCACGGTTTAATCACCATTGTTAGTCAAAACCATGATGTCCCTGATAGGCAGGTCAGCCATCTTCCACTTGCTAAACATATGCAGGCTGGAAGCCAAAGAAGTCGTTGACTGCTCATGTGAAATCATCATCTTTGGTGACCGTTTTCTCAGCTAAATGACAACATGAAAGGAAGATAATTTATTTATTTATTTCAGACATGTGTTCAAGCACATGCAAAGCGAGTAATGTGAGCATAGTCACCATCGCAAACATAACAAAGTAACGAGACTATAGAAATTTCATATCACAAACTGGAAAGAAAGTATTGTAAGTGAGACCATTAAAACATTTGGAAGAAAAGAGGTAGCAAGAAAAGAGCACCTTGTCCTAGCACCGGAAATTTTTTTTTAGCCATGACGTGTTATTGCTCGGGTTCCAGAAATTTCGCTACCATCCTCTTGAAGGCTGGTAGACTTGCGGGAATAAGAAACCGTTTGCTCAGCTTGGCGTATTCGGAGCCGGCTCGGCACACAAAGAAGTTGCCTCGCACCGCAGACCTAGCCACAGGGAACCTCAGCTTAACAGCAGTGCCTCTTGTACTGGAGGTCATAGCTGTGAAGAACCTACTCCCGCTCAGGTGGACCAGACCGTGCATGATTTTGAAGACCATGAGAAGATCGAATTTTTTCCTTCGAAGAACGAGTGATTTCAAACCAAGAGCTCTACGTCTTGCAGAGCTATTCGGGATAGATCGGTAGCCGGATCTTCTAGATCTAATATATAATTTCCTAGTGAAGCTGTCCTGGACTCGCTCGAGAACGTTAATGTCCTTTACTTTGGCTGGACAGAACAGCGGAGTTCCGTACTCCAGAACAGGGCGCACGTAGGTCTTGTAAGCTCTGAGAAAGATATGCTCGTCATTGGTGCTAAGACACCTAAAGAGATTGCATACTTTCCGCAGTGCTTTATCCGCTATTTCCTTACAATGCTTACCAAAATCCAAGTTTTCTGTGATAGTAAATCCAAGATCCTTCACCTCTGCCACTTCATCGAGCTGACGCCCTTCGATAACATAAGGCGAACGTCCATTGCTTTTTCCCAGATGCAAAACTTTGGTCTTTCTATATGATAACGGAAGTTGATGTAAACGCGCCCATTCGACAACCTTTGTTATGGCGTCTTGAACCCTACCAGCATGAACCGAATCGGGCACCGCGCTGAAAATTTTGAGATCATCGGCAAAGGCCAAACATGACACTCCCAAAGTTTTGACGAGCGCAGGGATTTCTCTGGAGTAAATATTGAAAAGAATAGGAGAAAGAACTGATCCTTGTGGTACACCGCTACTTATGGCCTTAGTCATAGAAAGGTGACCGTTATAGAAAACTCTAAATACCCGACCGCTAATGAAATTTTGAATCCACTGCACGATTTTTGGATGAATACCCACGTTCTTGAGCTGTGTAAACAGTTCCTTGTGTGGTACTTTATCGAAAGCCTTTTCAAAGTCAAAATAAATTATGTCCACGCCAGTGCCTGATTCAAGGAGATTGGTCCATTCATTGAATGCTACAAGCATTTGTGTTGTAGTAGACCCACCCTTCCGGAAGCCAAATTGCTCAGGCGGGATAATTGAATTGTTTTCTAGGTGAGCAACTATAGCTTTTTTCAACAACTTTTCAAAGAGTCGTGCAAAAACTGAAGTGATACTTATTGGGCGGTAATTCTTTGGGTTGTCGTAGGGAGGTTTTTTATGGAGGGGGATAACAAATGCTTCTTTCCATCTTTTCGGCACTTCACCTCGCATCAAACTCAGGTTGAAGATTGTTTGAAGAGGGCCTGCTATTTCGTGTGCTACCTTTTGGATAAAGAACAATGGAACTTCATCTGGCGTACGGGTACTAGATTTGGGCCACGCCAATAGCTGCTCCAAGATGGCATCCCTGTTGAACCAAAAAGAGTCAGTCATCTGAGGAATAACCGTGGACGCGGACTCTGCACCGTATTCATGAGGTTGTTGGAACACAGCTTCAAAGGTGTTAGCAAGTACCTCCACTTTTTGTTGATCTGAGCAGTATTTTTTACCATTTTCGTCAACAAGTACAGGAATCGATTGCTTTGTGTTAAGCCTCGAGTTCATCATTCGAAAGAATTCGCTAGGTTTACCAGAAGAAACAATTTTCTTCTCCACCGATGCCGAAAACTTCCGTAGTTTGACGCAAAATTTCTTGGACAACCTCCTGTAATAGTTCTCAGCTACAGTGGATGGAGAAAGGATAGATTTCCTCCACGCCATTTCACGCCTCTTAGCTAAGAAGACTAGATAACGCGGCCATCTGTATTGACGAACCGGCTTCCTGCAGCAAGGGACAAACATTTCGATGCAGTGCCTAAGGATTGATATTAACATTTCATACATATCGTCTACTGAGGTAAGCGAAGATAAGGATCCAATCCAATCAATTCCCTGCAGATAGGAAGTAATGCTTCCGTAGTCGGCCTTACAAAATTCCCTAATATAGGGGACAGTATAAGTGTACTAAAATGATCGCAGAATCGTGTGCCAACAGCATTTCTTCAAATTTTGACTAGTCTCTTTATCGACATTTGGTCCTGGTGCATCATTGCGAGTGTGTACCGAATGTGCTCTCGGCCGCTTTCCTCGAACCGCTTCCGCGGGTTTCCGAAGCGGAATTACTGTAACGACAGCAGAGACCATGTGCTCTTCTATGACCATTATTATTGTGCATCAGTCCTGTCCTGTGCCAGAAGCAGCATTGAAGAACACTCTTAACATGTACTTCCTATTTCGCCTCAGTAAAAGGGCTTCTGCTAAGGGCAGCAAGGCAACGCTGCGTGATTCAAAGGGGCAAGGTTTCCGCCTTTCATACTACCTACCTATGCTTTTTCAAACTTGTTTTCAAGGGAGCGGAGAAGGGGTGATTGACCACTGAATGCCCGGGTAAACCACGTGCTGTCGGTCGGGACGTCGGAACTCAGTCCACTGACCGTTTCTCTGTAACGAGGGAATGGAGTCAACTGGTAACTGTAGTTTAAGTGTGTTATAGTTTCCTTGTAAGAGTACGAGTGCTTTTTTCTGGGTCCGCTGCGACAACTTCGAGAAAGGCAGAATTTCCTACTATAGGAGCCTATCCCAACCAAGGCTTGTCTTCGAAGCCGGAGTCTCGAACTATAAAACGAGACAGCCAGAGTTCCGCGATGCTGAAGGTTGTGGTGTCTTCTACGAATACAGCGCTGATGTTGCGAATGGTTTTCATCGTTCCAGTGCTGTGCCACCGTCCGTTGAAGATGAAGGCTCAAATATGCTCTTGTGAAAATGACATCTTATCTGAAGTTATAGGAGAGGGTTTGGCTATTTATACCCATCGAAACATTGCTTCGTGAATGGTCAACAACTAGCACATGCTAGGTTATGGATAAAATTTAGAAGTCGGAAGTTCTGAAACTTTCAAGCAGAGTGGCTCAATACTTTCTTACCACCCTATAGATTGAACATGTAAAAAGTACTGAAATAATAGACAGACAAGTCACATCAAATTAGCTTCTCCAACCCTTGCGGTAAAGAAGGGCATGTAAACAAACCAGTAAGCGTAACTTCATCACTGACAGTAGTTTTTAAAGTTAATCGCCTTTAATCAATTAATCATATTCCTCTAATAGTACTTGGATATCAGCCAAAATCACGGGTATGTTTACTTAACGCTCATCCGCTGATGTGGTTCTTCAAAATGACTTCATAGAAGTTGATTCGCCACCGTACCCTCATCCAAAGAAAAATGTGAATATTTCCCAAAACTATTCTGCTGATTGCCGCTTTTTGTTTAGCGGTTTATAGCCGAGAACTAGTTGAATGACTTGTATATTTGGAGATGCTAGGTTATTCACAAAACACTACCATCGGACGGGAATTGAAATCGCGTCTTTTTGTTTTCGGCAGACTGCGCTGACCACTGTGCTACCGATGTATGTACGTTGCGACCCCCTAGCATCTTTCCTATCAAAAATGCTATCAGCTTAACTGGTAACTGCCGATATCGGCTTACCGGCTCATTCCCGTGATTACGGGTGACTGCTGATATCAGCAGTCCGAGCGGGCTTAAGAAAGCTGCTAGGGGATCGCAATGTACATCGGTAGCACAGTGGTCAGTGCAGTCTGCCGGAAACAAAAGTACGCGGGTTCAATTCCCGTCCGATGTCAGTGTTTCTCCAAATATATAATAAAAAAGATGTTAGTAAGTAATACAAAGGCTCGTTTTGTTCCTTAAAACTTAGACGAGCAAAGTAAAAGTATAGGAGTCCCCCAGGACTCATCAGTAAGTAAGGGGGACTCATAATGGAAAGGAAAAAGAAAAAGAAAGTAAAAAAGGACAACACCAAAAACATGAATCAATAACAAAAACAAAATGATAAACCGACCTGAATTGGATATGTCCTCCCAAAATATTCCAATAATATAAAAATAAGAAGCGTGTAATCCAGTGTAAGTAAAATGATAAAAATCGCGTATATATGTATCTCAAACTTGGGTAATTAAACCAGTTAGTAAAGAAGTTAATATCTCCGTGAGCAGCCATGAGTATCTGACAACTTCTGCAATGCCCTCACTCAACAAATTTCAGATTGCTTCCGATGGCTACTGGGAATGTGTGGAAATTACCGGCGTCCTAGGAAATGGTGAAGGAGTGCTCTATTACCACGCGGAAAACACCGCAAACGCTGCAGTGATGCTAGAGGTATGTGGGGCTCGTTGATTTCTTGAAGAAATTTCCAAAGTCTTGAAATTCTACGAGTGTTGAATGGTACTTTTCAGCATGTAACGAATTTCACTGGTAAGAGTATCGCCTCGCTGACCATTCGAATGGATCCGGATCCGTTGCGATTGCGGAACGGCGGATCGACGCGTAAACGGATCGCATCATGGTCGAAAGTGGCAAAGAGTTATTCCAGTCAGCATCGACTCGTGTTCGATTCTGACATGCCTCTTTGACCGGCAGGAACTGCTCTCGATTTCTGGTCGTACAGATGTCTTTGCCTGCGGCAACACGTGCTGTTGCGGTGTCGTTTGAGCGGGTTGCGAGAGGTGCACTCGGCCGGAATGACTGATCTGTTTCGCATCAGACACAATTAATTTCCGATCACATTTGCTCTCTTCAGCTGTTCAGCTAACTGGCAGGCGGCAGCGTCGGGTTTCTCAAAGTCATTGCACCTACATATGTTTCCTGAAAGAAATGGGACACAAAATAAGGAACATAGAAAATAAGGATTCGGGAGCGAGAAATTTCGGTTCATAGTGGGTTGAGGATGCAGCCAGTTGAAGCTTTGGTACTTTCTTCGAAAGTTTTTTTCTGAGTTCTACGGTATCGTCGATAAAACGCGATATAAACTAATGAGACTGCAGGTACCGGTCCCACGTCATATGTAACTCTTTCAAACATTATTTCCATTAACTTAAAAAGACATGGCAGAAATCAGAAAAGCTGATCTTCCCAGTGACATAGAAAAAGTGGTGAACTTGATTTTTTGATTGTCATGTGAGTGTTCCTTGACCTCCCCAAGAAGGCCACCAAGTAAGGGAAACCTCCTTAGGCCGCCCTTGTTAATTACACCTTATGTCTAGACTTAGCTAAATTACAAATAAAAGTTATCCTTTCTTATAGAACCCTGGAAATTTATTTTCTTAGGCTGCATCCCAACATACGTAACAACAGAACTACTCGTGAACAGCATAGTAAGCCATGTAAGAGCTGGAAGAATCCCAAAAGTCTTCCCTGCAAACAATAGAGCTTAATGAATCTGAAAATCCTTTCTTCATCGGGAACTTCTTTACCATTCGCTCCTCTGCTCAAGGGATTGAATAAGACGCTCCCTTACTTTTTTCTCATACCATTTCTGTTCTTCAGCATCTGTCTTATCCCCCCAATTTCCCATTTCAATATTCTCCTTTCCTGCCGACGTGAAATCGGAAATTCTGCAGATCAAGCCTGTCTTTTACCGAATATTGTTTCCTAAGCGGTGTTGCAATTTCGCTCTCTTTCTGATCTCATTTTTCCATTCACTCTGTGATAAAATCTAAAATGTTGCTAGCGCCTGTCGTGTACTTTTAAGAAAGTGGGTTGTTTTCTCACTTTACAACTGTGTGAGGCGATGTATTGACCTGGACAGATGTGTGTTCTCTTTGTGATGCTGAAGACTCTCCGCTTCACTCTTTATTCACTGCTTCTTGTAAAGTTGTTGATGACCTGCGGTACAGAAGATCATTAGAGGCCAACAAGTTGGTCTTGGTCACAAGTGAAATTGTATTCTGAATAAAAATTCGTTGACATACTAATTGTTTCAAGCACATACATAGACCATCGGCCCGCAGCTCCTACTAGAACACGCGCAAAAATCAGTCGCTTTGCAGCGTTTCCGTTTTTATCTCATCCTGCGTGAAGTTTTGTTCTGAGCACGCAATAGAAGGCGAGAGATCGGTCTGGATTTCGAATCTTCTACTGGCTCTCCACAGAAAACAAAAGAGGAAAGAGAGGAAAAGGGGAAAGCGACATTCCACTGCAATCGTCTTGGTACAAACCACGGTTCTATAATACCAGAATAAACTTGAAAAAAAGGAAATCCAAATGGACTAGGGGAGCGAATGCTGTAATAGAATTCGAAGGTGACCACCAATCCGCTGAGGAGGTTCCAGTTTGTTCCTAACTCGGGTATCTACAATAGTTCCTGCTGCTCTACGTAAATTGACCGTTCGAGGCGAAGGAAGCATCGATTTTACTTTGCAGTCATTTCAATATCCAGACAATGGTCGACGATTTTGCATCGAGCAAGTTTCAAGTAAGAAGAAGAACAAAAACCTTGAGTTAAAAAACACTAAAGAATTTGTAGAGGAGTACCGCGTTAAGAGCAAAGTGGCAGCTTGTGGAGGTACTCCTGTGCATTTGCAGCTCATCTATATCCTTGGCTTGGCATTCTCTCTTTGAATCTAGCGTCGGAATTTAAATTTGTTGATAAAGTGCACAACTTTAGTTGACTCAATAACGCAATTACCCACAGGCTATAATTACAGAGGACGGTGTCGACCTCATTAGCTCGCTACTCTAGCAAGGCCAAGAGAAGTTTACTTTACTATTGAAACTTTTATTTGTTTCAGCGTTTTGGCGAATAATTAGTATCTCCCGCATTTCCGTGGGTAAATGTGGAGGTGATCTCTCCTACGCTCCGTTAGAACCAACACATTTCTCTAGTTCGTCTGCCCATTTCGTGTGAAACTGTCACTGACGGTGAGCACAGCAATGTGACAGAGCTGTGAACGATGTTGGGGCAATGAATCGACCCGATTCATATAAAAGTTTTTATGCACTTCATCTCGAGTTGCAGTTGATTTCGGCAGACTCTTCGAAAATCATTCAAACTGTCTGATGCTGCTCACCGGACGAGTTCAGTAGGTGGACATTATGTTTATTACAGCTTCATGTTTCGATGCTTTCGCCATCTTGTTCTCACTTCTCACCTTCATGCTTCTGAAGACGGCAAAAGGATGGAAACATCAGGCCTTAATAAATATCAGATTCACCCTCAGTCCTCGTTCGGAATAGCAGCATAAAAAAGTATAAGACCATGCCAGACCAGGTTTCAAGAAGAGAAAACTTGGACATTCAAACTTTGTTTATTGCAAATCTGTACGAGGCTGGTGCTCAAAAACAAGAAAACGGCGGCTTTACTGAACCTTGACGCTGACCTTGCCAAGAGCGTCCTCGAGCGTGACAATTTCACCTGAACGAGACATTTATTAGAGAGAATTCCGCATTACAATCAAATTTTGGTAGACTCACTTTTGATTTCGCGAACCATCCTCTGTAGCTCGGACACACTGTCGAGAACTTCGATGCGCTGTGTGTAGGCGTTGTAACGGACTTGGAAGGAGCGGGGAATCGTCGCAGCCCAGGCCCTTTGAAATGTCAAAATCATCCTCCGAATTATAGACAAATATCAAGGCGATACAAAATCAATCATCATTTTAACAGCACGTAGCTACCTACAAATATGGAATAAAATTATCATCAATAAATTAAATATGGAAAATTATTAATTAGAAAAATTAACTTTTCTCTCTCGATTGGACAGTGATTACGATAGACAGCTCATAAAATAGCATCCATTATGAGGGCGATCAATCGATATCTTTCAAGCAACAAATCAAGACAGTCGGAGACTGCTCAAAACAAGAGGCTTTGAGCTGTCCTTCTCCTTTCTTGAAATGCGTTGTCCTTCTCCTTTTTTGGAAAGGAGAATTCTTTTCTAATTAATAATTTTCCATATTTAATTTATTAATGATAATTTTATTCCATATTTTCATTTATCTTCCATTTCCATTTCCATATACGATGGCTGAAATTCTAACAAAATAATCAAAAAAGAGAAATTCTTCAACTCACTGTAATTTGCTCTTCGCACTGGCGAACGAATCGGCAAGGAAGTACTTGGGTTGATACTCAGTGATCGGATACTCTGTTACGGAGGTCACCGATGGCTCGAAAGTGGCAACTTCTGGCTGGAATAAACTTTTTAAAATGGCGAAAGTGGCAACTTCTGGCTGGAATAAACTTTTTAGAATGAAGGAGAGCACCATGAATATAGTCCACTTTTTAATAGCACATTTTGACGGTCGCTGCATACAGTAGATTTAGGCCAATGCCATACTCACGACGGCAACGGTCGCAGCGAAGCTAAAAAAATGCATGGCTCGCCTCTATAACGCACTGCAGCTGGGTTCTTTGTATGCGGCTGTGTGCGGGGACTCGGATAGTTTACCACAAGGGCAAAAAAGATGGTGCAAATCCTCTCAGGACAGTACTGTAGCAGACCGTAGACTGTAGCTGTAGCAGGAGTCGCAGCTAGCTGCGACGAAGGCCACAGTACCAGGGGTGTGCGGGAATTTTTTTCAAAGAAGCGGAAGGCGGAAGACGGAACGGAAATGGCCAAAAATGGCCGGAAAGCGGAATGCGGAACACGGAAGCCGGAAATAGTGCAAGAATCACTAAATTATTGGAATTTAGCCAAAACTGGACCACAAAAGGTTTTCATTTCTGTTTCTAAAGGTACCCATAGAGTGCTCGTTTTGTTTCCTTTAGAATGTGTCTATTATTTTGGTGAAGGTGTTCTACGTTTGGTGATAACTTCAAAGCCAACGGTGGAAATTCATCTCTATAAACTTCATTATAAGCCAAAGACAAGCACATAGAGACAGACAAAGTTTTCTGGCGTGATAGACAAGAATGCTTTCAAAATAGAATTAAAATGAGCATGTTATGGTGGAGGAACAGCAGTTTTTTCATGATTTTGGGAGAGAGGCTTTTTTCTCAGATCGTTTGCAATGAAACCAACAGAAGAAAACAACCTCTCGCCCTCGGACTATGTGGCAGGTGCCGACACATACCTCATTGCAAGCTTTCTTAGGGGGGTGTACTTCGCTGCATTGGTTTTATTCTTCCAGAACTCGAATGGATCGCATCGACATCAGCACAATAACTTCAGTCTCCATTTTGTTTGCCTGCACAGTGGAGGTCTTCGATTTCTCTTCCGTTTCCGTGTTCCGACCAAAAACAAAGCGGAATACGAAACGGAACGGAAGGGCCAAAAACGGCCGAAAACCGGAATTCAGAACACGGAAACGGAAGTTCCGCACACCCCTGCACAGTACTGTCCTGAGTGGATCTGCACAATCTTTTTTGCCCTTGCGATAAACTATCCGAGTCCCCGCACACAGCAGCATACAAAAAACCCAGCTGCAGTGCTTTGTAGAGGCGAGCCATGCATTTTTTAGCTTCGCTGCGACCGTTGCCGTTGTATGGCATTGGCCTTAGGTGTGCACATCATACTCAAAATGCGGATCAGGCGGGATTCGAACCCGGACCTTGTGGATATCGGGCGCATCGTGATCCAGACTTCTGTGCTACCGAATACACGGATCTCCTCCCCAACTATGACAGGCTAGCACCTTCCCTCATCCAAACCGCTCTTGCTTCCATGACAGTGGTATGGGCGGAGAAGCCAAACAGGGCATTATACCAGTTATACTGGAAGCAGTTTTGATCTTAAAATCAAATTGCTCTTTTTTATTAAACTAGAATACGATGGTGGTGATGGTGCTAGGTCTACCGCTAAAATCGAATCTCACGCGGGATTCGAGCCCGCGTCTCAGCCTTTCCGGGGCTGCGCACTAACCACTTTGCTAGTTAGACGACCATTTGCAAATCCCTAGCACCTTCCTTAAGCTCGAAGACTTTTTACTTCCAGCACTCACCCGAAATAATAGGTTGGGAAGCAGGTTCGAATCCCGCCTGAGAGGCGATTTTTGCTATAAACCAACATCATTGCAACATCCTATTCTATTATATGTAGATAATAGTGACCCGAAGAAAAGCAGTAATAAAACTGGAATTTCTTTTTTATTTTTTTTACTACGTTATCATTATTGTCGTTATCATTCAATCATTCCTTTTACAACGTTACAACTATGGTTGCTCTGTAAGTAGCGGACGTAGATATTCTAGAGATGGTGCCAGAAATATGGCAAAAATTTCAATACAGTTCGCCAACGGAGCGGTCGGTGCGGTAGTAAATCTAACATCACGTGGTCTCGCATAGGACCGGAACAAGGGTTCGAGTCCTGGATACGACACAATTTTTGCAGTGTACTTAACACGATCATAACAACATCTGGTCCTACTCCTTTGCTTATTTCCCTAGCAAACGTACCTTGTCACTGAGACTGTACTGGAGTTCTCCGAAGGACGACAGCAGTCCAGCACCGTATGCTTTCTTCTCACCGTTTTGTAAACAGATACCGAATTCGATGGTGAACCAGTAAAGCTGCAAATATCGATCGATTGACATCACAACAGGCTTTCGATCGATCGATTTACAGCAGTTTCTTGAAAGTGTTACCGTGGCGAGCTGTTTGATCACATCGTCAGACGCTCCAAGACTGGCTAGTCCGATTTCTTGTGAGAATTGGGCGAAATCGGTGTCGGCGAAAAGAGGGACGTGGCCAAGGAGTTCGTGGCAAATGTCCCTGCAAAAATAATTTTATTGTTCAAAACAATTCACAACTTTACAACTGCAACACTAACGGCTCCGGAGTGTATTTGGGTGATGAGTGGTGACGAATGTACTGTGTAGAATGGAAGACTCGGAAGGCTAAGCCGGCCAGGAAATCGCGAGAAGACAACAGACCGGCTACTGGTCGTAACGTGAAGCCGGTGCAGTCTGGATGAGATTTTTTCATTAAAATTTCTTTAGAAACCTCAAAAAAGTCCTTGTAGTGCCAAAGTACCTTTTAGAAAGTCGGAGACGTCCTGTAATTGAGGAATGTTGTCCGCTCGAAAGCCGCAGTTCTGTTGAAGTAGAGGGAAGATGTAGTTGAATTCTTTACAGGCGTGGGTTGGGTAGAGAGAGACAAGTTCCTGGAAGTGGACTCACTAGAGAGAAAACAAAAAAATAAAATTCAAAAATTGAACACACTGTCAGTGATATTCGAAAACTTACGTTGTAGACGACGCGCCAAGTATCAATTTCCTCTGCGGTGTAGTCGACACGTGGGATTTTCTCACCACTAAAATAAAACATTTAATATTTTGCAGTTTTTAGCTGTGCTTAATTATTGCATTTTTCATACTTCTTATGGTTGCTTTTCGTTTGTCGTCGTTCCACCCGTTAACTAACTTCTTTGTTTCCTATTAGGTCGTCGAAAAAGTTCCCCGCCACTCCGTTTGGACGCTCACCAATTATAAAACGGATTCCGGGATCTCCTCATCATAGGTTGATTTACGGGCTACATATACCACAGTTAAACTGGTTCAGCACTACAGGTATTGCAGAGGAAATCGATATTGATTGCAGGGACCTTGAACTGCTTTTTCTTCACGAGCTCATAAAACAACGCACTGGTGGAAGTTCAGTTAATGGCCTATGAGTTATGATAGGCAATAACGCGGATTCACCATTCATTCAATCTTCTATGGCCTATTCAGACCTATCCAAGACATTCGTCGAACCTTGCTCTAACAAAATAACCTTTGCTCCATTCGTTCTCCATTAAGTTACTAGAGAACCAACTCAACGAGTGAGAGCACCTCAACACATGGCTCGATGAATTCTTTTCATCAAAACTCCGGAAATTCTGTACGAGAAGAGTTCAAAGTTTATCTAGTAAATAAGAAGATGTTGTTGATGGAAATCATGCATAAATATGTCGGATGTCGAGTGGAATAAAGGAGAGAGACAAATTAGAAAAGAATGGCAGAAGTGGCTGGAAACTTTTTCGACGACTTAATACACCCCAGTGCAAAATTATAAGTTCACCCAGCAATTTGTCCATAACTACCCGAATAAGCTATTTCCGAGATACAGTGATGTTACTATGATATTCCTCACTATAAAAAATCTACATACACAAATTCTAGGCACGGTGTCTTACCAATGCAAGAAGTTACGAATTTTCATTCAAAAAATAGGGACAGGGAATGGTGCAAAATTATAAGTTCACTTGGAATGACTTGGGTATGACGAGAATTTTCACGCTTCAGTCGCGATACAAACAGGTCAAAAACGTAGAGACAACTAAAATGAGTATTAAACCGTAATGACGAAAGGCACCAAGCTTTTCCCGCTCGAGCAAGTAGATGCTCTCCATGCGGCCGGCCTTTCAGACGAAAATTAGCAGCTAATACAGGACGGTCTTTGTGCTGCATCAATCGTTATCTGAAGGACACGGACGCTTACACAACAAAACAAGCGGTTGGTCGTAAGAGGAAGCTGTCTAGAAGAGATGAGAGCCTTCTAATTCGAGAGGCCTCTAACAGCACCCTGTCTGCGGTGGCTCTGCGACGTCAATTGGACATCCTATTCTTGAAATGGACGATACCCCAATGCTTGAATCGCAGTCCACACATCGTTCATCAAGTCATGGAACCTAGATTTTGTCTGACGAAGGACCACAAAGCTGCCAGGTTGGTGTTCGCCTGTGAACACATCAACACAAATTGGAAGGAGATGAGTCCAGAATGCCTTTAATTTTTTGGGGGAGCAGAAAAGCGTTCTTTCACTTTTCGTGATACCGTCCGACGAGAAATAGTGGAATCCTGATGGATCCGACAAATATCGACACTATTGGCTCACATTCAGAATCGCAGAAGCATAGTGAATGTGAATTCGATCTGAACGGTAACCTGGGAGGTGAAACCGGTTTTACTCAAAGACGAAAAGCTTGGACAGGTAGAGGTGGGGAGCGATCTCCCAAACGGACAAGTAGACATAGCGCCTCTTAACATTCTACCAAGTATCCTTTCGTTCTTCATAAATACTTTGAAAAATACATAAAATACAAGCACATTATTCAAAACATATGGAATCCTACGTTTCCGAGAACATCTGTATTAAAACCATTCAATCCCAATAACATTTTTCATTTTCATGATTTTTATAGTTATTTTTTCTTTTATTTCTTTCGTGGAAACTAAACAACACTAGTTTTTCAAAGATTGTCTACAATAAATAAGCTATATTTGTGTAATCATTGTTCCTATTATGCTTTCACAATAATGTTCTCTAAAATTCTATTAATTTGCAAGTCTTGCTGGAATTCTAAAGGAAAGAGATTTATTTGATACCAACTTACTATCTGTAGTTGAAAGCAATGTCTGCGAAAAACTTGCGCCTGGCTCGATAGGTCGTGTCTTTGAAACCCTGAAAAATTTCTCCTTAACAGAAGAAAAACCAATTCTCAAATATTCTAATCGGAGAAAGTCACCAACCGGATGATCAGCATCCAACTCGGCACCGTAGCTCAGAATTCTGTTAGCAAATTGGTCGATGTCGGAGATCTTCCGGGGAAACCATGGTACGGAATCTGCACTTCTTTTTGTTTTGCTAATGGTCTTTGCTTCAATTATTTCCTAGTTTCTAGTCGCACACCCATACCTTTGTTCTGTTTGCTGCGCGTGTTCCAATCCTGTACCATCAAACCGTCACCCTTTTTCTTGAATAGTTGAATGAGCTGAATAATTTAAAGTATTTGTATATGAACAAAATAAGGAAGCCTGCGTGGATACTTCTTCGATCTTGCTCTGGTCAGAATCTTCTGTGCACTCCACCAGTATCTCATAGCAGCCAGAATGCGTCTTGGAGGGACGAGACTCGATATGGGAGAGGTTCACATCATGAGCCTAAAAAATTTAGAAGAAACTGAAGAAACATAAAAATCTACTTTTACTACCGCGTTTTTGCCGATTACTCAACGTGTTGATGAAGCAGATATAATGATTATGCTAGGATCATCGGAAGAATCGCATCTCCTTCAGAATTCGACCCTCGTCTTTGGCACCGTAACATTAGGCGACCACACCACCAGACCCTCTTGACGATACGAGCACGATTATATTGACTTTTCTGGAGGGACAGTTTTCTTCTCAATTATGTTGCCTTACGAGATCGTATGGTCCATATGTAGTTGGATGGGATAGAATTTGGAAACAAGAAATCATCAGCGCCTTTGATCCTGACAGCCTTTAGTAAAAATCTTCCCTCAATTGAAGCCGTCGGCTGTCCTTGTTGCTATGAATAGAACTCGAACACTATGTGTTTATGTTCTTCTTTCTGTTTGTTTCTGTTTTATTTTGTCGACAAAGACACGTGTGACGGCTTGGGGAGGAGCTGGATGAGCATGCTTTGCAAAAATAAGCATGCTGCTAAGCTGGTAAAGTTACTGACAATGATCAGTAGGCGACATTTATTCCTGGGGTGTGGCTACATATTTGGCCTGAACAATGACTTTCATAGGCGAGCCATACAAATCAGTGCATACCTTCTCAAACAGGTATGGTACTTGTTTATCAGACCCTGGAGGAATGGAAAGTTAAGTTACCCCGGCGAGAATCGGGGTCGATCGCTATAACATGTTTGTGTAAGTAGCATACCAAGATAAGCAGAAGCCAGGAATCACATACAATAACAACAACACAAACATAAGAACTCTAGAAAGCACGATAATAGAGTTGGTGGAATCCCGAACACATTCAGCGATAATTGTGCATTACTCATTTATGTGCAACTTCAACTTCTCATTGTTTTATGAAAGGCGACGTCCTTTGCAGTCGCAACGACAATAAAACAGAGAAGAAAGGACACCATCCTCTCACATACTCTCAGGTCATGGGAACGTATAACTACATAAGTATGTACGTTTTTGGGTTGATTTATATGTGACGGAATAAAATTTGTTCAAGGAGAATTGAACGGCTGTCCATGTGACTTTGGAAAGAGAGAGCGAAGGGAGACAGAGGTACCAAAATTGTCCTATAACGTAAAGGCACTGACTTGTACTCCGATCGCCTCAACAACTGCTCGAATTCATGAAAAGCCACTTGATATCCATAAATCGGTGCTGAACTCCACTGCAGAGCATAAGATCGACATTGATCGGTCCACTTCCGCTCGGAATCACCCAGGAGGGGATAAGGAAAAGGAAGTTGGGGTGGGGATCCTGTTTCCGTCCATGCGGTCGACCCTTCGCATTTACATTATCAGTCGATTTTTATTCCGTGATATTCTAACACCACGTGCAACGCCTATCAGCAATTTGTGAGGCGACTGTCATCAGAAAACTCGTTTTTTGTGGTGTCGATGATAGTCACGGTGAAGATCTTCTTTACAACATAATCAGGTGGGCACTGCGATGTCACAACATGCGGTCACGAACAGTCTAACGAAGTGGAAAAGGAAACGTGGAAAATGAAGTTGGACAGGTGTCCTTCGCACAAGTAAGCGGAAGTTGGTTGCGTATTCGAGGATTCCGGATTCGAGCAACCGTCAATGATCCTTACAATGACAACAGAGATATGAAGGCCTTGATGAAGTGACAATTTGGTAGGTCGGTACCAAACTTGTGTGGAATGATGAAGACATCGACTTTCTGCAGCGGTTGGCCCCCGCAAGTCGTTGTGTTGGTCAATCCACCATGCTCGGCTAACCGATCAACGACGACCACCTTTACCTTTACCATTCTGACTCCTGTCGCCTCCTCCAGTTCCTCCGTGTTACGCTACCCTTTGATGGGACCCAGTTGGTCGTTCAGCAACGTCAGCCGAATCCTTCAAGAGGGCGAAAAGTCGAGGTGTGAAGCCCATTGGATGATGGTTTACCAATTTTTGATACCCGTTCTCCCTACACCTGGCCTGCACCGCAACTACACCGTAAGAGCGTGCTCCAGTTGAGGTATTGAAATGGAAGATCCTGTAGCCTCGGTTTCGAGCCTGCGACAGAAATTCAAGTGGAACCGAAAACCTGGGAAGTGTTGGTTTTATCAGTGGAAGTAGAGCCTATGGAAGCCACACAAAATCTCCACGGTAGGTGGAGATTTTGGGATTTTTTTATGATAGTAAAAATCTCCCCAATGTGTTCTGATATGCCAAAGACCTGTTTGCGAAGAACTAACTGTTAGTGGGGGTAGTTCGATAGCCTTTAGTAAAATTCCACCAACCCAACGTAACGTTTCTTTTTACTAATAGACGGAATGGTTATCCCCATCACAAAAAACCCTCAACAAATAGAAAAAAAGCAAGCGAAAATTATAGTAAGAAAAGAGTCAAAAGCAATCTTCACCTGGAAAATTTTGAGAGTCTCCGCCAAAGCACCGGGTTTTTCCTTCAACGTGAATATGATCGTCGTACGACCAGCGTCCGCGTTTTCGTGGGCCACGTAAGATACCATTGTGTACTTCTAAAGTGGAGCTTGGTTTCTAAGAACTGAATACAAAAAAAGCGCTTTTTGCTTAGGCGTTTACAGCGTCATCGGTTTTACCCACCAGAAAGTCCTCGTCAACCAGCTGCGTGGGGGGCATGACGACGGTGAGACTAATGAAGTGTGAACAAGAGTGGGGGCGGTTCCGTCACGCGTACGGTAGCTAACAGTGGCATTCTACCGGGTAAAACTAGAGCTGTGGGTAAAGATGGTATGGGTAAAGATTAGACAGTGCCCTTTTCTGCGTATCCCTCATTTGAGTAAAGCTAAAGTTTTCCCCAAGAAGCTGGCAAGGAAGAGAACTTTCATTTTCTACCATGTTTTGGTGCAATTAAAGCCTATGAAATAAAGTTGTGAGCAACCTAGAAAAGGGAACTGAAAGGAAAGCGACAAGCGTTAATGGATAACAGAATCGTCATGCCATGGTTATGGAAAATCTGATTGTCGGAGATAATCGATACAATCGGATGATAGCGCTATCATTAGCAAAGGAACCCAGTCGTGGCGCGGCGTGTTATGCGCATTTGCACGATGACATCGAGTGCAGGTGAACCCTATCCTATCACATAAAGTGAAAGTGGAAAGGAATTTTAATAGTATAGTGTACTATAGACCAAAACCTATTACCCTGGATCAAAAGATCGAAAGATTGATAAATGGTTGCAACGTCTAACGATTCAGCGACTCAGCCAACGTCAAAACCTAGAACTTGAGTAATAAAACTATAATCTATGGTGCTGAACACCTAAAATAAAAAAAAACACCACTCTATCGTCAAAGGCATCCTGGAATGTGGAGTAATAGAAACAGCTCCGTTTGCATTTTAACTGCCCTCACAATTTTCCTCTGTAGGCCTAATTTGACTTTGAAGACAAAAAAGAATCTTCTCTGTTGGTCCTGCGATGTCACATGACTTTTCGCTTGCAAGAAGGAGAAGCTGCTTAACCTGCAAAGTCATTAAAGCAGAAGAGAATAGACACATTTTCACATTATTCCTCATTTTAACTAAGAATTTTTAGCAGACTTTTGGCAAAGTTTGGAAACTATCTGTTGACGACAGAGAGGCACAGATCAGAAAGACAGAAGGTGTTTGTTATCTGCCGCTTAGAATTGCGGACTTGCGTTGCTCCATTAGGTACTGTAACGTTACCCTTAGCTCAACTTTTCAGTACCCTCATCTTTTCATGCCACGCCCTTTCTCTCATGATGAATGATCCTGCTCTGCCTAATGTTTCTTTTCATTGCTCAGAAGCTTACTATAATTTGGGATGCTGTCAAACGTTGCATTGGAGAGAGTAACTTGACTTACTATTAGACTGGGTCTACTGAAGCAGTTCATTGTTACTTTAAATGCTTGACTACATTAAAAAGTTTTTAATAGATTTTTCGTCAACAATCCGTGTTCCGACGTAGACGACATGGGCGATTCTCTTGGCTTCATTGATACTCCGGAGCGATTGAGCACTGCCGAAAGCCAGCCAACTCTTACATCTCACAAGGATCTTCGGTCACTGGTACCAAAATTTATTGGAATATATTAGGTTGTTAACTAATTGTTTGCCTTTTTTTCAAGCTTCGGTTGTGCGCCTGCCTAGTAGAGAAGCTTCCGAAAATATCCAGATAGCATTCGATAGAGAACTGTTTGCTCTTTCACGACATATATCTGCTATTTACGAAACGTTGAAATTATGGTGCTGTGCGTAATTGCGGCCGTCGCGTTGGCCGCGCAGCGCAGCCACGCAAGCCGTCGAAGTCGCCTGTTAACCTCCACTTTGACGACCTAAAAGTTAACAAAACCTGGTGCGATTGAAAAACTGTGATGCATCTCCTTATAGCCCAGATCCGCTTCTTTCAAATAATGCCTGGTATTCTGCGAAAAGTTTCCAACGAAAAGTTTTACACGTCAAGGAATTTTGAAAACGCTTTCATGATAAAAGTTTTTGCAAGAATTCTTAAAACGAAGCAGGGAAAATTCACTGTCGGCGGGGTCAATTTTTCTCATTTTTGACTTCAACTTCAGTGGTCAAAGAGTTATCAAAATTTCAACGTTCTGTAAATAGCAGATACATGTCTTGAAAGAGCAAATAATTTTCTATCGAATACTATTTGGATGTTTTCGGAAGCTTCTCTACTAGGCGCATAACAGAAGCTTGAAAAAAAGACAAATAATTAGTTAACAACCTAACACATACATACATAGGAACACATACGAATGGCGCACCTGAGAGGTTGATCGCTCTTATTACTATACCGTCATTCCATACGCAAACTCTCCAAATCTACGACTTCGCCAGAAGGCGGTAACTGACCTCGTGGTCGAAACAAGGTGTTCCTTGCCATCTTTTCGTCTTCCCGGTGGAATGCGAAACCACGTTGCGCTACGCATGGGTACGAAGATCAACGTCCAACGAAACGGCTACTGTGGTTGATTACACGCCATTAAGAAGACGACTACTGTAAAGCGTCAGTAGCCTGACGAACCGCCAGTTCATTTCGTCGACGTCGACCATACCGAACGATAAAAAAGCTATTAAAAACTGTTTCTCATGGTCGCATCCCCTAGCAATCACTTACATCAACAATGCGGTTTCGGAACTCTGTCAGCAAACTCAGCAGAGATCTGTGAACGTCGAGCGTTTCTTGAATACCTACAAGGGCCAGAATCGTAAATGCCAAGCTCGCCATAAGCCCTAAATATTTCTCAAATGGCGCGCAAAATGTGATTAATCAGTAGGCAACGAAGTTTATGCTAGATTTTTCCAGATTTATCAACGGCCTAACAACTTTACCGTCACGGTTCGGATATCTCTATCTTGAAAAGACGTGTATCACGGGTGAAGACGGACTCGTTTTAGTCGATGAAAACTTGTTGGTTCTTATTGTTAGAGAGAATCTCTGTCTAATAACCAGAAACTTAAACTTTTGGAAAGATATGAGGGTCAGAAGGCGAGATAATTCAGATCGGACGTAAGCCAACGATCGCTGGAGAGGCATTTATTCTCAAGTTACTCCTGCAAGCTGTAATAAGCTTGGAATGTGGAAAACATTTTTGAAATACTTCGAAGATATCTGAAAAATAACTTTCAAAGGGGTTTCGCTGGTCAAAATAATTTTATAAAACTTGCCATAGCATAGAATCAGGTCTGGGTGATGAGCGGTCGAGCAAAGCCAGCAGTGGGTGGTTATCAGATGTACGGCGATTGAGGTCGCCAGGCGGTGTCCACCCTTCTCACGGACATCTGTCAGCGTTCAACAGTACTTTTTCAAGGAGAGCGGGGAGAAGTTACAAGTGAACTACATCTGTGGAATATAGGTAGACGGTGGTCGGTCTTCTGAGAATATGTACGTATGGGTTTTCTATTGTGGAAGCATGGTGAATGTGTCTTTGAATTGCACCAAACTTGCTAGGACGAGAGAGTGTACAAGTAGGCATCGTCACCTTCCAAAGCGATTCTACAGGGTGTGCAAAAATTACCCGCACACGTACGACGTAGACCATAACTGCTAGCAAACCTGAATTCTGAGCTCCATACTAGGATATGTTATACACTTATACAATATGCAAGTGATTCCAAAGTTTGAGCTCATGAATGCCTAAATGGTGGTAATGGCAATACGAAATCCGAAAAGATCGGGCATCAAAAGCCAGCATCTTTCTCATCGTACTGCTATTTTATTTCAATTTTTCTCGATTTTTCTGAGCAAACTGTTTTTTCTGTTTGGTAGGTTTTCAAGAAGAAGAAGTGCTCTGCATGATGAGCACGTTTGTCCTATCTGATAGCACCGTTAACGAACGCATGGAATGATTTCGATGAAGACTACCTGCGTGCCACGAGCTATGCGTGTGGCACAGTTGATAACAACAGGCAGAACTGGACTCCGAACTTCATATTGGAGTATTATGTACCAATACACCAATCTCAAACGTATTTTAAATCTGAGTTCATTTGGGCTTACAATGCTCGAATGGCAAAGCCAAATCCAGAAAGACCAGCTAGCATCGACTCACAGTTTTGCTGTCCCACACTTCACCGTAGAAGATGACTGGGCTTCGTACTCACCGGAATTAAACCCTCTCAATTTCTGTTCTGGTCTGTTTTTGAGACCAAAGTTTGCTCTGCTCAACACGCAAGTTTGGCTTCACTTGAAGCTTCCCTGGCTAAAGCAAGGAATGATATAGTGAAGACTAGCTCCGTGCCACGTGTAATGGGTTCGCTTCTCGTCTGAGGACCTGTGTTCGTACGAAAGGCGACTGCACCTAATAATTTCAATAATTCTGATTGGTAAGTAGATGGGAAAGCTATGTGTAAAGTTTCGTTTTAAAATTCGCTTTTGTGTTGAAGTTACACTGCGATAACTTTGTGCGGGTAATTTTTGCACACCCTGTAGATGGGATATTTCACCGGATGGGAAACTTGGTTGGTCTGAGCAAGAAAGTTTTTGCAAAAAAAACCTTCGGCACTGAACAAATATAATAAAAGGTGCCTGAAGTAGAACTTTAACGTAGCGTAACTTTTGCGAGAACCATAATTTCGAACTGCATCACGGCTCGAATAGAATTTCGGTGGTTCTGATCCTTTCTAACAGTACACAGTTTATATTTATATATTTACTATTCAAATATTATGGTCACACATTCGGAATTCAACAATTCACGCACTACTACTTTGCTGTCCCAACTATTCTTACTACTTTGCATTCCGTCTCACTCTTACAACTCTTACCTCACCTTTTCCAAACTCTAGCCGGCGAGTCCGGGTTGTCGACCGACAACCCGGACTAGACTGGTGTTCCACCTGTCCTGGAGAAGAGTGGGTGAGCGGAGAAGTGACAGTGAGCGCGGAAGTGTGCCTGTGGTAAGTGCCAGATGTGTCAAAAGTTAAAACGGGAAAAAGTGGAAGAATGCCCTGTATACACACTCACCTCTTGGAGTTGTTGCTACGAGTCACCACAGAGACACCGATTATACCTCAAACTTGGGTAATTACACTAGTTCTGATACTGGCTTAGTTACCACAATTTATTAAGAAATCATGGCAATTGAACAATATCCAATGGAAAAATGAGACTAAAACTAGAGAGCTAGGAAAGTAGAAATTAGTATGAGACGAGGACTAAAGAGCTAGGATAAGACGCTAACTAACAGTGACCAACCGAGACGAGGCAACTGACCCTATGAGCACAACCATCTTATTTATACCGTGGATATTGAAGCGGAGCGTGATGGAGTTTGATAAAGATTGAGATATGATGAGTTTATGTTGAAAGTCGCCCCAGAAACAATGGTTACAGCGATGAGATGACACGTCATGCCTACAACACAAAGAAATAAGAATAAAATCAATATCAATCAATCGACCAACTACGAGAACTACAGAAGAAAAATATAGGAAAATATAGAGGAATCTCATTACCCTGAGTCAGTTGGGAGATGACATCTTGAGCCGCTGTCGTGTCATGACACTACCCAGACACAAAATCTATCTGATAGAAGAAAGATTTTTTCCATTGCATTTCCAATGCACCTCCCCGCCAGCCAATCTGTTTCCATCAGAGTATTGCCTAATTACGTTTGTTTCAATTCATTCTGATTCCGGAAAAAACGGTTATATTATAAAATCGGCAATAAAACTTAAAGCAACATCATTATCACAAATACAATAGGAACAGGTCGTCATGCTGTCGGCACAGCGAAGTCGGAGAGTAGTGTTGTCCGGAGCAGTGAACAGCTCGGAACAGTATTCTGATTCTAATTTCTGGCAAATCTATTATTACATATTATTAATGTATTCACCATATTTGCATTTCATATTTCTATTCTTTCTATAATCTTCCTGATTCTACTCTTTTACTGTGGCTTTATTATTTCGCAAGCACTTTCTGTTACTGGATGTCTTTGGTATTGAGCCTTCACAAGAACAAAGCTATCATTATTAGAAACAAAGCTCCTACGAGAAGCGATGAAATAAAGTTAGACAATCAAGTTTTTTAGGCCACGCGGGACTTTATTTACCTCAAACTCGGGTAATTAAACCAGCAAAATGATATGATAAAACAAGAAAGGAGAAACAGTGTACAATACGATTAATACAAAGAGAGTGAGAAGGAGAGAGAACTCTAAAGATCGGTTAATGATCTGAAGTTGTCTGTCTCCGGTGTTGCACTGCGGTCCTTATATGGGAGTCGGTCCATCCAGTGTTTTGTCTCGTTCGAATCGGTTGTGTCGTCTCGTACCAAAACATTTGTCGTGGCGGCGACGGTGACGGTTCTTTCCTTCCCATGTTCGTTGACTCAAGTTTAGCCTACGCCTGGAATTAGCCATCGCACGAATCCTGCATTTTGCAAGAAATAACTCATTCTGAAGATATTTGCACGGAATCGCGTAGCCGCGATATTCCCGGATCGGCATTGATGTGTTTATCTAGTTTTAGTTTGATTGAAAATTGAATGATGAATATGACTGTTGTAAATTTTATCAGAGATGTCAAGATATACAAAAGGGTATGATCGATTAGTATAATTGCATGGCTTTTATACGGAGTAGTGCTTGTTCTGTTTTTGCAACTCATTCTTCTCTTTCGTCGGCGATACGTTTCGAGGTGTCTGGAAGTGTGCAGATTGCTGAATGGTGTCCTCGTTTTTGACAGTGGTTGCATTGTTTATTGAATTTCCGGCAGTCTCGTCCTCTAGGACACTCTCTTTCCAGACAGGTGAGGCATCGATTCATTGTATTTAGAAATTGTCTTCTTTCTTCGCCTGTTTTGATTCGTTCGCAGGAGTCGGCGTAGTGGTCTCATTGACGTCCACAAAAGGGGCATCGCATTGTGCGTTCTTCTTCGCGGTTGATTCCTTTTTGATATGTCCTCAGGTAGCATGTTCTCCTGCGTGATTGTTCAAGGAATTGTTGTATATGGGTGATGATGGTCTGTCGTAGGGCACCAACTTCGTTACGTATTTTGTCTTTTGTTGTTGCATCCTTTGACAGTTTGCGTTGCTTTATTGTAGGTTCATCGGTTTCTTCGGTTTCTTCAATTCCTTCCATATATTCGATGTTTCCCTCGATGCGTCGTTTTTCTTTGGCGCGGGATGTTGTTTGTTCTTCATTTGGTTTCGGCGTCGTGCGTGAGTGTTGTTTGATGTTGATGAGTGTAGTCTGCATGGACTTCAGTGTTGAGATGATTTGCTCTTGATTGCATTCTTGTTGGGCGCGTTCTTCGTTTAAGCAGTCGGTGCGGATTTTCTCTTATTCTACCGAATAGTCCGTCTAGTGCGAGTAGTTGATCTTGAATTATTGCATGCGTTGTCGCTTGGTCGTGTGGGAGGGATTGTTTTTCTTCTTTTCCACCGTTTCTGGACGAGTATACTTCGGGTGCGCTCATCATCGCTTCCCATGCTGTTCTGGAAATTCTGTTGGTCGCTATCAGCAGTGGTGCCACTGCGTGAAGAGTTTGTAAATGAGTTTGCAAAAACAATAATTGTAGTCGGGTCTTGTCTGTTCGTAGTTCCAGGATTTGTGCGACTTTCTCCAGATGACTAAATGGTTCGCGAGAGGTGTAAAAAAAGTTGACGTCATTTTTCAGCAGGACAATTGTTTCTGTGATTTAAGTTGTCTGGTCGATTCGACGATATTCTTTCGCAGTTCTGTGGGTCGAAGTAGAGTAGGTAGAGCGGCTTGTAGTTGTTGTAGCTGGTTTTTGATGTCATCGCGACTGGTACATTCGTCGTCGTCGTCGTTGCTGTAACAAGTTGCACTTATCGCATGTCTAATAATGTAAAAATAAAGGTAAATTTGTATTATGAAAAGATTATGGTTAAATAGTACTGTCATATAGTTTTATGTTACTTTATCTTTTTAAACAGAATAACCCTGGTTTTTATTTGTTGTTTTTCATTTTATGTTTACGTTGGGGGTCTAATCGTTCTTTTAATCTTTGTCGCATGTGCAGAAATGGTGAACAATGCAATGATTTTATTATTGCAAGGAAAGATCACTTTAGTTTCATCGTTCTGAGTTGGACCAGTGCGTCTTCGATTCCCATTATGCATTCTTGTTGTTCCTCCAGTATTTGTCTTGATCGGTCTGGATATTGGCAAATTCGGAGTGGTGTCCATTCCGTAGACAGTAAGTGCATAATATATTGAATCTTGGGCATTGTCGGCCTTGTGGACAGTTTACTTCGAAGCAGGTGGAGCATTTGTTGGATTCGTTGAGGATGTTTGCTCGTGCGTTGCCAGTTCCGATGTGTGGGCATGCGTCTGCGTAGTGGTTTCCTTGTTCGCCACAGAAGGGGCAACGCATTCGCCATTCGTTTTCGCGCACTCCTAGGGTGTAGGTTCTGAGTTGGCAGGTGCGTTGTCGTGACACTGTGAGGAAATGTCGCATGTGGTTGACTGTTGTGCTTTGTAGGTCTTCGATGGCTTGAATTGTTCGCAGTTTACGAGTGGCGTCATTTCCGTCTTGGTTCACATCTAAATTAATCGCAATTATAAGTTTTTTGCTTCTGATTTTTTTGGTTTTGAATAGTCGTTGAGTTTGCCGAATTCCTGGTGGGCGTGTTGTAATATTGCAATTGTGTTGTATATTAGCTTGACTGTTAATTTTATGGAAGCTGTTAGTAGGTGTAGTAGAATTTCCAGTCAGAATGATAAAATTTGAGGTAAGAACAAAAATGTTATAGCTATGGTGAGACCTAATGCTAAAAAAAACAACAGTTTTGTACCAAGACGAAAAAACATTGATTATATGTGGGATATCGGGCCACACGAAATTTGTTGAAATGGTGGAGTTATCGCTGAATAGTAGTGTTTCGATAGGGTTCCGGATGGGATGGACATATTTCAGGATTCCTGATAATAAGAAGTATTGAGTGGATAGGCAGTGTACTGAGCAATTAATATTATTTCTTGCTTGATTCCTATGGAGATATATTGTTGTTGATGAGCTTTCTGGTGAGCATTGTATGGCAAGAGTCGTTTTCGCATATGATTTCCCCCGTGGTTGGTTGGTTTGAATTGCAGTTTATTGTTGTTTTTGCTCCCTTAGCGCAGTTATAGCAGCCCTGTAATTGTTAGTTTTCGACTGAACAGGAGGATTGTTTGATGTCTTGAATTGTATTATCGACATGACCCCGAAAGTCTATAATAAATTCTGCGGATACTGCTTGAGTTACAGTAGCTATGATTTGGGATTATTTCGAAAAAAAACTTCCCTCTGGTAGAACTATAGGAAATTTTTTGCGTATGTCAGTGAATGTCTCCTCAACGTTTGTGGTCCTACAGTTGCAGTTTACTTTGTTTTCCGCCGGGTTGCATTGACAGTCATCATGTATGTCGCATTGGAATTTGCGAGCTGATTTGTAGGAATCGCATGTGAGAAAAGTTGTTGTATTTTTTGGCCATAATGCAAACAAGTTTTCGCTTGATATGAATTGCTGGTCTAGAAAGGGTAAGGGCGGAAGTGCAAGTGTACTAAGTGTGATTGTAAAGTTGTTAATGGTTTTTGGTACGTTGGGAAGGAGTGGTTCTATGAATTATTCGTTACCCGTTTGTGAGTTTTTTAATGCTATTTCTAACAGGACTTTCTTTTTCCATTAATTGCATGTGAATGTTTCGTAGGTTTTTTATCTTTTAGCGTCGCGTAAATTCTATAGAAGATGCAACCTGAGCTGGGAAGTAGACAATCGCAGGCTAGTCCACCACATGATTCCATGCATCCTGTTTTCCCGGGGTAATGGTTTGCTTTCCTTAGTTGTTGAGTTGATTTTAGCACAGTTTTCTTCTATGCAAGAACCCATATGGGGACAACGTTTACTGTGAATGACATTCACGTTGGTATTGCGGGTGAACATTAACGTTTCTTTATCGCAGTAAAGTCGGACGTTTTTCCATACAACTTGTAGGTGCTAAAGGAGGGTATTGTTTGCGTAAATGCGCAGATAGGCTTGTTGTTTGAAGTTGTTGATTTTTAGTATTTCGGATATTCGCACTTTGCATGTTTTCCTGGTAGGGAATGTGTTGCAAATATTTGATTTAACCGTGAAGGCATCTATGTCTCGCCACGATTGTACGAGATATATTACCTGAGTTATCGTCAGTGTAATCGCCAAGATACTTGCTATTGCTCGTTGTTTGGAGGGATTGCGTTGAAGTGGTCGCAAGAAAAATCGAATTATTCTCCGTAAGTTTCTGTAAAAGAATATTATGGCTTTGACAAAAATTTGAAATGGTTTCAGAATCATGGTGGTTAGGCAGCTTAAGATGTAGATTATGACTAGAAGGAGGTATAATATTACTGTAACTGCGATGAGGGCTCCCACTGGCCAACACTCTGGGTTTAGTATAAGTGTTGAGCAGTATTGGCATTGGATATTTTCGCAAAAATCGGTGTTGGGGCAAGTTGTTCTGATGGCGGTTGATATATCTGCTATTTTCCACTTAACTAAGACCTCATAATCGCTGTGGAGTTCGCAGTTGTCCTCAATACAAATTTCAAATTGGGTAATGTTACTGGATTTGATGGTGACTCCATTTTTATTACACTGCATTTTTAAGGGGTTCTTGATTGTTGACTGAGTCGTAAAGCTGAAGAGGTTTAAAATCATTGAGGTGGTGAAAATGAGATTGGTTCTTAGTGTGGATGATATGGCTCTGGCTTTCTCTTGAGGGTTTTCGTTTCCCGCTCTAGTGCTTTCCCTATGTCGTGGTCTTATTGTTAGGTTATATGGAGGTGATTTTTTTGGCTTCTAATAGGTCCGTCGGTGTTTCTTTCTCTGGGTTCTTGTTTTTCGTGATTTCGTCGTCATTGAGTTCTAGCGGTATTAATAGATTCATAGGGCGCTTTATTTTTCGCCTTTTTGCTGTTATGAGTTCAGCTTCGCGAATGGTATTGTCAGTAGAAGGGTTTAATTGTGTTATTTTCGCCAATTTCCATTCGTTGCGGGGTAATATTGGGTCTGAAATTAAAACTATTGCTCCTATTCTGGGATTTGTCGATGTAAACCTACTTTTAGTGACCCATCTCTGGTGGTGTTCTCGTAGGTTGTTCAGATACAGAGTGTGCCATGTTTCCCAAAAGGTCTGAGTGATGTTGAATGAGGAAATCAGAGCCTCCTCTGCTTGTTTTCTTGTTTGTAGGGTAATCCTAATCATTGCTGGGTGGTAATCGGAATCTTGATCGTCATCAGATTGGAGGTTTTGGAATGGAAAACTTACTCTCATGTTCTCTTGGATGAAGTCTATGGGTCGGATAGAACTGATATTTTTGTATTGTTCCTCTTGATAAGTTAGGGTGTCTTGAGTTTAAAGTTGCCTCTATTTCTGTTATGATCGTAGTCAGAGCGTCAAAAGTTGATTTAGATTTTCCTAATGCTTTATATAGTGAGTGTTTTACTGATTTGATTAGGCCCTCATAAAATCCTCCTTGCCATGGGGCGTACGGAGTAATGGTGATCCATTCTATTTCGTTATTAGAGAGGGTTTCGAAGAATGAGTTGTTGCTTGTTATGTTTTTCAAGATTTGGGCTGTTAATGTGGACGTCGGTGCGTTATCGCATGTTATTGCCTTTGGTATTCCCCTGCGTGAGAAAAATCGTCTTGGGGCGTTGAGGAATGCTTCGGTTTCCATGCTTTTTAATAATTCAAGGTGGATGAGTCGCGTTGTGGCACATGTGAAGATGCACCCGTAGGTTTTGCATTCCTGGTTATTTTCTTTTGATGGTGAGGCGTCGAAGAAATCTTGCCCGATGTGTTCGAAAGGGTGGGATATAAGTACTCTTTTTTGAGGTAAGTGGGTCATTTCGGGATAGTTGTAGGGTAGACCATTGAAACGTTTACACTTAACACATTGTCGAATTAAGAATCTCGCTTGTTGCCGTAGTTGTGGTATCCAAAAGTGTTCGCGAACTGTTTACATAGTATGGGCAGTTCCGTGGTGCTAATTACCATGACTTTCCTGGACGATTACTTTTGCAATGTTAGTTTTTGGGGCGATAAAAATCGGACATTTAGCTTCTTCTGTTAGCGCTAACCTTCCTAATCGACCCCGTACTCTTGTGATTCCATTTTCGTCTTTAAATAATTTTAGAGTTTTTTGCATAGATTTGATGTATTCGGGTGTCAGTACAGAGTCTTGGTGTAATCTGATCACGGCATTTTTTTGCAAGTTGCATTTCTTTCTCGAAAGATATGGTTTGTCAGTGGGGATATCCTTTAGTTCAGGAATGTTGCATTTTGCGAGTGGTTTCGATATTTTTCGCAAGAATCGTAGTATCCATGCCATGATTCTTCTCGCTTTCAAAAATGTGCTGCATTTTTCCCACGAAAAAAAGGAGTTGTCCTTTTGGTTTGAGTGGGATGATAGTGTAAGGCAGTTCGTAGTATTTTCTTCGCTTAGTTTGGTAACTTGGAATAGCCTATAGTTCCACACTGATGTTGGTAGTTGTAAAAATTGAGGTCCCGTCCACCAAGTGTGAGTGGTGAATTTTTCTGATGGGATGCCCCGTGTTCCTGCGTCAGCAGGGTTGATATTTGTCGGGATATATCCAAAGAAGACTTTTGGACCAATTTTTCCAATTACTTCTACGATTCTGCGAATTTCAAGAACTCTGTTGTTTACAAGAACTCCTAGTTCGCGTTTTTCATGAAGTTTTTCTATCCAGTTAAGAGCTATTTGTGAGTCAGAAAAAATAAAAATATTTGCGGGTTTATGATACAGTGCTTTTAGAATAGAGAGTGCGAGGCGTGTAGCCATGGTTGATGCGTTCATTTCGAGTTTTGGTATTGTGCTTTTGCTCTTAATGGATGGTAGTTTGGATTTTCCCATTAATAAAGATGAATTGCCCTCCGAACAAAGGTAAGCGCATGCTGCAGTAGCTATTTCGCTGGAATCGGCAAAGACCGCGATATATTATTCGTCGCTTGACTTGAGGAGACGTGGGAGTTTCTTTGCAAAACCGTCTGATTGTTTCTCCAGTTCTTCCCACTCTTTGACATCTTCTTCTTTGAGGGGTTCATCCCATGAGTATTTTTTGAGCCAGAGTTTTTGTTGAAACTGTTTTTGTTGTACCAAAAGAGGAACCATCCAGCCGAGGGGGTCGTATACTAAGGCAATTTGTCGAGCAACTGTTCTTTTGGAACTTTTAGTTGTTTCTATCATTTTACATTGAACGGAAATGCTGTCTTCTAGTGAATTCCAAAGTATACCTAAAACTTCCTCTGTTGATTTGACGGAGTAACATTCTTCTAGAAGTTGTTCTCGTAATTTAGTGTTATTGGACAAGAATTGTCGCAAGTTCATATTCATTTGTTGGAAAATTTGTCGAGCTTCTAAAGCTTGTGGTCAATTCTTCGGGATCATCGCTTGCTAAGATGAGGTTATCAACGTAAAGGTTGTCACTGATTTCCATTGCTAAAGTATGATTTGGGACATTGTTGTTCAAATGAAATTGTATAGCTCCTGCTAGAAGGAATGGAGAGACATTAAGACCGAACGTTACTCTTGTGAAGCGATATATTATGATATTACTAGGGTCGGGTGGTAGTTTTGAATCTTTGAGCCATAAACATCTTGTCGCATCCCGGTCTTTTTCGTTGAGGCGGATTTGTAAGAATGCTTTTTCCACGTAGGAAATTGTGACAAATTTCTTTGTCCGGAAACGACTTAGCATGGCGTATAAGTCAGGTAAGATTAGTGGTCCTTGGTGGAGGACGTCATTAAGTGAGGGACATTCTTTTTGATGTGCTGTTGCCTCGAAAACAATTCGTAATTTCGTGTTTTCTTTTTGAGGCGTTATGACTGGTTGGTGGGGTAAGTAGTGTATGGGGTTAGTGTTAATGGAGTCATCGTGCACCTCCTCTATAATCCCTTTTGCTTTTTGATCGCGAAAGACTTGGTCGTATTGTTGTAGTAACTCGGGGTTTTGTTTGAGAATATTATAGGTACTTATTAGTCTCTTATAGGCAATGGTTTTGTTGTTGGGCAGTTGTGCAAAATTCCTCTTCAAATGGTAGTCGTACATAATAACCGTCATCTCGCTTTTCGATGGTGTTATTTGAAAATTCTAGGACTTTCGTATTAACTGCTGCTTTTTTGGTGTTTTTTGGACCGGAATACTCTTCAATTCCTGCCGAGTCTAATGACCAGTATTTATCCCATTGATCTATTTCGTCTAAGTTGACTATTGCGCTGATTTTCGCTAAGCTTTCGGTTTCTTGCAGGGTTGTGCTGTTTTCAAAAGTGATGTTATTATTTTTGTGTACCTTACCCGTTAGAAGATATCCCAATTTGGATGGTATTAGTCGTAGACCTGAGGGTAGAGTGTACTGTGATTCTGGAACGTTCAAAAGTGTCCATAATTGATCGTATCCTAATAGGATTTGCGGGTTTATAGTTCGCTCTTTGGTATTTAAGATGATTTGTTTCTGGTTCAGGAATTCTAAGTCTTCTTGGCTTAGCACAGCTGATTTGCCTTCCTTTGTTATAAATTGGGTTTTGTGAAGCTGCAAATCATGTGGAGTCCCGTTAATATCGTAGATTTGTAAATTGGTTATTTCACTTTTTGTGTGTTTTCCCTCTTTCGCACTGAAAGTGTAGATAGATAAGTTGACTGTCTTTATGATTGGGAGGGATAGTTCGTCTGCTAACTGCTTTCGGATAAATGATTGGTCTGCTCCCGTGTCTAAAAGTATGTCCACCGTTGGCCAGTTGCCGGAATTATTTTTAACCTGTGCTGACCCAGTTAACAGAAGAACGTCTGTTTGTTGTGGAAAATCTTCCCTAGTATTTTTACATTGGAGGGTTATAGTGTTTTTAGCGCTATCTAAATCGAATGAATCGACTCGGTTTTCTTCGTCTGCGGTGGTATGATTTTGTCGTAATGTTTTCTTTTCCATTTGCCTAGACTTCATGGGTGGTAGTTTTGGATGGCTTGGCGTTTTTTGATAACTGCCGGGGGGCGATTGACTTGATTGGATGCGTTTTGGGCATATCGAGAAATGATGTTTTTTCCCTTCGCACCTGTTGCATCCTGGTTTGGTGCATTCTCGTAAAAAATGATTGAGTTTCGCGCAGTTTAGGCATCTTTTATTGTCTTTCAAAAAATTTGCGCGATCGTTTATATTGGTAATTTTCTTACATCCTAAGGGGTTATGGTCGTTTCGCTTGCAGTATATGTAGATGCTTGATGTAAGAGAGGTGGTATAGGGTCTGGTATATTGGCTTTGTTTATTGGAATGACTTAGCATTTCGTTTACTTTCTCTTCTGTTGAAATTACTTTACCTAAGTCTGCGAGAATTTGTTGTACTGACCATTCTTCGAGGGTTTGGTCCGGATTTAGCTTTTGGTTCAGTACCTTCGTTTGGTATTTTGTATGGAATTTGGAAAAAAAATTTTGTGTCATGAAAGAGCCCGTAAGTTGATGTTATATTGCTTTAGTTGTGACGTTAATGATACTAAATATTCCAAAAATTTCCTTTGATCACTGACGTCTGAACTTCGTGCTGTTGCTTTTTCTAATCGGGTTTGGAGGTTGTAGACTAGTTTTGATTCGTCTCCATATTTGGATCGCAAAAATTGGATAGCGGCGAGATAGTTGTCATTTGTGACGGGGCACCGCTTTATTGCTTCTCTAGCGTCTCCTTTCAGGCTTCTCAGAAGGTAGTTGAATTTCTGTAGGTTAGTCATAGGTTGACTATTAACGTTAGCATCAAAGAGCGCCCGAAAGTTATCAAATTCACTCAATTTTCCTGTAAATATTGGGATAGGTATGGCGAGGAGTTGTACTTTGGGGCATAATGTTTCAATTGTTGAGGCATGACTCACCTTTTCTGAATTTTCTGATCCCGCCTTTTTTGCTTCTATCCTGATTGCAAGTATTTGAGCTTCTTCGAGGATGTTTTCTATGTCCTCGATATATTCGATTAACTTTTGTTCCTGATCCTCTGAAATGGGGTCAGTTAGTTGGTCTACTGCTTCTGAGAAGCTTGCTAGCGCATTACTTACTGTGTCGCAGCTAGTTCTTAGAGCCATAGCGGCTTCTGCTAGGGAAGGTATCGTATGATCGCTCTCCAAGATGTTGCGAGTATCTTCTATTATTTTTCGCAAGGAATTTTTGTGTCGGGTGACTAATCCTTTTTTAATTTTTAGAGTGGTTGGTCAACTCATTTTTTTGCTCAAAGAACTAAGTCGTACCTTTGTGGTCGTTGTCCTTGTTGTTTTTGTTTGGACGATGCACCAGTTTTTTAGGCCACGCGGGACTTTATTTACCTCAAACTTGGGTAATTAAACCAGCAAAATGGTATGATAAAACAACAAAGGAGAAACAGTTTACAATACGATTAATACAAAGAGAGAGAGAGAGTGAGAAGGAGAAAGAACTTTAAAGATCGGTTAATGATCTGAAGTTGTCTGTCTCTGGTGTTGCACCGCGGTCCTTATATGGGAGTCGGTCCATTCAGTGTCTTGTCTCGTTCGAATTGGTTGTGTCGTCTCGTACCAAAACATTTGTCGTGGCGGCGACGGTGACGGTTCTTTCCTTCCCATGTTCGTTGACTCATGTTTGCACCATGTTTAGCCTACGCCTGGAATTAGTCATCGCAAGAATCCTGCATTTTGCAAGAAATAACTCATTCTGAAGATATTTGCACGGAATCGCGTAGCCGCGATATTCCCGGATCGGCATTGATGTGTTTATCTAGTTTTAGTTTGATTGAAAATTGAATGATGAATATGACTGTTGTAAATTTTATCAGAGATGTCAAGATATACAAAAGGGTATGATCGATTAGTATAATTGCATGGCTTTGAATGAAAGAGTGATCGAGAGAGATCGAATAAATGAAAAATTAGTTTCCTTTACAAAAAATTTCCGACTTACAAGTTAAAATCATGAGTGCACATACAAGAATCAAAGTTTTGCATAGGTTCCAAAGTTACAAAATTGCAGAACGACTTACAGAAAAAAAAATTCAAAAATTGAATTACAAAACTTCAAAACTCGAGTTCCAAAAAATTTCAAATTTACAATCACATTTCACAATTACACTTATATTTTGCAATTTATGCAGTAACGCTTACAAGTTTCAATAACCTCCTAACTCGAAGGTGTGCTGGGGGGGGGTGGGTTTGTGCCTTCGCCATTCTGCCCTTGCATTCACAGTTATGACAAGTGGATTTGGTTCTGCACCAGCTGACAGTATGGTAGGCTGTCTTCAGGCAGCGCTCACACAAATTAAGATCCTTACAACGATGGTAACGATCACAAATGGTTGGGGAATTGTTGCAAAGCGTTGCCCAATGCGGGCCATTTGAAAGAATGAATGTGCCACGCGTTCCGATATGCACTTTACTCGAGCAATCGGCAGTGAAATCGACAGTGACCTCAAACATGGGTAATTAAACCATTTACTAAATAACTACCACAAATACATAGGAAATGAAGACTGAAGCTTATACAACTAGACCTAGAGAGAAACAATCATAGAAAAATGTCTAAAAATGCACCAAAGGAATACGTCGCAATGCTCAGCGTCGAGTCGATGCACCGAGTTGTCGGCGTCCCTCTGCGCCTCGTCTTTATACAAAATCGTTATCTCGACATCAACGCCTTTAACACATTCTTTAAACAAAATGTTTTGAGAATGCTTGTCTCTGAAGCTGATGTTCACTGAGATAAATTGAAACTTGCTAAGTCTGAAAATCTCTAAAGTATTTCACCCACGGTCTTTTATAATCACGCTCGTCGTGATACCCTTACAAAAAAATACAGGTATGCTGTCCCTGTGCCGGTCGACCCGACGGCCCAGGACCCTGACTCTTAGTTGACGTTCCCGATGACTGCGATTGTTTGGCTTCGGTCCAGAGGCTGTTCCGTATTTCTCCGAGGAGACGTTCCATCTTTCCCAGCCTTTGGTCCAACTCCTACCGTGATCTCAAGACGTTTCTTTTTCACTACAGGATCGCTTACAAGATGCTGAGGGCATTTCTGGTCATCTGTCCGTTCCGCGAATCTTTCCAGTCGTTGGATTACCCTCAGGAAATCTTCCACTCTGCAGGGTTGGCACGAAATATGCCCCGCGGTGGTCTCCGGTACCATTGGTCCAGCGAATCTTGGTCCGAAGCGGAAACCACGTGAATTCTGGCTTCCATTTCATTATCGGGATTCTGTGGTAGCAGTTTCGCCGCACCCTGTTGCTCTTTGGGATTTTCCAATCGTGGAAGTTCTCCGCACATTCTTTTTACTGAAGTTGTTACAAATGTTACAACGCATTAGTTACATACTCAGATCTTAATTCCGGTTACATTACACATAACAAGATCAGGATATGATCACGTTATTAGATGTAGAGAGTACGGATGAGAATAAGTGTAATTTTTACGGAAAGTACTAGCGTGCTGATAACAAGTCGAATGCATCGCTTAATTAGCAAGATGAGCTTAAGAGGAGGGAAGAGTAACTCAATTGCCGTGAAGAATGATTGTCTGTCCTTTTCCCTCCGCGGGCGGAGGTGTACAGTACAGATAGAAGCATGAGCCCTGGGAACGTGCAGCATACAGCCGTGGTATAGAAAAATAGCGGTTGTACTTTCCCAAGAAGTGACTAATGTCTAGAAGGTCAAGCACGAGACCGCTATCGCTGTTTTCGTTGTTGTCTCCGCCCCATATTTGAAAATACTTCTGGAAGGGTTTGATTCCATTCACATAAATAAGAGTTTGTTGTATATTGAAAATCGTGAATTTTTGACCACGTTGCGCTTGTAATAGTTCTCGCACACTTGCCACATTGTATCATTGTATGAGAGTTGTATCTTATTTCAGAATCCTTTTTCAGCGCATCGCTGCGCGAATTGTTGAGTGGCACAAGTAACGTGCGCGATTGCTCGGTGAACGTGAGATTTACAGCCAAGTGTGGTCGTTGTCCCTTTCACACAATTATAACATCCTACAAGGGATCGAGGTGAGAAATCACATGAAATCTAGAATTTCCTTCTCCACATTCCATATTTGAGGGTGTACATTGACGGCAATTTCAGCCATGGGTGACTTCGTGTGAATAATTGGAGTCCAATGTAAACCTGCTGCAATTATTCTCTTACTCAATGGTATGGGTAATGTATTGGACAACAGAAATGCGTCTGACACATTATTATGAGTTCAATAACAGTTGACACAGTCTTCTGCCGGGTTACATTTACAGGTGTTTCGATTGAAGCACGTGGAGTTGTCGGAATGTTCCGTTGGAAGGTGCAACGTGTAGCTAAACTGACAAGGGAAGCTTGTGAGCGATCGGTGACGATTAATAACGAGACCCATATGGGCGCGTAGTGCTTCGCACGAGGAACGCAACGATGTGTTCACCAGGTGCTTTCGCCACCTGATTGATCTGAAAATGGCCGGCGAAGTTTTGCACTGCCGCATGCGTAGGCTTACCGCTAGCGGGAATAGCGAGGATGAGTTTATCCTTCAGAGCGGCGAGGTGGCCTTATGGATAGTATTGTGGACTCATAATCTAGTGGTCGAGGATCGGTCCCTCCAGGACACTTTTGTTTTGCCTTCATATGCTAGATTCCAAATTAGGCTCCTTTTACAATTTTATCGCAGTTGCTGGACGGAATCGCGTTTGGAACGAGTATGGCCAGCAGAGTACGCACAAGGGACAGTATTTACTAGCACTCATGTATGTATGTTACCCATACCTACCGTAACCAACCGAAATCGACACCAAATTCAAAAACTAATGTCAGATTCGTGATCAGCGCCCCTAATAACCCCCATAGACACAGTTTGGGCTGAATCGGTGATTTCGACCCAATCAGCCTTACTAGTGTCAAGTGAGTAAAGTATGAAGGTCCACTTGCCGAGAATATTCTTTATTCTATTGCTCCACTTTTTCCACTCTAAAGAACATAGACTCAATTTTGAATGAGTTTCTTTTCATATTGAACAAGAAGGATCACTTGGGCAGCTGACAAATCCACAATTCACAAATCTAACATCAGCTTTTCCCATTGTGTTTGACAGTCGCTTGCTAGGGTTCGTAGTAACAAAATAGGGTGATTGGGTCGAAACCACCGATTTCGCCCAAACTTTGTCTACGGGGTTATTCGGGACGCTGATCACGAATATGGCAGTAGTTTTTGAATTTGGGGTCGATTTCGGTTGGTTACGGTAGGTATGGGTAACATACATACATGAGTGCTAGTAAATACTGTCCCTTGTGCGTACTCTGCTGGCCATACTCGTTCCAAACGGGATTCCGTCCAGCAACTGCGATAAAATTGCAAAAGGAGCCTAATTTGAAATCTAGCATATGAAGGCAAAACAAAAGTGTCCTGGAGGGACCGATCCTCGACCACTAGATTATGAGTCCACAATACTACCGACTAGGCCACCTCGTCGCTCTGGAAGGTAAGGTACTCCCGCTGGTGATAAGGCTATACATGCGGCAGTGCAAAACTTTGCCAGCCATTTTCAGCTCAGCCAGGTGGCGAAAGCGCGTTGCATTCCTCGTGCGAAGCCCTACACGCCCATATGGGTCTCGCTTTGAATCGTCACCGATCGCTAACAAGCTTCCCTCGTGAGTTTCGTAGTGTAGGACGACGGTAATATCACGCCACGTGCTTAGTTAGCGGTGTGGGTTGAAATGATAGCGAAGAGTTTTCGAGGTTGTTCCAAAATGTTTTACAACATGGTATTTCATCTCTGCTTCACATGACATTGAATTTTCGTTACCTTCAGAGAACCCTAGCTGTAATTTCATGATTTCAAACCAAGAGGGACACACGAATACCTCAAAATTCTTTTCATCTGTAGGGACGTGATAAATTCTATAAAAAAGATATCCTGATGAAGGAAATCTGCAGGAAGAACATAGTCCTCCGCATGATTTTGAACAATATGTAATTCCCGCGTACTTGTTTCAAGTTCGAGTTCTTCCACAAGAATGGTAGGTGTTACTTTTGCACGTTTCGAACGGTGCATGACCCCATGTGCGGGCATCTTTTCGATATTGAAAGTTAGTGTATTCCTCGTAAAATAGAGAGTCTCCTTTCGACACCTAAAACGATGCAAAAGGAAGTAACAACAAGCGATATCAAAAAACGGAATAAGTTCTCTACCACCAAATACGAAAGTAGAATTTCGCGATGTTTCGGACGCATTAGATTCAATCATCTAGCCAGGGCACTCTGGAACCAATTTTTTTATTACCACATCACATGCTCACCCGTCTCGTCATACAACAGCTGCACATCAACAGCGGACACCAGTGTGTAAATGAAACTATGGCTCAGATACGAACACGGTTTTGGACTCCTCGAGGTCGCCAAATAGTAAGAAGCCAGGTAAAAGTGTATAATATGCAAAACGTGGAATGGGAAGCCCTAGTTCTACCCCGATTCACCGAGTTTACCACATGCGAGCACACAACCCTCACGCCCATTTTCGCCCGTGGGAATTGATCTCGCCATACCGTTCAGCGTCATAGCCAGTGTGAAAACAGTTTGTAACAGTTTGGGTTAAATTACCAACTTGGACGGCAACATGAGCAGTTCACCTAGAAGTTGTTGGTAATTTAAGTGCAACAGAATTTGTAAACTCGAAGGTTTGTTGCGCGGAGAGGTAAACCACAACTTATCACATCACATGACGGAACAAATTTCAAACTCGGACAAGAAATTATCAGCTCCAATGATCGCGACTCAATTTGTTACATGTCGCGAATTTCAAACACTTGGCGAATGATAAAATTCAATGGAAAATTATCTCCCCGCTGTCCTCCAAGGAGGGTGGTTGTTACGAGAGGTTAATCGGAATAATGGAACTTATCCTTAAAAAGATCCTAGTTGTTACGAGAGGTTAATCGGAATAATGGAACTTATCCTGTAATGGTTGTAGTGAATGGATCAGAAATCGTCAATAATACGGTGGCGAATCGATCCAAATCGATTGCTTCTTATTCACTACCTAGATCCTACAGAATATATACATATATATAATGTATAAATGATACAGTATATTTATAATAGTTATATATAATATGACATATATATAATAGTCATATATAATAGTATATAATATATAATATATATCATTAATAATTCTAATTTATATAATATAATATTATATTTATTATAATTATATAATATATAATATATATAATTAATAATTATAATTTATATATAATATCCGGTTATATATAATAGTTATATATAAGTCCAAAATATATAATAATATATGACAAAAAATTTTTTAAGCAACGATCATAACGAAATGTGAAGCGGTGGTTAACTCCAAACCATTAACATACAGTGGAAGTACACCGAACGAAGGCTCTACAAAACTTCGACCTATTGATTTCTTGCTATCTTTTGCAAATTTACGTCACGTACCCCCTCCAGAAGATGGAGACGATGAAAATATAATAATGGAATTTATCTACCAACCATTTCAATAAGACAGCAGGCATCGGTGGTTCGGTTGTAGAATGCTCGCCTGCCACGCGAGCGGCCCGAGTTTGATTCCCGGCCGATGCATCATGTTTCGAACTGCTTCACGGTTTGAATCCGATTTTGGTGGTTCTGACCATTTTTAACAGTACACGGTTTATGTTTATATACTTATTATTCAAACATTATGGTTACATGTAGACAATTCAACAATTCACGCACAACTACTTTGCTGTTCCAACCATTCTTACTACGTCGCATTCCGCCTCACTCTTACAACACTTACCTCACCTTTTCCAAGCTCTAGCCGGAGGGTCCGCTACGGAGTGTCGACCGACACCCGGGCGAGACTGGTGTTCCACCTGTCCTGGAGAAGAGTCGGGTGAGTGGAGAAGGGCCAGTGAGCGCGGAAGCGTGCTTGGGGGAAGTGCCAGAAGTGTCAAAAGTGTTAAAAGTGGAGAAAGTGGAAAAGTGCTTTGAGGCCTGGACCGCCCTTCATGAGCCGCTTTCGGGTCATGGCAACCATGCTCTGATAAATTGATCCAAAATGGTTCCTAGGGTTAGTACACCATTTCTTCCGTTGTACTTCAAAGTCATAAGCTACGTATGTACCACCTCTCCACCCGGTGCTGAAAATGGCTGTTTTGCTCTCTCTCCCGCTCAACAAGTTGGTGATAAGGCTGATATGATAACCTACCACCGTTTTCGGTGGAATGGGAGTAAGCCTCATTTTCATCCGTTGTTCGTCCCTCGAAAGGTGTCTGCAGTTGTATTTATAACTGTGCCTCGATTTAAAGGTGTGCGACATCTACACGAATCGTTGGTGAATGGTTTGCAGTTCACGACCAGAACGGGTTGCAGGTTTAAATTCGATATGAGCTCTCCAACAGTGTCCACTGCTTCTTCGTTCGACGAACTGATGTTACGACAAACATTCGATAACGCGATTGAGGTGAGTTAAAATGCTTTGCATAAAGGTGTTCGAAACACAGAATTCCAGGAAACATGCCGTAACTTCGGACTTCTCTCACCTTTTCACACGTTTCAAAGAGGCGACGTTGGCTCACAGAAAGACATTGGTTTGTTCCTAAACAATCCTTAATTGTCCTCTATGTGTGCTGCGTGGTAGTACAAAATCCAGCAGCATGCTACAACCGGCACGTGGGCACGAGTTGTACAAATGAATTGTGCTGCAGCAAAAAGCTGTTGAGCTTGATGTTCTGGCGCTATGTGGGCTGGAAAGTGCAGAGTGGTGGTCCGCAATGTTACGTGGACTCTAACGTGTTATCATTATCCATTGTTAGCATTCAACTCGGTCGGTTTTAACATGTTTTAAATGATAACTCTACACAACTGTTCACACCACAGCAATGAAACACTGATAGGGCCGGGGGCACACTAATAGCGGACGGCAGCGGACGGCAGCGGACGGCAGCGGACGGCGACGGACGGGGATTAGCGATTCAAGGGAACTGGAACATTTTTGTTTGACAGAACATATGTACATATATAACATATAACATATAACATACATAACAACATAACAATTGTCATTATAATTGTCTCCGGATATAATGACGGCACTGGCCTGATTGCAAGTGTTCCTTCGGTCTGTTGTTCTTACGTTATCCTAAAGCTTCAATAATGTTTGTTTGTTTATTGTTCTTAGTTTTTTTTTTCATTTACAAGACTAGTTATATTTGTTATTGTAATGACAAGTTGTCTGGAATACGTTGTTGTTGACGGGCGGCGACGGGCGGCGGCGGGCGATGAAGTATAACCCGGGCCATAGATATGGCAATGATAGCAAGTTAGGGCCGGTTCAGAGTGTTGCTGCATGACTCTGCAGCAACAGAGGGGCGGAGCGTCGTTCCGTTCGGGACTGTGCGTTGCTGCAGTTTTCTGCACCAACGCACAGCAGCAGCTCGGTCGGTTTTGACATGTTTGATATGTAAACTCTTCAGAATCGATCGATGGCGTGGCGTCGATGCGGTTCAGAGTGCTGCATGCAGTGCAGCGCTGCATGCTGCATGACTGCACAGCAACACTCTGCAGCAACAGAGGGGCGGAGCGTCGTTCCGTCCGGGACCAGCGTGTTGCTGCAGATTTGCTGCAGTTTTCTGCAGCAACAGCACAGCAGCAGCACGGTCGGTTTTGACATGTTTGACATGTAAACTCTTCAGAATCGATCGATGGCGTGGCATCGATGCAGCAGTTGCAGCAGAGAATTCCGGTGGGAATTCTCTGCAGCACTCTGAACACCCCCCCTTGCTGCAGAGTGCTGCATGCAGCTGCTGCAGCGCTGCATTTCCTATCCTTCACCGTTGCTGCAGCTGCATGCAGCAACACTCTGAACCGGCCTTAAACACTAGTGCGATAATTCTGTGGCGGAACGGGTTCCCATTGCGCGTCAAAAATGCGCCTTGTGTGTGGCTGCACGATGTTTCTGAGGACCTGCCGCATTTTACGACAATACATTATTCTCAATGCTTGCAAACAGAGTTTGCAAACGTATTTCCCAGAAGATTAAAGCGTAAGAGGACTAGAACTCGGAAGAAGAAAGGTAAGTAGGCACGAAATTTATATAAGAGGTAGCCAACCATGGAAATTTATGTAAGAGGTAACCGTTTTTATAATTGAAACCGCGTGGCTTCGCCAAGTGTTCAAGCTAGGGGAGGCACTCCGGGTTGGGTGGACCACGCTGCAGATGAAGGGTCCAAAATTTAAACGCTACCGGACGATAACTCATTAGCCTACTGTTTTAAAACCGCGTGGCTTCGCCACGCGGTCAGGCTAGGGGAGGCACTCGAGTGAACCACTACTTCGCTGCAGATGGAGGGTCTAAAGGATAACAATCGAAAGCAGAGCGATGGTCAAACCTTGAACTAAGCATTGCAAAACTATGACGCAGAGAGGAATCGAACCTTCAAGCCGTGGACAACAATCACCTTCGATATCCACTCAGCCATCTCAACCACAATGATAACTGTTCTTGAATCGATTCTCGATCCCAGCCGTCTACGGCAGCGTGCGCGTGAAATCCGTAGAGCGCTGTGCAGTTACACACAACGCGCAATTCTTGACGCGCAATGGGAATCCGTTCCCCGCGGAAAAAACATTTCCCTCCCGCTAACTCACATAACACCGCCTTGATGGTCCTCGATACGATCTAGGAATCTCGTAAAATTTGAGGCATAGGGCCTTTACGACGACCATTCTCGTCCAACGTGCCGTCGTGCAATGCAGTGTGTTGAGTGTACTCAGCGAACAGCTATCGCTTTGGACGAGAATGCTCGTCGTCGCGTGTTTCGCTCAATTCCACTTATAACGGCTAATTCGTCGCGCAAACTGCTCGTCGTCGATTATGTAACGGCCCATAGCTTTTGAGCGGTCGATTAGAAGAAGAATTCGTCCTTTCTCAAAGAGTTTCAGTTTTGCAGACTTGCACGAAAGTACAGCACCCCCGAACGGATTGCCATTGCGCGTCAAAAACTGCACGTTGTGTGTAACTGCATGATGTTTCTGGGGATGTGCCGCATTTTACGACAATACATTATTCTCAAGGCGTTCTGGAGCTTTTCATAACATAAACGAAGGCGCTTTTATTTGAAAAATATGCAATTATTTGAAATAATCTCTGGTTTGACCCTTATGGTATCACTTAGGCTTATAAACCTCGAATTTTTGAATTATGAATTATCGCATTTTACATTACATACATTATCCTCAAGGCGTTCTGGAGCTTTTCCGTGAGAAAGTAGCACTACCAACCCAACCAACCATTAAATATCTTACCACCTAAACGCAACAGGACGGTAATTCATAAGCGTACTGTATTGAAATAGCGTGCGCCACGCGGTCAGGCTAGGGGAGGCACTGCGGGGTGGGTGAACCACTACTTCGCTGCAGATGGAGGGTCTAAGGCTATTGTTATACCGACGCTCATGGTGAGCGTCAGCTGCTTGCGAGCGGTGAGCGCCCAGCCGCTGAGCACGCGACGCACGCACACACGCGCCCGAAGCATACAGAGCAGCCCTCGACCGACCCCCAGCGAAAGGGTCAATCGCAGTGCAATGCCCAACGACTAGCGACGACGCGCGTGAGCGTCTGCATCACAGCCCGTGAGCGTCACCACGGCAGCGTCTGACGTGAACTCGCACAAACGCGTCTAGCCCCACGGTGTCTGGTACTGAATGGGACGAGTTGCGCTGGCAGACGCTGGGGGTGAGCGTCGGTATAACAAAGGCCTAAAACCTAAACGCAACAGGAGGATAATTCATAAGCCTACTGAATTGAAACCGCGTGGCTTCGCCACGCGGTCAGGCTAGGGGAGGCACTCCGGGGTGGGTGGACCACTACTTCGCTGCAATTGAAGGGTCTGAAAGACAACAATCGAAAGCAGAGCTTCTCTGCATTTCACTTTATGACACGCAGCGCGTGGTAAAGCGTGCGCAAATGTATCCTCGACGCAAGCAAATGTACGGTATGCCAATGGACATCAAGAGGTACGATCCTATCAATGCGCAGCTCTCCATTAATATAGATGTGTTGATCATTTTCATTCGAATGGCGATGATTATGTCTGGCATGGGCGGTGGTTGGTCGTAGGAAGTAGATCACTCAAAGAACGACAAAAAATTTAATTATCATTCGAGTATATATAGATCAGTTCTGTAAACTTGAAACTTACGAAAGAAACCGGCAAGCGTATAAAGTGTGAGCTGAGCATTGCAAAACTATGGGACAGAAAGATTCGAATCTTCAAGTCGTAGACAACAATCACCTTCGATATCGACTCAGCCATCCTGACCACTATGAAAGCCGTTCTTAGATCTCTTATGCCGATCCCACCCGTATACGGCGCCGTGCGCGCGAAATCGGTAGAGCGCTGTGCAGTCACGCACAACGCGCAGTTTTTGACGCGCAATGGCAATCCGTTCGGGGTGAGGTAATAACGTTTCACTGTTTTGCAGTGGTCATGCCCCCTGTAGGAAGCCAATACTGCTCACCCTGGGAACCCTTTGACTCTGACAGAGACTATCGCCGTCACTATCGATGTCTATTCCATCTTGCATCGCCGTCGTCAAAAATGTCTCTCCCTTCCCTCAGTCGATCTCGTAAAGTCTAGCGCACTTCCTAGGATACTTGAGTGCTATACCATATAGACTGCACTCGGCATGTTATCACTATTATATTATTATTTCTTGAATCCACTGCGACAAGTACGTTGGTCTAGACGTCTCACAAGGAGAGCCTTTCTGGATGTGCCAAGCTTTCGTGATGCAACTTTTACAGGATGTAGGTTCCATTGCAGGTACTCGAAAACCATACCTCATTTTTTCGCTAGGCACCTCTGTGATGGGAAAAAAGGCTGCCGAAAAATGGAAGGCGAGCACATCACACAGACCGCGCGAGCTCATTAGAGACCGCCGTATCCAGAGAAAGTGTCCTTTCGGAGCAGTGGTAGCGGTGCGGCCTCTGATGTGGGGCTCTTGAGTTCGGTTCCGCATCCGGCGAGGATTTTTGCACTTATTCGGCTATCGTTATTATATGCTTGCATGATCACTGGATGCAATTTCTACGGGGTTGATGCTTCTTTGTAAGTAAATAGCACGTATTCCTGCGCTTGTATGAGTTACTTTCCTATGGATGGGACCTACACGTCATTAAATCACCGTAGATACTGCAAATGCACATGAATATTCCGAAACTAATGTCAGATTCGTGATCAGCGATCCAAATAACCCCCACATGCGAAGTTTGGGCGAAATGGGTGACCATGATGTCTCGAGCCTCGTCCCAGGTGTCGCTAGAGTTGCCCAAGGTTCAGTCTCTAATGAACCACTGGTAATATTTTGCCACCATTCAGACTCTAGCTGTCAGAAAATCTTCAGCATCCACTACTTTCCTCCCAGGAACTGCCTGAAAGTCTCACCTAAACTGCTGATCATGAATTTTATTCTCGTTTCCTGAGCTCTGATTGGTGAGCGCTGGCTATGGTAAGGGTAGGTGAGAGAGGTGCCTGGGTCAAAATAACCGATTCGGACCATATGTCGCATGTGGGGGTTATTTGGGTCGCTGAATCACAATCCCATCACGAATCTAAGATTAGTTTTTGAATTTACGTCCGTTTAAGGTAAGTTACGGTGGACATTGACTGTGTGATGTGCTCGCCTTCCATTTTTTTCGGCAGCCGTTTTTCCCATCACAGAGGTGCCTTGAGAAAAAATGAAGTATGGTTTTCGAGTACATATAAGGTACCCTACATCCTGTAAAAATTGCATCACGAAAGCTTGGCACATCCAGAAAGGCTCTCCTTGTCAGATCATACCGTCGGGCATTTCATATTGGCACTGTCGAAAGAAATCACAAACTCTCGCTATTAACCCACAACATCGAGTTGTTCAACCGTCTCATTGTCAATACCAGCGCATCAGTCTCTCCCGCATCAGCCGCTCGGCTACTGTGGTATTGAGCCAATTGAGAAAATGTAAGCGCGGCACAGTGACGAAATTAGAGGTTTCCTTTCATTCATTTATTATTTTCTGATAATTTTCACTCATATTTAGACAAATATGTATGCGAAGCAGCTGACGTAACGGCTCAGTCGTTTTCAAAGGAGTTCATGCCGACTATGACGTACGACCATTCTGCCATTCTCACGCCCGCCATGGAGTTGAGCAATCGTAGCAATGGTAAGTGTTATAGCCATGGGTTTTATTTCACCTGGCGACAGCTTTCATGATATCACTAACATGTTCATAATCACTGTTGAATTTTCGCCAGGACTACGAATCAGACGTGTTTCAGAAGCAAGGACCATGAGCCCATACATAGTCGAAAAGACGACGTCAGTGGCTTCCGAACAGTCTGAAGATTTACCCACGATGTCCGATGCGTTCACCTGTGAAGCGCCAGAAACGAATAGACCAGAACTCGAGTGTTCTCAGGGATTAACACAAGAGTTCTACATCCATCGCGAACGATTAAAGAAGTTTCCGGTGTCGTATTATCATGTCGAAGAGATGAACAAGGGACCTGGTTAGTTTTCGAGATCTGGAATGCTAAAATGCTAGATTGAGTTTGCCTCATCAATATGGTAAATAACATAAGGAGTGGATTCCTGCTTGTAAACTAAGTCAGTATTTTTATGAACATACCTTAATTGGGCCGACGTTTCAGCGCCCTTGTTCTCTTCACAGTTTAGCACAAGCCGAAATAAATTGTTCTGAAAAATAGGGAACAACTGAACGACTAACGGACAATTGACGATTGAAGAGGTTTGGGAAGAAACTAAGCGTTTTGAAGTGGACCACTGAGATCCACCTAGTACCCGTAGCACGTACGGAACGTGGGTTACTGAGCTTCCACGCCTAGGAAACATACGCTTACAGGGACATTTCGACAAACGGAGCCACTTCTTGGGTTACTTCCTCACTCCTCCCTCTTGATTCTGTATAGAAGACCGTCAATTAGCCAAAATGTACCCGGCAACCATGCAATTCCTCGGTCTCCCAAAGAGGCGGCAGGTGCAGCACACTGTTCTCCATATGCACTCACGCAAATGATACCGTATCAGCACATACCTGGTTCTGCCAGCCTTTTATCACGACTGACATCAAAAGGTAACATTTAGTGGACTATGCCCCTCGCCTTGCTCAAGTTCCATCTCAATATCAGCTTGAATCGCTCGCCGAGATATACGTGTGCGACTATCCGCAATTTTTCAAGAGGTAAATTTATCCTTAATATCTGAATTTAGTAAGTTGACATCTGCAACTAACTGGTTTTCGAGACAACCAACCCCATGTTCATAGAATAAGTTTCGGGAACAAAGAGCTATAGTCACAATGGGCCCAAGGCAGAATCCCCCAAAGTCTTTACTCCACTTCCTCTTCCGACGATTGTGAAGACGTGCGAGCATTTCTCTATAAAACTTCATCTTTGTAATATCTTTTCCCTATTTGAGCAAAAAAACATCTCCATCACCCATTATCTTAACTACCTATCGAGATTCGAGGCTGCGTAACCGTGATTTCTGGAATCGGGCAACATGGAATGCTGCAGTATCGGACGTGCCGCAACAACTAAACGGCGCTTGTTGGCACAGAAACCTCAAAAAAGCATTTGAGGTAGACTGTCCGGGTCACCACGTGTGGATCCCAAAGACGGCACCTTTCGGCGCATAAATGCGCCGCTGCCGCCGTTCTACAGGGTGTCTCAAAAAATGTACCTCTTGTTTGAAACGCCATAACTTTGGCGAAAGTGAACCAATCGAAATGATTCATGGCTTGAATGAAAGCTAAGAAAAAAATAAAATTTTCTGGTGTGTTTTTGGTGAGGGTTGTGCCATGTACTCGACCGAGGCCTCGGATTTTAGACCTGATTGATAGTGCATGGATATATACTTGCTCTACTTTAGTAGCAAACAGGTGATATTGCTGCTATGAGTTACTCCTGAGGTAGTAAACACATCCGCTTGCAGCAGCTTTTGGTTAAGCGTGGAACAACATCAATATTGATCAATAATTGTAACCACTGTTTGAGAAGTCAAAACTCCTCCAACAATGATGCAATCATGAGAAAATAATTGATGGGAGTGTAAAATGTATGAACCATGAAGATTGCGCCATGCATCTCTCCGAATCGTCGGATTCTAGACTTGATTGAAAATTCAAGGATAACATGCTTGTTCTACTTTGGTCGCAAACAGGTGATATCGCTGGTACGCGTTTCTCTTAATGCAGTAAACATAAAAACATCAAGACATAACAAGCTTAACATGCACTTTTAGATGCACTTGCACAATACGACAATGTTTTTTATTCAGATCAAAATGAACACTCAGTGATTGATAGTGATGCTAATTCGTCTCTAACCGAAAGCTGAGTTGTTTTGTTCGCTGCCCCAAGTGTAACGCAACGATATGACCTGTTTGCGACCAAAGTAGAACAAGCATGTTAATCGTGAACTTTCGATCAGGTCTAGAATCTGACGATTCGGACAGGTGCATGGCGCAATCTTTATGGCTTCTACATTGTTCATTCCTCTAAATTCTTCCCTTATGATTGCATCACTGTTGGAAGAGTTTTGGCTTCTAAAACAGTCGTTAAAATTATTGATCGATATTGATGTTATTCCAAGCTTAACCAAAAGCTGCGGCAAATCGATATGTTTACTGCCTCAAAGATAGCCCATAGCAGCGATTTCACCTGTTTACAACCAAGGTAGAGCAAGCATATAACCCATGCACTATCAATAAGGTCCAAAATCCGACGCCTCGGTCGAGTACATGGCGCAATCCTCACCAAACACATACACATAACACAACACAAGAAAATGTTTATTTTTCTAAGCTTTCATTCAATATATGATTCGTTTTGAATGGTTCACTTTCACCAAAGTTATGGAATTTCAAACAGGAGGTACATTTTTTTGAGACACCCTGTATTGTTGCAGCAAATCCGGTGCTGAAGAGGGCGACGACAACCTAGTGTTTTTCCTCGACTTGGAATTTTCATTCAGCACACCTCTGCATCTGCATCACCCAAAAATGATGCGCTGTGGACTTTTAGAAGGGTTGTCAGCACATGTGGAATAGTTCAATTTTTTTAAAAATATCGTTTTCAGCCCAAAACGTTACGAAGCAGGAGAGATGGACATGATGGATGATACTACGAGCACACCTCTGATGTCGGACAGCGACTGTCTTCGCTTCTCCGAAACTCAAAGTCCTAGGCCACTTCCCAATGATTTGTCATTCGCCCCTGTGCAATCGAATTATGTGTCGAAGATGCTCTACTAACATTGTGAACGCACGCTACTTCAGAGATAGAGAGACCAGTGATGAAATGCGTGATTTGATCTATTTTATAAAAGTTTATCACTACGATTTTACACAGATTATTGCGCATCTGGTTCCTTTCGGTCGCTATAAATATCACCTCGTAATTAGTTCATGTAACAGAGGAAACCATGAAACAGCAGTTCAATCAACTGCTATGTTTCGTTTGCTCGGAAAGTTGCTTTTGATTGCGCAGATTCACAGGGCCATTCGTACATACGCGGGGCAGGGGGTACCTCTAGTTAATCTCGCCGCTGAAAGCACGGCCTCCTGATATGTGGGCATAGCACTATAGTTCACACATTTTTGCATCGTAGTGAGCTCTAGTTCATCCTTCGGATGAAGTTGTACCATGTTACCTCCGCAAAACGTTGCCCATTCTCACGCGCTGAAAATATTTCAGTGCCTTTCTTAGGGTCCATTTCCTTGACCACGGAAGCGACTGTAAAATTCTTGTCCGGCGGTCGCCAATAACCGTTCTTTCTTCTGACTTCAAAAATTCATTAGACGAACGTACTTCTGCGAAGTACAGCAGGATCTCACTTCTGTTCGCGTTCATGCCCCATGGTTTTTTTGATACCATCTTCCAGAAATCCGATCGATTTCGTCTAGTCCTTCCATTTTTGCTCTCTTCTGTTAGAGACAGCTCCAACTGTGTAAAGTCACTATGTACTTCTGGTACGAATTTGATTTTTCAGGAAGGATTTCAGAAAAGATAGGAACACAAGGGTAGAAGCTCCCATTTGCGCATATCCCGTGACGTCGTTACCTCCAATTTACTGCTGCACTTTCCTCACTCCTTTACTATTGATATTAAAGATATGAAAATCTTCAAAATCAAAAGAAAAAGAAGTGAAAAAACGGAACAGTCAGATGTGGCGTATATACACTTTAATAATTGGACAGGTGTTTTGGTAATAAGGCTAAGACGATTCTCACAACAACAGCAAATCTTTCGCAAATTTATTATTGCTCTCACAACCAGCACAGCAAACGGAACAGTCAAATGTGGCGCAAAAAGATATTGGATCTTTACAGCAGTTTGGCACACTGTTGCCGTACAATTCCTTATATCAACATTCAGTTTATTAATGATATCTGACAACGTAGCAAAACAAATTGAATCTCTGACACCCAGACATGCAGCAGAAAATCACCAGAAACCTGAACATTCACAGACCACAATTGCTGTGGTCATACCAGAAGTGGAATCGCTTAGTGTTATCCTATATTGTATTCAGACATTGACATTTCAATTATTTTCTTTGACATGATGAGCAAGCAATGATGAAATCGCAACGAACTCTGTAAATAACGAAAATATGAAGCTCGGCAAATCCATGGCTAGTCAGATTCTCTCATTAGTTCTGGGAAAAGCTAAAGACAAAATACCAAACGATCAAGAATGTTAGGGATAATGGGGAAATTGCTGAAGGCAACTCCCCATGCCGAAACAAACGCTGAGTGGTGGCTGATATCGTCCTCTTTTATCGAGAATATCGCTCATTTTTTCCTTCATATAAAATCACACATTCAGAGAGGAAGGGAGAGTTCCTTCTGGTAATCTCGCTAGAGAATTTATACATCGAGATTGTCATTCAGCAGAACTTTTAAGAGAGAGCCGACCTATCTGCATGAGCCACTATATTTTCTAATCTACGTAATTATGCAGCAAACGACGAATAGTAATGATAAAGTCACCGAACAACTGTCGTTCAAAACTGATAGGCACTGACGAATATATGATGAGCAATGGAGCAGGAGAGATCGAACGAAACCGATCGAAAGACCGAGGAATGTGAGGAGATCCGTGCATGGGTCATACTTTCATTCTGACCAAAAGGAAGAGCTAGCAATTCGTCTGAGACATTGTGTAATGTCGATACCGTTGCAGTGAGATTATAACGGCGACGAATGCAGCGAACATCACCATCTGAAACAGCGGAAGTGTTCTACTGTCTATAAGACGATGGGTTAAAAAAAGAAAATTTATCCTTTTTGGTTGAGACTTTGATCGATGCCGAGGGATAGACGAAAACCACGATTCAATGTGAGAGTCGATCTTGTTTTTCATTATTGGAGTGCAAAGGTATGGCAATACATACTCTATGTACCATTAGGGTCGTGCACAGTCGACGACCAATACGACACGGCAATGATAAGAGATAGCGGCCGGTGTCGTATTGGTCGCGTCCGACTTCGGCATTTGCGTTGCCGAAGTTGCCGCATGCGGCGAGTAGGAAACCGCGTGTGCGGCGTCGTCCCGTACAGGGATGTGTGCTCATTCGCGCGCGGCGAACAGTGCGGCGATTTGTCGTGTCGCATTGGTCGTCGACTGTGCACGACCCTATAGAGCTGCTAACCCTTTTTATTCCACCACAACGTTCTCGATGGAGTGATGCTAAAGTGTTCGACGAACGAACACGAACAATGACTTGCGGGAGCGAGCAGTTCACTTTCCTCATAAATGCTTGTGAGCCGAACGAGGTTAGTAAGGTGGATCACCTGACCCACTTTACTAACCTCGTTCCGCACAGAAGCATTTACGAAGTTTAGCAGCATGCCGAGGTTTCAAGAAGAAAGAATTTGGGAAATCACTTTCCTCACTTTTAAAATTTCTGACTAAAATTTGCCCGACGGCAAAATGAAAGACGTCCTCAGCTTGAATAAGATTCAGGTCGACCGACCTTTAGCCTCCATTTGAATCTGTTTATTTTTTCTGCAAACCATGGTAGTTCACGGCAGTTCTAAACCCGGTCTGAAGTGTTTTGATAAGTCAGGCGTGCATATCTGTAATTTTTAGGGCCAGGGAAGTGTAACAACTAAATTGGAATTGAGTTCTTCCTTCTTCAAAAACATGCGGCATTTTTCGAGGTGTAGTAAATGGACATATAGAGAAGCCGGTATTGATTTTGATCCCGTGGTGCAGAATGTTCTACCTTTCGAGGCATCACCTAAATTTGGGGGTGGACACCAATTCAGCTAAACTGACTGTCGACTTGGAATGTTCAGTTTTCAAGTAAACTGGGCAGTCGCCGGCGTTTTGAAAAGTTGGTTTCTTAAGTATTTCACTATCCACTTGTTTCGATTCGTTTTCGGTTTTATGTGAATTTGTGTGTCGATCTTCTGTTCTGCATTAACTGTCATGATTAATCGCGCTAATAAGCGGAATAACTAGGTGAATGAACAAAATAAAACAGCTAATAAAAATCCTTATACACGACCTCTGAGACAGTGCTATTTTTTGAGAGTGAACAAATTTTCGAGAATGTTGAAAAATGTGGGCGCTTCTGAAACCCCCGTATTCCCAGCAAATAGCGCGTCAATCACCCGACGCTTCGCAATAAACATTTCACGCTTCTCATTTTTCGGTGATCGAGAGTGGAATTGCCTACAATTCACAGCTGTTGTCCTTTTGCAATGGGATCCGCTGATTTCAATCTCCTTAGAAATGCCTAACCCACCCGCTGCTTTTTAGACAACAACGATGAACGGCCATCCCATTGATCTCATTTTCGTGTTCTTTTTTCATCGTTCAAAGCGGATCTACATAATTCAATGGCGATTCACATCGAGATCTACGAAAATGGGATTAGGAGTCAGAAGTAGGCCGATATTCACGGAAAGTTGGGGCGGATAATGGAAGCCGAATAGTGTTCACACCTTCTCATAGCTTTTTTTCGAAAAAAAACGTCCTTATCCACATACTGACGTAAAATTCCACCAGTTATAGAGTTTCCAGCAAGTTCCTTTGCTCAGAAAACAGGTCCAATTATGGTATGTCATTTCTGACTTGCACGTTAATTTTTCCAGTCCGATAGAATGTATTCGTTAGCTACTCTTCCCTTTCAAAATTCCAAAGTCCTTATTTTTTCCAGCCCAAAATGCAAGTACGTATGGTGTGAAGTGCGAAATTCATAACATTAATAGTAAATCGAATCCGCTTTGACCTAAACTATTATATTTTTAATTAGTTCAGACACTTCAGCTCCCTCAGATTTCAAGTGGGTCGTATAAAAGACTTAAGGACTTACCGAAATCATTCCGGCCAGAAATATGATGAACGGATTGAAAGCGACACATATTTGGCTGCTAGTGTGGTTGGCTTTCTCCTGACAGGTGAGCTCAACTGATTCCATGACCTCACTGTCCCCGTCCAGTATGGCACCTGAAACGTCCGTGTAGACTGTTTCGAGAGGAATTGTGATAAACCCTCTAAAAACACATACCAAGTTCAGAGACTTCTATTCTCTGCGACTGAACCTCCAGAGAAACGTCGTCGTCGGCTTCGAAACTCCTCCTTAAACTTGGGCTTTTCCTAAGTAGTTATCCATGAGGTTAACCACGATTCGATTACCTGGTTCGATTTGTGGTCTCAGCGCATTCTGGCACTTCACACTGGCCGTCAGCACTCCTTGGCAGAAGGATCAGGTCGCACTCGAAGTAAATGAGCGACGTCTGAGCGATTCCGAACACACTCACATTCTGACCGACCAACGACTGAAATATATAATAGCACCCAGAGTGTGATGTTGCGATTGACAAAAACAGACCAAGACGAGCAAAGATCAAAATTTTTCATCTACTGATACCAGAAAACTTTTTTTAGTTCTATGTTCTCAACCGCACAAGGCATTAGAAGAATAGAAAATTTACCCATCTAGGAGGTGTAAAGAAGAGAATTGGTACCTGTAGCACTTTTTTAAAAGTTTATCAAGGTTTTGTAACACTCTAACTCTGCTTAACTGAAGACACTCCCTTGTACGACGTTGGTAGGAGGTAAAGGTAACGGTGCCGGCTTTGATCATTCACCGAAGGACGCGCCGTCGCATTCATGTTCAATTCAGAATCGTAGAGGCTTGGGAATGCGTATTTAGCCAAAAAATGACTTGCGGGGGCCGGCCGCTATACCAAGTCAGTGTCCTTACCTTCCCAGACAAGTCCTGTACCGATATACCCGACCCTGGCAGGATTGAAGGCCCAGGCGATGATCGAGCGACGGTGCGGGTGACGGTAGCGCTTCTTAGCACTGTACCACGCCCGTTCATGACGTTGATAAGTATATATTATAGAAACCAGTCTCTCATCGGCCTATTGACCGCCAATCCTCTGTTCGCTAGCTTCGTCAAGTAAATAAATAAATACATAAATCTATACTGCTTGCCGAGTTAAGCCACACTTCGGTTAATTGGAATTTCGACAGTGTTACAAGTTTTGACGCACTTTCAACATCTTCACCAAGTTTTCACTTTCCTAACTTATCCCTTTTTCACTCACACACACACCCCGCCCCTTTCAGCTCAATCCATTTCAAATGAATTGAGACTGACCCCGACAAACAATATAGGGTAGTTGGAATGTAATCATAGAATGTGATTTTCAAAATGATCTCATTGATACGCAGTGGTAAAATCACCACCAACCACCATTACCACCAGTCATTTAGAAAATGAATTGACATCCATCTATCCATACATCCATCCAACCATTCATCCAAATAAACAACTGGATTTTGTTTATTGTATAGTGAGGATACTATAAAACGCACTCCCTATAGTGATACGATACGGCGTATCACTATGATCGCTATGATCGCTACCGTATCATTTCACTGTTGATCGTTATCGTTAACGTGTTTTTCTGCTTTGTTGTAAATTTCTGAGGAGTAAAGTTTAATTTTGCCTACTCGAAGTTCGCAACCGGTCGACAACCACAACCACAACCATACCGCGTGGCCCTCACTGAGGTAGGCGAGCAACTGAGATAATTTTAATCTTATTAATTTAATCGGTCATCCTCCAGTTGATTCCTTTGCCTACTGACCAACTCTGCTTTCCTTTCAACGTGTTCGACATTTCACGACAAAGTGTAAGCAGTGGCCGATGCACCAAAATTATCTCAGTTGCTCGCCTACCTCAGTGAGGGCCACGCGGTATGGTTGTGGTTGTGGTTGTCGGCCGGTTGCGAACTTCTTAACATATACCACGCGCGCCCACGACGTAGGATAAACATTAACGAAATAGTGATACGCCGTATCGTATTACTATACTCCCTATGCATGCGACCTTTACTCAGAGATGTAGAGTCGTGAATGGTGAGTGTGCTTATACACCTTTACCATGGGTCATCAGTTCCTGTTGAAGTCGAAATCTTCACCCTCACAGACAAGTCTGATGCAAATTTGCCCCTCTACGAAGGAATGGGTGGTTGGATAGTCTGATCAAGGATTGGTCCATCGACCATGAGGAAGGAAGTGGTCGTCTTGTAACGAAATTGCGTATGCCCTATGCGTGAACTTGCCGTGTTTTACATGATAAGTAGAAATTGGTAGAATTACGTACCAACGCAGTTTGGGGAAAAGGGTTTCGGGTATCTTGAAAGGGATGTCGCATCTATGCATGTGAACAGCAGGCAAAAGGTAAGCAATAATTTCACAGTAACTTTAGTACTTCGCCAATTCCCCACTTCTTTCGATGCTGCTTATACAGCTGTTGTGATGTTGAGATGAAATTTTCCGCCATCTCCTCTGCAGGGACACCTTCCAACTTTTAAGACAATTGAGAATTATCCAAGTGTTCAATGAAGAGAAACTTGGTCTCCCTCGTAACATATAGATCTCTAAGCCGTGGGACGATACACAGTTGCTGTGAGTTCAGAAGCGCATTCGATAAACAAGCTTTTAATGTTTACGGATGGACATTGTCCGGCGGCATTTCGTATATTGTTAGGCGGCGCGGCAATTAACAGCCCGAACTGTGGCGGACGAAGCTGAACGAGCTGAGCTTCTGGTAGCTTACGGCTACGTCGCCACGGCTAATCCCTGTTGGCGAGTTGGGGGAAACTGCAACTGCAATAATCCCTGGCGTTGTTGTTTTGACGGCGACCCCGATCGGACACCCATCCCAAGATGAGATGGCCGCGGAAAGGCCGGCATCGGCCGTATGCTAATCGCGGTCGTTCTTCATTAATCAGAAGCAGCTTACCATTGTCTCATTCCGACTCGAATTCCCCCAACGGCAGAGCCTACCGAATCACTTCTGATGTGACGAACATGGCTTACATGATGCATAACGACGCATATTAAGCAGCCCCCGCCAAAGTTATTCCAGTTCGCGTTACCGCATAACATTGCCGCTGGACTATTTTTGAAGCGACCTTTTGAAAAAGGGCAACTATTGTAAATAGGCTAGTATAGTTTTCATCAGGCTTTAGGCTAGTATAGTTTTTTTGATGTATAGCTTTGTCGCTCCTTCCCATAATATTACATTTCAGGAACTTGCTCAAGGGCGGGTTGTATACTTAGCTCCATAAGCTTGTCAATTCAAACTGAGTTCAGGCCTCTGAAGACCACGATCACTCGTGACCTAGCAGGGTAGTTTATTAATGTTGTACTGGAAGGGTGCGCTGCGTGGTGCAGTGGCAAGAGACGCTACTGACACCTCCACGAGCGACTGATCGATACACGTCTGGTTTACCAAACCTTCCATCCCTTTGGGCTAGCGCAAATTGACACCAGACTTGTCTGGGGCAGTAGAGACGCTGATTTCAGTTGGCTCTCGAAAGTCGTTGTGGAGGCGTAATATGGCCCAATTCGCATTCATTATTATATGGCTCAACGATTCTGAATGGAACACGAACTCGTGGTGCGCCTTTGGGGAACTGATCAGCGCAGACTACTATAGCTTTAGCTTTACCTTTATATTGCTACAGGTCGGCATAATTTTTCAAGCAAATAGTTCTTTGGTTAGGCGAATTGGCGGAAAACTAGAAAAAAAGGTTAATAGTAGGAGAGATCGATGCTGGGACATCCTATAAAATTCTGGAAAGCTAGAACAGCCTGCAGAGATATGGCATTTTTCTGAGCTCTAAAACCACATAGGATGTTTTCTGACTTGCCATCATTTTCTTCAAATTTCTAGTGATTCCAACAAATATGAAGGAAGCTCACTCAACTCCTCAGGGATGGTATGAGCAGAAATGAATTACCACCAATTACTGTAACCTTATGGGCAGTTGTGGGAGGCGCTACTGACACCCGCACCGCCAAGCGATCGATCGCCAACCTGACAAATCAAGCTCGCTACCCCTACGGGGTCGGGTAAATCAGTAACAGACTAGTATGGGAAGGTAAGGACACTGACTGGGTACAGTAGCTAGCTCCCGCAAGTCATTGTATAGGCCAAATACGCACCCACTATTCCTCTACGATTCTAAATGGAACATGGATGCGGCCTTAAGTTAGAGGACTGATCAACGCCGATACCTCTGCCTTTACGTTTACCTTTACCATAGCCTTGGAGAGCGGTCATCTATCAATTACCCATTTTTCAAAACTGTTATAATAGTGCCCCTGGACGCTGACAAAGCTGATGCTCATCCAGCAAACGATCAGATTCCATATTTAGCTGGAAGTTGCAATTCCATAAGAGCCCACTTCAGCTGATTTCCAAACGCGGCCCTTCACGCGGCTAACGAGCCGCCTCCCGCTCGGGCGTGCCTCAATCCAATTTGATGACCTTTTGCGCGACAATTTTTGCCGTTTTCCCGTCCGAATTGGCTGCGTTTTCCTGACGCCGTTCGACAATTGAAGTGCGCACTCGACATTCACAAAATGACGTTTGGATAAAGTGCAAGTCAGCTGAGTGAAAGTTCACAAACCGGACTGATATATCGGAGGTTCGGCAAAATCTTCGGGTTCCTTGAACAGCCATCCGCTCCGATTAGCTCGTGTTTCGCGTCACTACCGACCACAGAACAGCCGCGTACGATTAGACATCTCTCCTGAAATAAATTCCCGTCGATCAGTAACAACTAAAAATAGGATTGGGCGTAATACTAAAGGAAAAGTGAAGAGAGATCGGAATTAATCAATTTCCTAAAGACGCGCCACACTGCCGCTATACCAATACTGAGATAGAAGGACCTTTTGAGCATCTCCAGTGTTGCTCTCTTTCCCCAAAAAGACCAAGTCCACCTGTAGACTCATAACGCAATTACCGTCAAAGCAATTTCAGCTCTGCCGACTGAACCTTCTCAGTTACTTAACGAATGGGCTTCCTTTCTTCTACCCTCTTCCCAGATCTTTTTCTACTTTCGAAAGCGTGTTCGTCGTCCAATCTCTGGGGAGAGACTGAGATAAATTTCTACAGACGCAGAAATGTACTTGAAAACTACAGCACTGCGTTTCAGTTTCAACGAAAGACTCCCGAAAAATGCTTGCACTTGCAGAAAATAGTACGGAAATAGTAGCATTGCTGTTTTATTCCCTAGCTCAGGAAAATGATGATTTGCCCTCATAATTAACTACCGTTTTTCACGGTCAAGATGAAATGATAACTTATGCCCTGCTGGAGCATAAATTCATTCTTAGCTTGTTCAATTTTTCCGCCTTCTTTTCCATTAGCGAAAAGAGTCGCGACCAGCACGGTAAGCGTTCAGTTCTCGCCCGGGCTAGCCAGGTTTTCCTTCATTCCGGGGTCACGTAAAATTTACCAGGTTTCGTTGGGATGGTGAAGGTCCAAACATTAGTAGGAGCTCTACTGCGCAAGCGAATGCACAGTGCAAATTCACCATGCCTTCACGATTCTCAATGAAAGACAAATAAGTGGCGCGTCATCAAGCGACTGATGAACGCCTTTTATCTTTTTATATTCTATTTCATCATGCATAGGAATCGAGCTACCGTCGTTCGTTCCCTTCCCAGATGACTCACATCGTTGGACATTCTGGCTTTTCATCGGAAATGCCCGGTTCATGGATTGTCAGCGCCCGCGAATCGCGGTTGTAAATCGGGTGTCACGAATAGCCATGTCCATGGAATTTAATGGGTAACACCGGCTTTTATAGCCTATACAGTTATCCCAGAAGATGCTAGTCACGCTCCGTCCAATGTGCTTTGGTCACGGATGTCTAACATTAGGCTGTATACCGATGAAATGTTTTTTTTTCAAGCTCATACCTCTATAACTCATCTGAAAGAAACGGTTTTCCTTTTTAATGAATTTTTATCACATTTGCGATAAAAATCTGGACATCTGAAAGCAATGAATTCGTTGCGTCTTGCCCTAATACATCCTATGATCGCTACGCGCAGGAGAATATCGTCTCTACTCGAAAGATTCAGTGGCGATCACACTTAAATAAGCGTTGGTTTTCTACGGAAAACCTGCGGTTTTGTTCTCTAATGAAATTTCCATTGATTTTTTAATGAAAAGGTGAGTTCTATGGAACAATCCCTCGTACCTTCTCGTCTTCGCAACTCCATTGATGGAAGACCACCTGTCCCAGTGCGACAGTTCCGACGAGAGGACCGTTCATCCACTTGCGAACGGTATACGAACATGTGGGTGTCTTTGATGAATCTGAATGGACAATAATCAGTCAATAAATAATTCCAGAAATTCCAGTGGGAAGGAGATAGAGAGCAGTTTCTTTTGTCTCCAATAAGTTAGTTCATAAATTCTTCTCAATGGCTGACGTTAAGAGGTCACAACAACACCTCTACACATGAAATATATTACTCTGATTCGATATTGTGAAAAGAAATGAACAATAAAAAAATTTTTAGGCGAAAAAAAAAATGGAAACCCGTTCCAACGTTTTCATTCATCTTAGCCCTTGATTCTAATTCTATCCCATCCTTCTATCCTGTGGAATAACCCTTCGCATAAGCTGCCCTTGAAAAAAAAGGTCTCTGCCAACAATTTCCATCCGCTGTTTCATTTTGGTGCGACAAGCGACGCATAAAGAAATAAATGAATGGATAAAAGGTGAGGTTGACGTGACGTGTGAATAGAGCGTTTTTCAGTGCTAGTTTTGCTTGCACAGCCACATTCGGCTTTTTGTCTCACCATTTCCTGCAGTGCTGTCCAAAATTTTCATTCACGTCCAGTATTTCAATAATTGACGACATTTTCATTTTTCTTTCGTATAGTAAGACCTCGATTGAAATAGAAAAACTTCAATTGGGAGAAATGGCAGGAATGGCCAATTGGTTCTTGTGGCGGGGAGCTTTCAAGTGGGCTCTAAGCACGAAAGGTTTCCTCTGTTGACTAAGGCAGCATATGCAGTCGTAGCCCATGAATTCCATTCATAGTTTAGGCGACACTACAGACGGGATTTGCTTGCCATTCATAGCAATAACAAAATAAATTTAGGGCAGGAAACTAGAAAGAAAACTGGAAATGAATGAATCGAGGGACTTGGGCCGCCAAATCTTTCTAAACCATTGGCAATGCCTCCATGCTATGATTGAGCTGCTGTCTGATTCCATGTATTGTTCAAAATGGAAAACAGGAAACGTTACCGCCGCATGTCTAAGAACCTATTCAGACTGGGCGGCAGCGGCAACAACAAAGATTTTTACTTGTTTATGAAAACACCTTCCCGAGAAAACTTTCGGATATTCCACGAGACATGTCAACAGTCAATCATCCATTCGCTAATTTCAGGTACTCCTTTGAACGTTTCAATTTCTCCACTTCTGTCCGATAACAAAAATTCCAAATTAGGGTGAAACCTTCAGCGTTTATTGGTTGCTGAGGAACGCGCCACGTACTCGTCGTCCATCCAGAATCGTGAATGCATGGTGAATGCGAATTTTGCCCTAACAATAACTTGTGGGAGACACACATAGTGCAAAGTCCGCGTCCTTGACTTCACAGTCAAGTCTTGCACCAATTTATCCGGCTCCTGAAGGATGGAGGGCGCGGTTAGCTTGACTAGGGTCGATCGCCAGACCGCGAATGTGAATGTGGCGCCTCTTATATCTCCACTACGAGTGCTCGTAAAAATCAGCCGTGCCGAGCACCTTCTCAGCTTGTTTTCAGCGCAATTCCTTCGAGCGAACACTCTCAAAGTAGGTCATCTGGGTTGTATCGATCACCTCGTTGAAGAGTTGCAATTTTAAGAAAGGTATTCTTCAGTACCGCACAACTTAGCTTTTCGGGGTTTATCAGTGTTTTGGGAAATTTGGCGTCTTCTCTGAAAACATACTACCACACTTGCTGGTTTAATGAAGCTGAGCACACGTGGTACAGTAGGTATTATAGAAACATCAGCGAGATCAATCCTTGCCTAGGCTAACCAAGTCTTCCATCATTACGGTGTAAAATAGAGCTAGACTTGTCTGGGAACATATAGATATTGAGTAAGTACAGCGGCTCGCCGCCACAAGTCATTGTAGAAAGTTCGAATTCACCATGCCTCCACGATTCCGGGTGCAAGACGAGTACACTACTCAGAACTACTAGAAAAACCAACCAACCTCGGGGCGGTTCCGTTGGACTTCCAGTTGACTGCAGGTCGTGGGTGTTCGTTCGTTGATGAAAACATCGAAAATGAAAAATTCGATCGTCAGCCGTGGTGAAGTCGCGATGAAAGGAGACGGCCAGCGACGCCTCGAGAAAAACGCCCGGCGGTGATTTGGAACTGCAATGGAACTTCACTCAGTACCGGAATCATGGCACATCAACTGATCACCGTTGCGCGTCCACTGCTGTTGCACATAGGACTGATTAATCGGGCGTTTTTCCCATCAATGATACTCACCGCCGTCTCGTCACGCCGCATTCTTCGTGAGGAATTAAAACTTCGATTTGATTGTTCGTAACCAGAACCTGAAACGACATTGCTGCAGTATTCGTCGTCGAGAACCGATTTACCCACGCTTATTAAACTAAGAAACTTACAAAATAAAGGCCGTTCTTTAGTAGTATAAACAGTAAAAGCAACGTTTGTTGTCGTTTGTTCTCTTAAGGTCATCCGATATAAATGAATTAACAAATCAATATTCATTACGTTTTATCATTTATTTTTAGCACTTTGATATTCATTTGCTTTTTTGTTGATAATATTTGGCATTTTGTACTTTGATGTATTGTTGTGATCAATCATTATCTTGGTCCGTTAGAGCCAGCTTATAGGACTACATTTCGAGACGTTTGTCTTATACAACGTAATAAATTGAAATTGAATTGAAATTGAAACGACGTTTGTGTTCGGTTGTTTGTGTTTGTTCGCTAAAGTCTCTGGAACTTTTGGTTCTTGTAGATCCGAGTCTATTGGTCCCCATCTCATTGATAACTGGAGATTGTGATAAGTTTTCTCTTCTTTTCATTAGTTGAGTTGCATTTCCTTTATTGATCTATTAGCCTTCGTGTTTGTTTTCGTGTTGATTTTGAATTTTAGTTCTATCTTCTTTGCTTTTCAAGTTTGTGCGCATCTTTGGACGTATATGATAAAAATTTAACAAGTCGCGAAATGTGTGTTGCAATCCGGAGTATCTCACTGTGATCACGTTGACTAAAATCAGTTATTTTCAAAACGGAAAAGAAGAACTGCTTGATCGTTTTTTAACAACTGGAGGATCTCATGCTTTCCATAGAAACCTTCCAATCGGGTATCCACACGTTGGCAGCCTTTTTTGTGATTGGTTCCTTTACGGGTTTACACTAGTACACATTTCATTGGATGTTATGCAGATTGTTGACCATCACCACAAACACCTCTCCCCTAGATGAAGCTTCCCATGCGACAAAAGCTCAAGACAAATCTGTCGAGTCAAAGCTTTAAACGCACCTTTTCTGGACGTTCAAACCCGAATGTGGTTGTTTAAGCGATGTTGGGAAAAAGCAAAAGGTTAGGAGAAGAATATGGATTGATTCCATAAAAGGAGCCCTTAAGACTGCCGTTGGCCACTTTAACACTAGTTCGCATTGGATGGAAAAAGCTCGTTTTCTCATGCGTTTTTTTTTTGTTCTCAAAGTTTTTCGTTTAACATTTAGGCCTTCCGTTACTTGTTCCTGGTTCGTTACCGAGTATTTAACAAAATGTAAACAATTTTCAAAACGCCGACGTACCTGGTAACAAAGCTTGTTGTTGGTGAATTTCAGATGTACATGGCCTTCGAACGTTTTGGCCGTCTTCAGTTTCACATAGATTGCGTCAGCGGCACAGCTGAAAAGATCTCATTCATTCAGGCGTTAGGAAACTTCTCGTTTGAATCTTCAGACTGTTCTGTTTCTTTGAAATAATTCAGTTAACAGCAGGAGCAGTTATCGCATTGAAACGATGCAGCAACGGCGGAACAGAAATAAGAAAACAACAAAAACAATGGTTCTGCTAGCTCTACGTGATCGGAAAAGCCCGTAGACTCTGAAAAAAAGGCTTTAAATTTCCAATAATTTAGTGTCCTCTTGGCTCTCTGGTAGGTATTTTTGTGCTGTAATCAGTTTTGAGCGATACTTTTTGAGAACGAGTCATTAAAAAGCGGCATCTCCGGTTCGATTTTAACTTCAAACGTGAAATGCAAATTCCTCACTTTCCTTCGTCTTCTAAGATTTCTCGCAATTCTAAAAAAGAAGCTCTTCATTCTCTTCTGTAGGATATCAACGACTAGGGATAGGATGCTGCTGGGGAAATCGCGACCCATGGGTGATTCAAAGAGGCGTTTTAGGCCTAACCGTTCACTCTAACACCAATATCATCAAGCCACACGTTCTAGTTTTTATTTAGTCTGAAACGATTTGGCTCACAATTTTATTAGAGATATTCCAGGTTGCTCGTAAGTATTATGTAAATAAAACTGAATTGAACAAGTTAGGGTGTAGTGACGAGAATCGCTATTTCCAACCACGTCGGACGTTTTTCATCCTCCGATCGAAAAATTGGCTATGTATTCACGCCCAGACCACCGCGCAATGGAACAGGTGAGAATTATTTCCCTCTCACTCTCTCCTACGACCGAATTATGGATCCACGCCCAGACCACCCAGCTTTCAACTAGGTCTATCAAAATGGCTTCCAGACCTGCCTGGAAGGTGAAGAAACTGCATCGTATAATGGCTGGTTTCGAATGTTAAATGCTCAGGCATCATGCCTCTAGTATTCTGAGTGGAAAATGAATGCATGGCGCGTTCTTAGCTAACGGATCAACGCAAAGTACTTAACCTTTACTTAACATTTATTCGTACGATCGATATGGTTTCCTCCTAAGCTCTTACACCTGCCGCCAGACCTCCACTCCTCTGGTACCAATGATGGTTTTTGGTTTTTTTAGAATAAAACCTTGCGGCCTGTAGGGTTACCCATGAAAGGTTTATTTATAATCACTTTTTCTTTATCTATATCAAATTAGGTTGTACAGTTTTTTCCCTCACTCAAATGGGGTGTAGTGGAGGCGTAGAGTTCCACGTTTTGGACGAAATGTTTCGGAGCGGAAACGGAGCGTAGGCGAGACGACGGCAGAGCTCGGCGAAGCGTTGGAGAACCAGATTTTGACTACTTGAACAAGCTGTCTCGCCGTCGTCATCGTGGCCTTTGTGTGATGCAATACGACGCGCTCAGGTCTTCCTTCTGCTTCCTGCCCAACCCCGGTCGTTACCACGGATGGCATAGGCCCGTCGCAGCTCAGCTCACGCGTCACTGAACACGAAGAATCAAGGAATCAGGAGAGCATTTTGCTCCGCGACTAGCATATATAGCATGAAAAGCTCGATCCGCTAGTGTAGAATAGTGTAGAATAAACGGCTCATCCGCGACCCGGCTGGACTCCATGTAAAGTTCTTCTTTGAAGAACGACCCAGTTTTTGAAAATTTCCCTATGGATTCGATAATTATCCTGCAGAGTGTGTCTCTCCCATTGGGCACCAATGTGAGGTTTGAGTGATTCTTGGGAAAAAGACTCGAGATGATCAACCCGTTTGTCAACCCCTGGATATACCCTATTCTCCCGCTCGGCCAACTGGTCACCGCATAGAAGAGAAAAGGCATAGACCAGCGCTAAAATCAAGCCACGCACTCGTCTTTCATTCAGAATCGTGGAGGCATTGTGGGTCAGTGTCTCTTCCTTAGCAGAGGTGTCTGGTAGCAAGTCACCCTACCAGGTAAGGATGAAAAGCTTCGTTAGCCGAGCGAGCGTCGATCGATACATCATTCAAATAAAATTGTCTCCTCTTGTCCCTATAACCCGCGGCCGGGTATGATTGGAGGTGCATACAGTATGAGGTACAGTACATCCCACAAGTGAGGTGTCGGATACCTTGCAGTAACAAAGACGCGCCACTGCTAATTCCTGGGTAAGTCGTGTTATAACACAAAACATCAGCCTATCGACAGGGTATCGGATACCCGATCTTTATGAGTCAGAAATCGTGGTCAGAAATAGGTTTGCAAACAATAGCTATCCTAATGATCGTATCACGTAAATGGGTCTTATTCACAGTGTTCATCTTTGAACTGCTCTAGTGGAATTTCTCGTAACCAACAAAATTTGGCCGGCGAAATTCGGCTCGACTACTTGATAGCGACCGTGTCCTATACTAGTGCTCCCTTTAAAACACCTTCGAAAATATCTAGGAGGAATATCACGCTACTGGGGGAGGTGGTCGCACCATCACGCATCCTTACTAGAAGCTGGGCAGGAAGCTGCCAAGAACAGGATTGCCCCTTGTTTCCCTCACCAAAGTAACCGCTCCTGATGTGTCTCTATGCAGGAGCTTAATTTACATGGGCGCTAATTGAATCTGCATAGACTAGAGGCGGAATCCTTTTCCTCTTTCCTATTCTCTCTTTCCTCTATAATAAGAGATTGAACACTAAAAGATTCTTTTCTACACAGAAGAAACGGAAGACTCCCCATAGCAAAAAAGGGAGATGAGCAAATGGGTGTGAGAAACGTAGGAGTGAAATGAAAACTGGAATAGTACTCGGTATCGGATTAGGAAGAAGTCTCGGAGTTTCCTTTTCTGAGATTTCTCTACAAGCCGAAACCGAGTACTAATTCTGGTTTCCATTCCACTTCAATGTTTTTTTTCACGTCCGTTTGCTTCTGTCCATCATTAGGACAAAGAAGCTCTGAGATTTCTCTCTAACGATAAGCCCATACCAAGATCTCTCGGATTGAGTTTGTCAAAGCTAAACTTGATCTTTTGATGCTGACGACTTCAGATCAATAACAGTTGTTGCGGAAAATGGCGTTTAATAAAAGAATACTCGCAGCAACTCAAACGGTGCGAAAAAATCTACAAGCTATTACCGCTCCGGTGGAATTTCAGCTACAAAAATCAAGCAAAAACACTTTTCCTTTTGGATAACGTGATTGTCCGGAGAAAGTCAAAAAGTTCACCTTTGAAAAACGTTTCTTCTATAAATGTACATGGCAAGAAAAGCAATCGACTAGTGGCTTGCAAAAAGTAATTCGTGCTGTTGCACTCGAAGCTAATTGCATCGAATCAGACGTTTTTTCCTCACCGCGTAATTGCATACGATGTTGAAGTCGCCTTTTCGCCGTAAAGTAGATTTCGATTGGATTTACTTTTTGTTTCAAATAGAATCACTAGTCGTAGGCAACGAAAAACCTCTAGCAGCTGTTTCATATACAATTATGAAAGCGTGAAAAAGCTTCTCACATTCATGTATATTTCAGGCCGCCGACAGCTATGCTGAATTTCCTACCCTATCGCCTTTTTATAATCAGCCGTAATTGTCGGGTATGAGCCTCAGCATAGGACCTGGGTCCAGATTCATGAACGGACGAGCGGTCTCCGAAACCGCGGCGCAGCCAGAACCAGACGGTAGAGTCGATGAGATATTGGGTTTAACATAGAAAGTTCAGGATAAGTAGACAAAGATGGGCGCCGTTCGGGCCATATTTCGGGGTTAACCAGGGGGTTTACCAATGATGAATCTGTGCCCTGATTGCACCCTGCTGCGCATTGGTGAATCGCGGTTAGTGGGCCAATAGGTGCATATATGAGGGTTCATACTGGGTTTGTCAATCATGAAGGTAAATTTGTGTCCTTTATGAATTGAGGACAAAATTCCAGGCCAAGTGTAAGTGAAAAGTACATCTTGCTTTCGTCTCGAATATGTGTAGCCTCTGGCAGCTATTAATGTTAATAAAAATAAGTTACTTCAAATGTAAAGTATAAATATGCAGCAAAAGTAAGCTTGAAAGAGCTTCTCTGTCAGAATCACTGCACGATTGTTCTTCAAAAATTCCATCTCTTACTCGCTACATAGCTGGCAGAGTGATCTCTAACATTGACTATAATTTTATTTTGTTTTTATTTTCTTTGAACTATACATTTATAACTCACTATTACCTAGTTGCAGCTTTCCAAATGCAGCCCACTATTGGAAACGGTATTATTCAAGGAGTTTTCGAGTCCACGACTCCTATTAAAGGAACACTCCAGCGAAGTATGACTTGCACAAACTCGCTGTTATTCTTAGGATCATTTTTCATTTTTCGTCGAAACTTTGCCTCTGAATGGTCTTCAATTTTCCTTTCAATATTCCCTCTGCCCTCTCATTCATTTGAATTCCAAGGGTAACTGAACAAGAAGGCAAAAAGCTGTTCCACCACAAACATGTTGCAGCAACTCATTCTCACCTAGAACCTGTCAAGTGTTCTATTATTTTGAGGTCGGGAAAACTGGTTCCGCAGACACTTTGATGTAGTAAAGGCGCAACCTCTTTCATTGAGTGGACAGGACACGTACATACATAAGCCTGATAGAAAGTGGACTGCTAACTTTAACATAATCAAGGTCCATAGAAAGTTCCAGAAGTATATTCAGTCCAGTAGTACTTACGGACATTTTCGTTTTTTTTCAATCACGCTTTCAATGGGAAATTCTGTATGAAGTCATTACATTAACACCACTGCTATTTCTGGACATCTATTCGCATGAGTGGCTCACAAGAGACCTGAACACGAAAAAAGTCGAGAATAATAGAAAACCAAGGAAAAAAGAAATAAGAGGACAAAACTTAAGGACCCCAAGATAGGTATCTGAGGATATCACGAGGAAGGAAACATGTGTAGGAGACAAAATAAAAACTGTTTGTTGGAAGCTACATTTTCCGACTAGCAGCGTCTCAATCAATAAAAACTGGACGTAAATTGTAAAAACTCACTGGCTTCAACATCTTTCACCTATTCTCTTCACAGCTGTTCCAACTAAGGTAAGAGAAATCGAAGTCTCAGCCCATGATGCTAACCTATGGACTTTGAACGATGTTCTTCAGACTCATATTCCAATAGAATACTTTCCTTGCGCTCTCGAAAGCTAACACAACTCCTTTATTTTCATACAGCGAAATAATCCGTTTTTATTGTTATTTTTTATTCACAAGCAACTTCAACGTAACCAGTGATACGCCTGGAGAAATCAACTTTTTGCACTGATAAGTTTAATTCTCAAAAAATTGTTCTGACGTTTGGAGAGGCGTGAAATTGATCCAAGTTGGAAGAGATCATTTTTGCAATGGTTCTCATTCAGTCTCTCGCGGAGCCGCAGCAACAGTCCGCATCTGTTCTACGGATTATAGGGAAAACCTGAACCATCATAACTCCAGCGTTCAATAAATTATAGTTCGCTGCATAGCAAAGTACAGGAGAGTAGCCCGAAAGTGTTCAGTTTTACCACACTTCGCTTGTACAAACCAACGTGATTTACGTGATTTCCTCACAGACCATCACCTCCTGGTTGGTGGTGATGGTTTCCTGTTCAATTAGGGACAGGCAGGATGAAACAGGAATGAAGGAGGGCGTTTTTCCTCCTGGTCGCCCTGGCGCCTTTCTGGGCGATTTGGCGAAGGAATCTGATTAATGCCGGCAGCTGAGGCTGCTGCTGTCGTACGGCTTTCAGCTGTTGATGGAGTTCGGACGGCACTAAAGGCCACTTGACGCATCCACACAACTTCTTAACAGCTTGTGGAAACGGCTGTCATAACTACAACATCGTCATGATGCCTATAAAAGGCTGCAGCGACGACGCAACGATGCGAAACTCGAAATTGGCTAACTGTCCGGTTTTTGCTCGCAATTAGGGAAATTGCCTACATTCTTTTTCGCTTTTACAACTACTGCATTCACAAGAAAAACCTCCCCACCATCCACAGTAACACTTGGGTTTCCTTATTTGTAGCCTGCTTAATGTCACTGGGCTTTTTTTGCATTTTTCTTTTTTCTTTCCTTTTTGCCATCACAACAAAAAGTGAGCGACGTGAACAAAAAATAAAACAAGACATGTAGTAATGATGGCGCTACGAACATCGCAGAAACTGAGATATTTCCTTTCAGGAAAGGAGAGCGAAAAAAGGAAGGAGGAAGACGAGGAATATGGAAAGAAACAGGTTCCTATCAGGAATGAAAATTATTATGTATATAATCTGGAGCTGCCCACATCGTCCTCTAGTGACATTGAGATGAATAGCACATAGACACCTACATAGATGACAGTTGGTGTGGAGTGAAAACTCTAAACAAATCATACTGAAAGGAACTTTATAACCTATCGCGGTCTGATTATGAAGTTTCCTGCAAAAAATCCAATTGGAGAGAGGCTCGTCATGTTGGGAAGCGACTAACGTTCAGAGGTGATTGGCAGCTTTCGGGCGAAAAGACAATAATTGCCGGCTTGGACATGGAATCGGGGACGCCAAGAGCACAAAGCTTTCCTTCCAAGTCAGACAACTTGGTTTGTGGTCACTTGTCATCCGGTCATCCGTTCATCATTTATTTGTCATCTATTCAACAAACTCCTTTTCACTACTATAAAATCTATTGGTCATATATTCAGCGAAACCTATAACTCTACCACTAGAGGGGGTCTATTTAAAATCCGCAAGCCGCGTGTGAGGGCGAAAATTAGGTCGACTTTTTTCAGCCTCCGGGTAATACCGTTTATTTCTAAATTTATTGCTAAAGGCTGGTTACTACTTTCATCAAAGTCTTCCAGAAAACTGGTTTCTCTATCGGTTTTAGTGCATTAAGCGCACTCCGCTGGCTCAATGTTAGGTTTAAATCTAGAATTGTTTCGTGTTTTTTTGTGTTTTCTGATTTGTTTTGTTGTCTTTGATTTATTGTTGCTTCTACGCGCACTTTCTTGTGCGTCATAGAAATAAATAAATAAATAGTAAAAGAAATTCGTCTAGCCGTCGCAATCTATACCACCGTGTATGATACCAGTTGGTAATCAGTGGCGGTTGTTTTTATTGTCCATCAACTTTTTTTGAAACATTAAACTTCTGCGGGTATTCGAAACGACAGCGTGTTCCTAACTGCCAATCACATTCGAAACGGCGATCATAAGCGAAAAAAGACGAGCAGAGATGGATCGGCACAGTGGGAGGAAATAGATGGGTGACGGATGCGATTGGGGACTAATAACTAGCCAGGACGATCGTCGCAGTTCGAATGCGACAAAAACCACCACATCATGCTGCACGCAAAAGATCGTGGCAGGGATTAATGGAATGAATCGTGCCGAGAGAGACAAACCAAAAAGTGAATGTTGGACGACGAACGGAAGACATTAGGGATAATTTCATCCTTCAATCGAGAGAAATCCTCGAAAAAATTCACAAAAGAAGCAGGACCCCACCGGAGACTTGATAATTACGAGATTCCATGAGAAACATTTCTACCAAGAGGATTGCCATAGAAGACATTCAACGTTGAAATAAACTACTGATGCGCTTCAGCAAAGAAAAATGGAATTCAGGAGCACATTTTCGTGTTTGTGGATGAAAACAAACTGTTCCGACGGTGTTATGGTTCACGCTCGGAATCAGACAACCAATATTCAAAATAAGGAAGAATTACAAGGAATCTTCTTGGGATTTGGCTCTTTTCGCTCTTTCTCACTTCCTTTTGAATGATTTCTGAGATTTTCGAACCTTATAAACTTTGAAATGCACACGAATCAGCCAAAACGAGAAGAAAATTCCCCATGGAAATATTTGATTGAGGAGTTTTCGAAGTGCACACAAAGAGGTGGCCAATTCTTCGTATCATTCGCAAGTTTTGAGAATTTATAAGTTGAATTGAGGAAAACGGTAAGATGAAAATTTTCAAATCTGAGGTGTGCATAGTAGTGTAAGACCCGCCGAAGCTGTAAACGAAAACAGCAAAAAGAGATAGAAAACGAGAAAAATAAAGGAATGATAAGGTACAGAAGACGAAGTTGACAAGTTCATTATGAATGCGAGCTATCGATCATCTTCCATTTAGGATCGTGGAGGCAAAATTTGCGCGGATTTAGTGAAAGAAACAAAACAGAAAAGAGAAAAAAGAAGGAAGAAAAATATCTACAAAAAGAAGAAAGGTGGAAAATTAGTTTCGCAAATGGCAAGTTTGCACAATTTTTTTTCGTTGCAAGAAAACCAGCACTTATCATAAAAAATTCATGTCAGAATCTTTACATATGGATGTTTCAATTTAAAAAGTTAGTACTTTATTCAACCAAAAGCACAGCTACTGTTTTTTCACCCTACACAATCCATTGAATCAATCTAAGCAACCACCACTGCCAGCGAATTCAACTGCAGAGTCTTCGCCAATATTAAATTTCCCGAAAAATTACTAAAGTGGTAGGCCTGTTTGTCCGCTAAGCTTTGCCTGTGTGCTGTCGGACCTTTTCCAGCGTAACAACAAAAAACCGTTTAGGATAAAAAGAAAAATTAAAAACGAAAAATAATGAAGAACTTTCTGACTCACTTCACGTATGGCTCTTCACTGACAGAATTAGCTGAAGAGTCGTCGTCATCTTGTGCTAATAAAGGTGCCGGGAGCAGCGCCATCAGCAGCACTACGGCCACATAAGGGCTGTGGCCCATGCTGGGTAAAAGCCAGGGAATACTGATTGTTCGTGGTTTCTGAGAGGTTCGCCGGCCTCCAACTGATGGCCGCTCTGTTCGCGCAAGCTCCACCTCAGGGCGGACGGTGTCTGCTGACGTCGCCGCCTCGACTTTGTCGTCGTCCAAAGAGGGCGGGTACGTCGCGGCCTGAAAAGCAAAACCTTCTATGGTTATCGGCTATTCGTGTTCACGAGCAGAAGTGATGGCTTGGCGAAGGAAAAAACGACGAGAGAAATACCCAAGCAGGAACTGGCTGCCGGAAATCGGGGAAGGCGGTGTTATATAGGAGTGTTGAAGCTAGTCAAGACAAGATTTACTGATGGTGTGTGAGTTGGGAGTGCAACTGACTGTGAGGAGAAACGCTTCCCCAGGCAGTTTCGTTGTTCTTCCTCCATCACAAAGGTCGAGTTGTTCCTACACTTTTTTCATTTACTAAGTCTGACGTTCCCTTTCTGTCCACCGTAGGCTGGGAGGCTAAAAACGTCTGGCATCATTGTATTGAAGAATGTTTCCAATTAAAAGTAACAACCACCAGAGAGTGAAAGACTTGGGGAGAGACAGTGACAAAAACTGAAAAGGAACATCTCAGACTTAAAGCTGTTGTGGAAAGTTACCGAATTAGAGCTGCTTTTCGCTCAAAAGCGAACAGAATTGCGAAGCTTTTCTCACCCACTGAATACTTGGGGAGCTCAAATAGATGAGCAAATGAGTCAATAACTATATCCAAATGTCGGGAAAGCCAGAACGGGAAGGGATTGCCTATTACGATACCAAGATCAGTAAACAGTCAAACGCAAATCCAGCTTCGTTTTGGTAATGAACAGAACGAATGTTTGAAACAAAGAGAAATTCTACAAGCATTTATGGAGGCATTGACGAAGTCGTAACCATAGACGAACACAAATAAGTCGATAAGAACAAGGACAAAATAACGAAATAAGCTCTTCCTTCAGAATGCTTGGTTGAACTGGTGTTTTCGTTTGCTCCTTAGTTTGAGATCTACCCGTCTCGCTCTACTGGTTATCCCCTGACAAAGGACAAATCCGACACAAAATAAGTACACTTCAAAGATAAAAATGAGAAATAAAGTATATACACTTGAGAAAATTAGAGTCAAACATTCATTTGGAAATGTTCTCAGGTAAGCTAACTTCCACCGTTTGTAGGGTGCCCTTTACGAGTTGTAGGCAGCAAACTAGGCGGCATTTGCATGAATCATAAAGTTTTTTGTTTTACTACCACAGAACTCATTTGTCGACGGTTTTTTGGCTGCAATCGTTAGCAACGGTGCCGCTTAATGGAAAAGTGAACAGGGTCGTTATATAAGTACGTATCTGGAGCCATGGAAAGTAGGCAACACAAGTCAGGAACTGCCTTACTCCAGAAATGTGCTCCATTTCTACACCAGGAGACAGTTAACAGAGACTGGTTAGGAAAACGACTTTTACACATTTCTATGTAGCGGAACGAAAAGAGGAAATGGAAAGGGAGATGGAGTCTAGATAGAAAGCAGGATCAAACACAGAAATCAGAATCGGGGGTTGGTTTAGATTTATCGCACAATTAGTGAAAAATCGGTATTTTACAGTAAAATTTCCAGAGGATGAGGGCACAAAACCAGAATAGAAAGAGAAAATTTTGTAGCGTGGCTAGCAAAAACTACGAATAACTATCCTTGGTCGAGGAGGTCTAACAATAAGATGCTACCTATGAACAAAGCCATGTTTATCATTCGATAGCGCAAATCTTTCTCTATCAAACAGTACAAAAGACGTTCTTGAACGTGCTGGATACATTTGTTGTCATCAAAATTTTCACTTTGTAGTTATAGTGATGATAAATTTTTGAACAACTTCAACCCTACTAGGGTGATGCAAAATTTGCGTGTATAAAGTGGTGAATAAAACTATATTACATGTATGTGAGTCTATTTACATAATTAAAGCACCACATTCAGATCAATCTGTTCATTCCTTACTACTGTTCTCTGAGTGAGCATGACTCATTTACTCTCTCGGATCTGAGATTTAAGAAAAATTCTTGCGGACTGTTTTCTATCGTTTTATTTTTCCAATTACCATGTTACTTTGTTTATTGAATCATCGTTCTTCCATCCGAATGGTATTAGGTTGGTGCAAAAGTTCTCGGACAATTGGGATACAAAACAGCTTATTTTATAATATCTGAACAATAGCAAAGAGTCATTTGAAGTAAGCAGTAGTATCAACAGTCTTAGTATCAATAGTATTCCCTATAACATGTTTCGACTGGAACCGAAAATGGCGAGGAAATCCTTCTCAAATTCAAGAAGTCGCCTTTTGCACCAACCTAATATAACAGCCGGCTTACGGGGCCATGCGGTGGTACAAGTTAGTGTCTTCACCTTCCTAAACAAGTCCGGCACCTATATACCATACCCGGGAGGGATGGAAGGCTTGGTTAACCAGGGCCGATCGCTCGACCACGCGGATGTCAGCGGCACATCTTACCGCAGCGAAACATGCCGGAATTTTCAGTAATGAATACTGCCCAGATGAAGTGAAAGGCACGTCACGTCCGAATAAATGAAGTCGTTAGAATCTATGGCATCAGGCCAAGAACAACTTTCTTCTTTGCCTATTACATACTTATGGATTCCATTCAGGCCAGGCATTCACTGACTTTAAGGCTTTGTTAATCACCCGGAGGATGGAGGGCTTGGTTAGCCCAAGCAAGGATCGGTCGCTCGACCGCGCTGATGGAAATAACGTCTTTCACCACTTACCGCCCTTGAGCACGTCCGGTTGAAGGAAATTCTTCGTCGATCCTCATGCAATAACACAAGAAATTAGGTAGATTAGGTGAATCCCCAATATCTCCTTAAGAATGGAAACAGAAGCTCTCCCAAATTAGGAGAATCCCAGACCCTAAACGATGAGCTGAAGCTGTCGGGTAAGCTGGAGGAGAGGGTTCGGAATAATTCAGCACTAGTCGCGTCTCATCGTCTGCCCGAACAAAGCGCTGTGAGTGCTCGGTGGCTGGTCACTGGCATAACAGGCTGCAATTTGGAGAATTCTGTCGTCTCGATGCCATTTTCGACAAAAACGGTGAAGCCACTTTAGGAGTCTATGGGAACCTTTCGCGTTTTTCCCTCTCTTGAAATTCGAGAATCTGAACACATCAATCGACCGTCGCTCACCTTAAAACGGGGAGAAGAAAACTATGACATTTTGAAACCCTCTGCATTTGGTTTTAAAAATATCAGCACTTTTTTTATCGGGGAGAGACGGCCTAGTTATGGACCAAATTCTTTGGAAAAGAATTAATTGGTTTACGACTCTCCGAATCTTGCCTCTGAAGACTCCTCTGGAGATTTCGTCGACATGAAACAAAAAATTGCTGACTCATTTACTCACCTTTTTTTATAGTTTCTGCTAATAAAATTGCGAGAATAGAAGACGAAAAAGACGGACTTCACAGTAATGTTAAGCAATCACAGAGCAAGTAGTAGAATAGACATGTAAGTGATAATTATATAGCTGAAAGCCAACAATGATAGAGGAGATTTCTAGCTTTTTCAAACCATCGTCAGTTCAAGGGCGAGCGGCTGTAGCTAACAAGCCGTGTTCTGAATAGCCCAGTACTTTTACAAGAACGCGGAATTCTAGATCGGCAAGAGTAATTGCTCTGACATTTAGAGTTTCAGTTTTTCTGTCTATGGGTAACGGCATGCAAAAGGGTTTTCAGTATTGAGTTGAACAGCAGAATATGTTTTGCGACGAGTGCTGGAAGGTTTTCTAGGAGCACAAAATACTGTAATCATAACTGCATCTCAGTGACTCCGTAAAGCTTTCGCAATGAAGAATTTAACTAAAGTGGAAGAAGATCTGCAACTCCGGAACAGAGATTTCGAGAAAAACTAGTCGCTTGCAGTAGTTTTCGGTAGTGCATTTTTTGCGATGATTTTAGCACCATCACTACAACAGCAACATTTCGAATGCTTAAAATCAGAGCTAATTTAGTGGCTCGCCACTGAAATTGCGATTCCAACAAAAAGTGAGCGCCTTTTGTGCTTTTCTTGATACGCTATAGCTTTTTCTCTCTAGAATTATAAATCACCTCTATCTTAGGTCCATTAAGTGATCAGTCAGTCCTAGGCTTTGGTGAAATAGGCCGACGACCAAGGTATTTCTAATGTTCGCCTTCGGAAATCGGAGAAGTCGGACAGGGAAATGACAAGCTTCGCGCTCTTAATTACGCCAACTCGTTTAATTCTGAGCTCATACGCGGCCGCTGCACAAACAGTGATCCGTGTGAAAAACAACTTTTACTGAACTACGGATCTAATAACTTTTCTACATCATTCTGTAGAGCTGACTCTTTGGTTTTACTCCAACTCTTTCGAGCCTTTCGAAGAGATTTTTTCTTTTAGGACCAAGAACTTCTCCAAGATGAGGGTCAAGGAAACCGAGAGAGAATTTTATCCAAACTAAATGTTTTACTGATTCAATTAAATCTATAAAGGTTACATCAAGGCAGAATTCTTCTTAAGTCTCCACTTTTATTTTTAATTACTTTGTGCTTCTATGCTGTTTTCTTCTAATAACCATTATAGCCTGGCGAAATAAAAAAGTAGTCAAATAAATATTCATGAAATAAATAGATAGTTAGACAAAAAATAATAACAATAAATAGGAATAAGTAAATAAATCGATCAGGAAACATTTATTGATTTTAATTCCTATTCCCCAATTAATTTTAGGGACGAGTTTTAGTCAAATGGCAGGCGAAACGATGAGGAAATGGTGCAGAAGTACTTCAAACATCTTTCTTATTTATTCATCAGATAAAAATGGAATGTGCGAACTCAACAAAGACAGTCGCGACTGTTGGTCAGCGCTGTGTTTAGCACCGACAAGGGCGTTTGTGTAGCCATGTAGTTCGTCAGCAACTAGTTCTTAGACGAGTTTATCTGTGTGAGAAAAGCCAGGGGAACAATAGATGACAACAGCAGCTGAACAACGCGGCGCATAACAGTTCGAAGGTTTTTCCAACCCAAGGCTCGGTATAAGTTAGTCAAAGTGATCGATCGGGGAGTTTAGTTTAGGAACACAAAGTTTGAAGTTTTCAGAGATGATGTGGAAGATGGTGTCACTCGCAGGTAGGAGGAAGGAGAGAATCATGAACCGCATAGGTTTCTTTCATTTGATTATTCGCATTTATCATTATCATTAATCCGAATCCATCAAGACCAAGAAGAAGACGGATTACTGCGCATTCACCAGAAGAGCAGAAGAAGCCGCAAGAAACGAAAATACTGTTTTTCAGGCTAAATAAACTTTTCCAGTCGAGCGAAGACAGCGGGTACACTTGTACACTCCGTATGTTAGAAAAATTCACTGCATTTACTCATTTCTGATTTCTTCCATTATTATTAGGTCGTTAAGTATGAAATGGCCGATTTCGCATGTTGTAGGTTTTCCAGGTTGATACATACTTAGGTAATTTCGTTTGTGGGCTTCTAGTTTTTCCTTCTATTTTGAAGGAACGTTCCTAGGTTTCAACAGCCTATTTTGGTTTTCAGTGCTGCTTCCAAATTCAGGTTGTGCAGGAGGTTTTCGAAGCGATGGAGAAATCCAGAATTCGTGTCTGTCTCGAATTCGGGTTCCGTCGTGGAAGCAGTGTACCACAGGCCGTCCGGAACATCAACGAGATATTCGGCGATGATGTGGCCAATGAACGCACAGTACCCCGCTGGTTTCAAAAATTTCGTTCTGGAGATTTTGATCTCGAAAGTGAGCCTTGTGGAAGACCTGAATTCAAGGTGAACAACACAGCTTTGAAAGCTATAGTAGAAAGTGACACCACTCAAACTACGCGTGAATTAGCAACAAGCTTGGGGGTATCTGTACTCACAATACTGGTCTATTTGAAGCAAATCAGCAAAGTGAAAAAATTCGATCAATGGTTCCTCACGTAGTGAGCGAGCAGCAAAAGTGGTGTCGCTTCGACACTTGCCCTTCACTTCTTTCTCGACACAGAACTGAACCATTTTTATATCACTTCGTTACTTGTGATGAAAAGTGGATTCTGTGTGACAATCGTAAGCGCTCAGCACGATGATTGGACAAAGATGAGGTCTCGGAATACAGCGTAAAGTTCAACGTTCACCAGAAAAGTTAATCATCTCTGTTTGGTGGTCTATCTACGGAGTCATCCATTACAACTTCATGAGACCTGGCATATCGATAACAGCCTACGTGTACTGTAACGAGTTGGATGTTGTGATGAGAAAGCTTGCGTTGAAGCATCCGAGATTGACCCACGGAGACGAGCCAATGCTCTTGGATGACAATGCAAGACCACATGTCGCACGAACAACGTTGCGTAAATTGCAGGAGTTGATCATGGAGGTTCTCATTCACGCACCTTATTCGCCAGATCTTACACCCCTTCTTACACCTTATCTTACGGCATTGGACCACTTCTTGCAAGATAAACAGTTCAGTTCTCAAGAGGATGTGGAAAAGGGCTTCCGCGAATTTATCGCTTCCCCTCCTTCAGGTTTTTATGCGTCCGGCATTAACAAGTTACCGTTAAAATGACAGAGGTGTGTTGACTGTATAGGTGAAAATTTTGATTAATTACAGTGCCGTTTATTTGTGAAATAATGAAGCAAAGTTTCGACACGAAATCGGCCATTTCATACTTAACGACCTAATATTAATACATAGTTGTTGATTCTATTCAAGGCAGAATTTCACTGAAAGGATTTGTTAATCATGCGTGTTCTTGGGCAGGGTAGATAAGCACACGTCAAAGAAACCAGAACCGCCGTGCTTGCCCATTTTACGAAAACCACCGAAAGGTATTGCCGTTGAATTCAGGACTAATATACCATTATCCCCATAATGTTCACCCACCTTATTCGTCCGTAATCTGTGACCTTTCGAGAACCAACTTTAAGCTTTCGTAAGAGTATTTGGGAGAGCCACAGGACAACGGTGAGGGAGACTAAAGGATTTGATACGACAGGAATGTAACAAGCTACTTTCGGAGAGGTTGTATCAAACTGGATCGTCAGGAGTAGCTGTTTTTACGAGATCTAATTGTAAGACGTTTAACGCATTCAGCAGAAACTGGATCAGAGGGATTCGTTTTCTGAGGTCGTTTTTCCTCCGACCTTGCTGCACTTGTCACCTTGTGTTTTCGTATTCCTCTTCTAGAGGTGTTGATATGGGAAGACAACCCCTATAAGTAGATGGTGTCTATTTGATCACGTTTGTCTAGTCCAATTGATAATTAGAATAATTATAAAATAGAATCGACCTATAAATCGAGAACATGAGAACATGAGAATGCAGACGACAGAGACAATTTTACAAAGAGCCCGTAGGAAAGGAAACGAAAGCTCAAGTTAGTCTTCTGGTAGAAAAAAGTTGAAAGCGCTAAGTGGCCTAGCTTTCACAAGGTTTTATTCGTAAAAAGTCAATTGGAAACTTGGATAACACTCTCAGGAATGAGAAATTATTCCAAGAAAAAAAAACTGTTCAATCGCAGTCCTTCGGTTTCTCTGTGTTTCGCTGTTAGTCAGGCGGAATCGACACTACTTTTTACACCCCATAAACGGCACCTGTTGGTTGACGAGCTTGCTGAAGAAACCACTAATTCAACTTCTGAACGAGGTCAGTAGGTCTCTTGACCCACAATCTCATAGGATATTTCTGGAAGTTCATAAAAAGTGCTGGGAACGGTTAGACGCTCATCGAGTAGACAAACGGTCGGATATTTTCGACTTTTATTTTAAACTTGATTTTGATTATTTGGTCTCAAAGGACGAAAAGAAAATCGGAATGGGAAAAGGTAAGGCTAAAGAGAGGAACAGCACCACACATATTCCTTCTAAAGACATTGACGATATCTTTCGAAAAACTCTATTTTCACTTAATTTGCTGCTGGTTGATGCACATCGTGTATTGCATAATAAAGAAAACACCACAAAAAATCTCCATGTTCTCTCGTCTTTGAACCACGGCATTGACGATGATTTGTTGAAATTAAGCGTGCGGTAGAAGTAATTGATTTCAACAATCCACAAAAAAATATTTACTTTTGTGCACAAAGCACATGTGCAGGCATCAATCCGCACAAGCTATGTATAATGGTAGCGGGGTATTTTGGTCAATATGGTCATATATAATAAAATATGACAACAAATTCTCTCTTGCCCATGTAACTCTTGATATGCTTAAACGCTTGAGTTTTTCAGATTTTTGAGTATTGTTGACTCATTGGATCAGCAATACTAGGCGGTCACCCAGGCAACTAAGCAAGCTACTACAAAGACAGTTACACCATTCTCTAGAAAAGTTCGGATCTCTTCGTAGTAGCTGCACTTCCACTCAGCTAGCAGCAGCTACTACAATGGAGAGAGCCCGTTAACCTAGCTCGGCTAGTCTTGCTAAATCGTTTACCAGTTTGCGGAAAAAAACGAGTTGCTAGTGGGACTTGAGTGACCAGAACAACTTGAGCGTTGAGTGCGGTTCTTCGAAAACCTGCAAGCAACTCGGTTGTGTCACTGCAATCCGTCACAGAGACATCTTCTCGAACGCACAACTTGTTCGAGGTGACAGATTTGAAGTAGCGGCTTGACGGGTGTTGAGGAGTGGCACTGAAGGGTGACGCACACGACAATACCCTGGAGTGCTAGGTAAAAGATACCCGGCAGGAGGATTTCTATCAACCCATTCAGCAATAAGAAGAAGCAAATAGACTTCTTATTATCAGTGATACTTATTCCCGAATAATGAATGAATATGAAATAAATAAATGAATATGAATAAATAAATAAGCTTCACTCAGGCTGCGTTCATCGAAGGTTTCACTGGGTCAAAGGTTTAAGAAATTACGATTACGTTTCCCTTCCTTCATCCCCACTCTTCTGTCAAATTTCAGAATTTGTGAAGAGATTACAGCCAAATCTAAGTTTTTTGAGGAGTTAGTTACACTAGCTATACGATTTTCCAAAAATAAAGTTAGAAATGATTGTATGGAAGACGACAGGTGCATCGACGTCACCTGACTTTTCCTGTTAGAATAACTGCTGGCCTACGAATCGAAATTGAAATCCGAACGTCCGACACGAATGACGAAACGCCGAGACCCTCGGCATACTTGAAAGGAAAATTTGTAGTCTATTCGCCATAGGTTTGATGAACAGTCGCAAGCATTCCCACGGGGGAAGCGAGGAATGTGTTCGTAGATATCCAATGGACGACGCCTCCCTCCGGGAAACACCCGAAGAACCCACGATCGCCATCAACTTGTCATCTTTGCAATTACAAAGTATGGCGTTGAGCTGAACGGATGGATGAAATGACGAAGTGAGAAGAAGAAGATGGTGGGGCAGCGAAAAAAAGCGTGAGAAGTTCTGCATCATTTTTTCCAAAAAGGGTGGAATATCACTCGCATATCCGTCCGGACGAACCACCAGATCCCAATAATGGGCTTTCAGTTACATCCAGAAACCAAGGATCACACTTTTGAAGGATGAAAAGGGTGTAGTAAGATGATAATAGCTTAGTTGGACTGCGAAAACTTTTCGAAGGACAGGTAAACAAAGTCTTGGTAAGCAACTCACGAGTTTGACTACATAGAAAAGGTCATAGAGAAGCGAAACCAAAGGAAAGTTGAAGGAAAATTGACGTTGGTGAAAAAGAAGGAGTGACTGCTTTCGATGTCTGATTGATTCAACTAAAAATTGTTCGTAGAAAGTGTTTAGAGTTTTTTACCTAATTAAATAATACTGGTGTTGTACAGCAGATCTATGAGAATTTGATCATTTTATTCATTTATATTATTCCTTGCAAGGCAGCTACTTGAGTTCCGTTGGAAGTTCTTAATCGACAACAAGTTTTTTTTTTACAATATCCTGCAAAGTTCTTTATACCTGACCACTCCTTCATGTCTGTGATGGGAGAGTTCCAACTTTTTCGTGAAATGAGGGAACAGATACATAGAAAGGCTTCTGTAAAATCATCTGAAGAGCTTGAAGCCCACTGGAAACTTTTAGTGGAATTCAAAGCTGTTCAGGAGGAATGCACTCGAGAATAACGAAACCATGTGCTAATTTCTAGGTGACTGCTCGTAAGAAAGTACCCAAAAAATGTTCCTGCTTTTGAATAGGGAACACTGCTTCATGTTAGAAAGTCATGGACAGGAGGCACGTTAGCATCCATCCACAATATCATAAGAACAAGAAAAAGCATTGAGTTCACGCATGACTCAAAGTACAGAACAGATATCTCATTAAGCGAAATGCTTCGGGAAGGTGAACGGAACTATCGCGACAGCGAGCTCCAATTTCAAGAAATGATGAGAAAAATGCACTTTTCCGCCAGGCAGCAGCCATTTAATGAGCTGTTTTATTCACGACACTTGAGTGGTGTGTACGGCGGATCGTCGTAGCTCTTGTCGTCTCGAGAAGGACGTCCTCCATCATCCCTCACCAGAAAGGACGGCTTGAAAGGGCATGAAATCAGTGGCTTGAGCGGCGTTCTGAGGTTTGAGCTTAGACATTGAAAAAATCCAGGGATAAGATTGCATATAGCAGAAAGAGGATGATCCATAGATATCCCAACCTCGAAGAGGATATGCTGTAACAAGCAAATTCAAGAGACTTTCTCTACCACTGCTATTCTTTCCTGGTCCTCTTCTTCCGGCGATCTTCAAGCGATGAGGGAACGCGGTAAATATGTAGTACATAGTAGAAGAAAAAAAGGAAAGTTCTTGTTCCTACTAGGCGCTCAGAGACCCATCTGATTCCGGGCAGCCAAAGCGCTTATAAAGGGTGGGCAAGGTGACTCGGAGAGAGAAATTTCCAGCTATTCAACATCTCTATAGAACAAGATTCCCCAAAAAGTTCTGATTCCAATGATCCAGCAGCTCCAGACAAAAGCAGAAGAAGAGAAGAGATGAGCGAGTAGTTTTTGTAGCGTCTAAATAGCTCTGTGGCTTTAAAACGCCAACAAGGAAACTTCATCAGTTGTCCGCTTGAAGAGGTGTACTGGCTAAGATGGCGCGACAACGAGCGCTAGCTACTCGGATTGCAATCAAGCGAAAAAACCAATTCTCTGAGATAGCCGAACGAGAATCCAATCACAGCGACTGCTGTTTTCTAATAGAGAAAATCAAACTCTCTCGCTAGTTCAGTCCTCATTTCCGTTTGTTTCGGAGTAGGGGGCGAAAAATGCAGTACCGTCGATAAACACCGGAAAAAACATGATATAAACAAGACCGACCGTTTTTACCTTGGCCTACCGTAACTCTCTCCGGTATTATTTCAATTGACTTGAAAAGCCACGTTTGGAATCAGACAAGCGGTAATCAAGCTCATCATTGATTACAGCCTGCAGCACCCAATGACTAAATTACATTTAATTTATATATTACTAGTTGTTATTATTCCTGCATTGAAATAAAATGTGTAGTTACAGAAAATTCAGAAAAGGAAATTTTTCAACATCGTGAAGAACTGTACTGCGTTCCCCATTCCACTCCATTATCACCGTTGTACGATACGTCTGTTCATATCTTTTCTTTTTGTGCAAAAACCGTTATCCCCTATTCTTATTCATTTATTTTACTAACTATTTCTAAAATGGCTGTTATAGACTAATTAAATTTTTCCTGAGTTGTTAAGGTAAAGGGATCGAGGTTGGTATTTCCGCTACCGACATGCCGGCGCATTCGTGTTCCATTCAGAAGCGCAGAGGAATAGCGAATGCGTATTTGGCCTACACAATGACTTGCGGGAGGCCAACCGCTATAGCAGATCAGGCATTCCTAAAATGACTGTTAAATACTGGTGCGCTTTTTGCGGACACGTATTTGTTCACCTCACCGTATATGGGCACTAGTTGAGAGAAGCAACTGGACATTGCACAGCTAGGTTCACAATCGTTGTGCAATAACGTTATTAGAAAGTCGAAGTGTAAAAAATAAGCCCGCATCCGAAGGAGAATCAACTGAACAAACCCTACTCATAGGGGATAACTGCTTTCCCACAAAAGTTCAATTCAACTTCAATAGAACTAAAACAGGACAAGCCTACAAGGAGTGTGAGCGGATTCCGTTTCCTTTTCTTCTTGCTATTAGGTTGGCGGAAAAGTATCCCGCCACACAGTTTGGCCGCTCACCAAAATTTTGAAACGGGTTTCGGGATCTCACCTTCATAACCCTGGTGTAGGTTGATTTATGTGTTACATATACCACAGTTGTCGTGGTTCAGCGTTACAGGTATGGTAGAGAAAATCGATACTGATTCCAGGTACCTTGAACTGCTTTTTCTTCACGAGCTAATAAAACAACGCACTGAGAGAAGTTCAGGTAGTGGCTTATGCACTACGATAGGTCCTTCAATTGCCTTTCTTAATGAAGCAAAAGTTTGGTTTCCGTTCAAAAAGGCCTAATCTCCTGCTACTCACTTGCTGCAAACCAGCGAAAATTTTAAAATACCCAACTCCACCCGAAATGGGAGATGATCAGCGTGCATCTGAACTACTAATGATGCATTCGCTAGAAGCTATGTACTACCTATAGATGCTACTGCCACCAACGACATCTAAAGTAGCCACTTTGACGGAGCAGCTGTTCGTGGAAAATATGGGAAAATCTTCTTCAGCCACAATGACGCGCATTCACCTATTGATAAGGAAACTTGGAAAAATTTCAGAAACTCCGATGGCGTATTCTGGCCTATCCAAGACATTCGTCAAACCTTGCCCCAACAAAATAACAATTGCTCCATTCGTTCCCCATTCAGTTGCTAGAGAACCAACTCGACGAGTGAGAGCACCTCAAAACGTGGCTCGATGAATTCTTTTCATCAAAACTCTTGAAATTTTGTACGAGGAGAGTTCAATATTTATCTGGTAAATAACAAGATGTTGTTGATGGAAATCATGCATAAATATGTTGGATGTTGAGCGGAATAAAGGAGAGAAACAAATTTGAAATAAATCGCAAAAGTGGCGGGATATTTTTCCGCCAACCTAATAATTTGATCCTCTATCATCCAGAAGAGAGAGAAGTTCTCTTCATCGACTGCTGCATGATACCATTAGTCTTTTTCTTCGCCCTCTTCCTCGTCCTCGTCGTCGTGTTCTTGTTGTTTCGCTGAGTCCTTTCTCCTGCTTCGTTTCCGCTACCGATGCGGAACTCTTCGTTTCCGGCACGGGAGAGGATAGTCGGCATTGGTAAACGAAGAGGAAGACGTAATTGATGAACCGAAGAGAATGTTTCGGGATTGCTCCGCTATCCAGTCTCTCCATCTCGCTTCATTTACTTTTACATGGAACGCCTGTTAGTATCAATCTCGGCACTCTGTGTTCGTGTAATAAATCAATAAATCACCTTGCACTAAAACTGATCAGTCCTTCAAGGACACGCCACACATTCGTTTTCCATCTAGATTTTTAGAGGCATGCTGAGTCTCAATTCGGCCCATAAGTCTTCTCATCTTCCGAGACAAGTCTTATACCAGTTTACCCAACTACAAGAGAAAACGGGAACTTGGTTCGCTTTGATGATGACCGTGCGGCTGGTAATATCACCTCTTAGGGCTCGTTCAGACGACGCGCGTCGAAAATGCAAAATCGAAGCGCAATCAATAAATAACGTCATTGATCGAATTTGCTCCTTTGCGTTAGTGGCGCAGTCCGGTGGCGCCGCGTCTAGGCAAGAAAATTAGGAATATAATCACATAGGAAAGAAATTAAACGAAAAAAGTGAATTTCGTCAAAATTCCCTTTAATAAGGAATGGCAGAATTCTAAAAAACCCGAGCGACCAGTAAGTTTGCCTATATGAGGCGCAACCGGACTGCGCCACTAATGCAAAAGAGCAAATTCGATCAAGGGCGTTAATTATTGATTGCGCTTCGATTTTGCATTTTCGACGCGCGTCGTCTGAACGAGCCCTTACAGCTACACCTAGCTTCCAACTATTGGGAATTAATTGCTCTAGCGACCGAGCAGCAACCTTTACTGAGCGGTTCTACATAGATGAGTAGCACAACTTCTTGACGAGGAAAAAGCTGCGGGAGATTTGCAATTTCCTTCGACTCGGACCGAGATTGATACTGGCGGAAATTCCATGTAAAAGTAAATGAAGCGAGATGGAGAGACTGGGTAGCGTAGCAATTCCGAAAGATTCTCTTCAGTTCATCAAGTACGTCTTCCCGATCGTTTATCAATCCCGGCTATCCTCCCCCATGCCGGAAACGAGAGAAGAAGGCACTCAACGGAACAACAAGAACACGACGACGAAGAATAGGAAGAGAAGTAAGGAAAAGAAGATCTAATGGCAGCATGCAAGATGAAGAGAACCTTTTTTCTCTACTTTCGGATGATAGATGATGAAATGAACAAGAAGAGAGGGAACGGAATCCGCTCACACATCCGTGTGGCTTGTCCTGCTTTAGTTCTATTGAAGTTCTCATTAGCAGCTCACATTAGTCACTTATTGCCTATCAACCAATCCCACAATTATGAACCACCTGCCCTTGGTTGTTGATCAGGTGCAGGTGGAACGATATTAGCCGACGTGAGCGGGTCCTAAGTCGTGGAATATGTAGGACTCTCATAAGAATGCAGTTTGAGAGAAGAGTTACATAAGAAGCTGTATCTTTTTCTGATACTTTGATAAATGAATAGGAACATAATACAGTATGTGAATTAATATTAGCGTATAATACATTCTTAGTAGTAGAAGGTGTAGTAAAGAATATTTGAAGGGTAGAGTAAAGAAACTATCCGCACTGAATCCAGAAAAATAGGGATATTCCAACTGTTCTGGTTTCAATTATTCCCTTGATGAGCTCTCGCTTCGAATTTATGCTGGCAAATTTAGCATTCCAAAAAACATAGAACTGTAAGACTTTCGAATTCAAGTGTGAAATTTTTATGACTAGTTTTTATGACTTATTTCAAAGCGACAGAAGAACTGTCCAACAAAGGGATATCAGAGAAAACTAACTTTATAGAAACGAAACCAAAATTTTGGTGGTGTCCATTCATCTTTTCTGAACGCAGTGTATAAACAACAAGAAGCAGCTCGGAGAAAATGTTAGCTCAATTCCATCTAAAATTCACTTCAGCATCCCTTGATACTACCAACTTAATGGATTTACAGCTCAATGACAGTCTAATCTATTCGAAAAAGCTTCGCATCACATGGCAAGCAATTTAGTAAAGAATGTTAAATGACGGAGGTAAGGACAGCAGTGCTAGGCAAAGTTTTAACTAATCTCTTTGAATCTTGTTAGAAAGCTTTGACGCTACTTAGCAAATGATGTTATTGCTGTAGCTAATGAAGAGGTCTAGCCTAATCGGAGAAACCGCGGAAGAGAACCAGTTACGAGGCAAAGAGCTTAGCATGCTGTTGCAAAATAAGCGAATGATTAATGGGCGCTTGGTGGTGGCGACGATCGGCCTGGAAGACTCGGACTAGATACGATCAGTTGATGCAACCTGAAGCTGGCATGCGCTGAAACAAAATCAGATCGTTGTCGAAGATTAAACCAGCTGTAGGAATGCTGCCGAAGTGAAAAAAGTGACGTCGATGCCTAGCGGCCTGAATGGTTCGATGCCTGACAATGACAATGAGAGTAGGCAACAAGTCGCATGGATGCTCTCAGAACCGAAAGAAACCTTTGCATTAGTGATGATCTGTCCTTTCGGCAGTGGCAGGGTATCCGCTGAATCAAGATCGCAATTGAAAAACAACTATGAAGAAAGGTACAAACGGTTTTGTGAAGATGCAGCCTACTAGCAAATCTCGATTGAAAAGGGTTGTGTTCCCAATATTATCAAATGAAAGGATTATCAAGTGAAAGAATGAGAAAAGAGCCAGAGAGTAGGATCCCAACAACTAACTAACCAGTAACGAGCGTCTTCTGAAATCGTATATTTCTTATCGTTCCAATTTTGTAGTCTCGGCTTCAGAGCCTTGATATGGCGAGCTCCTGGCTTAATTACTCATCTGAGATTCCTAAGTAGGGTCGGCATGAGCATTGCAAGTAAATTTATCCGTGTTTTGTTTGCTTTAAATAGTAAGAGATGGTAAAACATGAACGCTTGTTGAAACCGAATAATGCAACGAATTTTATAACTGAGCAACCAACATACAGTATGAAATAAATTTCGACCGATTCAGCTCAACATATTGCATAACGTTCTTAGTAGTTTTCACTGTACAGTGACACATCTCCCCTTCACAAACATTACAATCTCCTCAGCCTTCCTTGACTCTTTTTTGGGAATGAGTCCTTCTCTCGAGGACGTGCTTGAAATTTTTGTTAGACGTCATTTGCAACGTCTGCGCAAACGGCTTTTTCTTGAAAAACCCATTTGTGTGCGCGTAGGAGGTTTCTCCTAAATTTAATCCCATTTCTTTTTAGTTGGATTGCGTTCTAGCCATTTCTCTTCTTTTTATTGCAAACATTAGTGCATTAAACGCACCTAAAGTACTCTTTCTTTACAAATCCATATAAATTTCGACTTCTTTTCGAAGACGGCATAGTAAGGATTATGGAAGGAAGCGCTTCCTAGATTGGTCAGGACAATCTTTCGGAAATTTACCAATTTCTAGGCGATTGCGGCATCTTCCTACTCGAACCTAAACCGGGCGAATTAAAGCTTCTACTCACTTGAAGGCTTTATCCTGCCTCACATATGTATGAATCAGAATGTGATGATAAATAATGCGAGCAAAACTGGGTACTCCAATTCCTTTTTCTTATGAAAACGGATAGCTATCGCCTTCAATGAGTTAAGTGACACCCTCTCTACCTCCCAAGTTCTCTTTTCTTTTCACCTCAGCATTGATGTTGGTATTCTAGAGTTAATATGTTAGTATGCCTTGCAGGTTGTTGGGTGAAATTATGTACTTACTAATCGCCTGACGTTTGGACGTTCTCGTCGTCTTCGGAGGCCTAAACATGGTTCGGGGTTAGTGACCCAAACGTCTTATCCGGCAAAGGCCGCACCCACTCTAGCATTTCGAACAAATTGCTATGAATATCAAACAAAAATGTATTCAAAAGAGAGTAAAGAGTGTCAAGTAAGCTGGCATTCTAATTATAAATATAAATAGAATGCTGACGTATCTAACACTCTACCTATGAATATCTATTATAAAAATTTATGAATATCGTATCTGATATTCTATTTGAAAATATAAACAGCTGAGTATCTGACAATTACTTACTTGTATATTTCACTGACGTCTAGCGAAGAGCTCTAGCGATGGAATCGGTGCGGTTAATCTTTTTCGAATACATTTTTGTTCGGGATTCATAGCAATTTGTCAAAATGCTATAGAGGGACGGCCTTTGGTGTGGTAGGTCGTTCCGGTCACTAACCAAGAACCATGTTTAGGCCTCAGAAGACGACGAGAACGTCGAAACGTCAGGACGTTAATAAACAGTTCCATCTAACATCCTCGGCAAGGCATACTAACACACTAACAATACTCTCCACTGCGATCGGGCACTCTAGGGAAGAGAACAAAGAAGCCATGGTTCGAGCAGATTTCAAACGCTTTTTCATCGTTGGTCCATTGATGATGGCACTAAACATAGTTGGACGACGTTGACGTTCCACCGTTGTTGGCTTCCTGCCAACGTACGACATCTATCACGAGACGGCCTCCTCCGCCCGTTTCGTGCTAGATGTCGTACGTTGGCAGGGAGCCAACAACGGTGGAACGTCAACGTCGTCCAACTATGTTTAGTGCCGATGTAAATGGTGATTGCTCTTATATTAGAACTCGAAAGAAATGTGAATAGAGCATTCCATGCAACAACCGATTAGAACAATGTTAGAACTTTTGGAAAAGGTTATTAGCAAAAAAGGAACGATATTATCAACGGAGCCTTTTCGATATGTAACAGAAACTTTTCCTTGCTTTGTTGCCATTGAGATACTCCGCATGTGTCATCGAGTGTCGTTTCAAACTTTTCATAGAACTCGTCTGAAGAGGTTCCCATCTGGTACTTCTCGCTGACTTCTTCTCTACATAGGATTGAAGATGATTCACTACTGACGAAAAAAGATGCGATGCCGTAGATATTAATTTTCGATCTTTCCCGATACTCCTGCAAGTTTCCAGCACTTGCGATGACTCACTATCTGGAACGCTCGTGTTACGGTGTTCCAGAAGAAATACGGAATAGGGGTTATTTGCTTGTTCAGCCAAGGATCAAGAGATTTTAGACAACGGCTTTATGAATTTAATTCTTGACGTACTCCAAACTCTAACGATAAGTGTTCTGGCTCTTGTAAATAGACTTCGAATAGGAACCGTCTACATGACAGAAAAAAAATACAGGGAAAGAAAATGCTAGAAATTGTTGAGAATCATTGGAGAAAATGATTGTAGAAGGCTCGCAACATTTCAAAACTATCTGAGAGGGACATTTTTATTACAGAGCCAGGCTTTTAGTAGCTTTCGGCTCCTATCCCTCGGATTCTTGATACACGTTCCACATTCTGAAACCGAGGCAAGCACATACTTTTCCAGATACAGAAAAGTACATACATCGTCTACATAAGTCACGTCGGAGTTGTTTGGATTAGCCTCGTTAACTCTTCTCGCCCACTTTCACCTTTCAGATGCTCGTCATTTTTCATATTACCCGTTCGACTTTTTTCATTGTAATCTCGAGTGCTGCATGGCCTAACTATTGTTCTCTCATTTTCCAACAATGCATTACCGCCGTACACGCGGTTATGTATCGTTCTTCTTTTGCAAGCCTTAACGAGTCTCCCTCTGTCCATACTCTTTGATTAAAGTTTGTGATGAAACTGGAGTCATTTTTCATCCAGTAGTCACATGAGCCCTGGATAATTTGAAATAAAAAATACCGCTTACCCCTGCGGAAGAAAAGGTCAGGGACCATGTTTTCCGAGATTGCGGAAACCCCACGGTCGAGCACCCTCTTTTACAATTTTCTCATGTTGATGTATATGCCATTCTATTTTTTGAAATTTTTTCAAATGTTTTGGAACATCATTGATGTGTTATTTCGCTTTTTGGGGTTTCAACTGCTAGCGATTTATTCACATTGATCTTCTCTGTGCAGTACTCGTCAGCGAGCATTCCATAATTCTGCTCTTTCACAAATTCATCTTTGATTTATGATTTCTTTCGGAGGAACACAATACAACACAATAGATAACAAAAACATAGCAAAAAACCTTCTTCGAATTCTGCCTCATGGATTATCGTGTTGTTCGTTCTTTCGGATTTGGCTTATGAAAATTTGGTCCGCCCTGCCTGTAATGCTTTTTGCCATTTTGGGTGGATACTTAGTATTAGCTATAATAATAAATATCACACAAACGAAAATTATTATGGGAACAATTTGCCATTTTGCGGAAAGAAAGGTTCAAAGCTCCAATGCCCCTTTAATCAGATTTAGTGTTAGCTGTAATAACAAATATCAGAGAAACATCACTTCCGCCCTTCGCACATGCATGTGATTGTTGAGGAAACGTTTTTATTCAGAAAAGTGGTAATGTGAACAGTCAAGTTAACCCTACACCAAAGAAAACATATCAATTCGCTTTTTGTTTTGGGTGGATACACCCACACAAACGAAAATTTGGTCAATTAACGCCCTGCCTGCAAATAATTTGGGAACAATTTGCCATTTTGCGGAAAGAAAGGTTCAAAGCTCCAATGCCCCTTTAATCAGATTTAGTGTTAGCTGTAATAACAAATATCAGAGAAACATCACTTCCGCCCTTCGCACATGCATGTGATTGTTGAGGAAACGTTTTTATTCAGAAAAGTGGTAATGTGAACAGTCAAGTTAACCCTACACCAAAGAAAACATATCAATTCGTTGGACTTTTCGTTAACCGAAAATTTACTCCATGTCGCAAACAGTGAACACAATCTGTGCAGCTAGAATTTCGATAATACAATATAATATTAAAATCTACATTCGATCTGTTGTACCCATTTCAGGCGAATGCTTCTTATGAATTAGATGGATTCCGCTTCTAATAAGGCTACCACTCCTTATTGAAACGCTGCAGTGATTTAACTACGGAATACAGTCAACTCCAAATCAGTGATTATTAGAACCGAATAAAAAATAATTAAGTGTATATTAGGTCATTTCATAAGTCCTTGCCGTTTTTTTCATCGTCCTTCTGTAAGTTTAATTGGAAAGCTCTGATAAAGAGCTGTATACCGTTCGATAGAGAATTGTTGGTTGTTTTAGAATATATATTTTGTTTTGATGAATACTTAAAATTTGGCTAATTTTTCACCAGTGAAATGGGAAATGATATTTCGCAAAAATAGCCAACGCATGTTACATGAATAAAAGAGTTATGTACCTCACGTCGCAAATTGTCTACAAAATTTGCGAAATTAGAATGATGTTAATAATATTTGTGTTAACAATACTGATTGAAATTCTCCCTGTTCTCTCTTCCTGAAAACTCGGCCTGATGTTATAATTGTCCTGTACTGCTGTGCCGAACGACGCTAGTAGGTAGACCAATTTTATTGTGGCCTAACTTTTCGACTGGTTTGTCGTAGTCAGAGGCCTAAAAAAGGGGCACGAAAGTTATTATCTTATTGTAATGTCTGTCCGGCCAAGCGCCGAACCATCCGTAGCATTTTTGACGGACTTGAAGAATCTATGTACTTAAGAAACTGCAGAAAACGAGAAATATCAGATGACTTACACGGGATCCACCGGAAAAGTGGTGCCGAAGTGGCGACCATGTGCCAATTCTGTATCGCAGATTATTAGTTTGGCACAGTATCAGCTACCCTTTTTCGAACCACGATTTGATGGTATCAAATAACACGGCTTATTCCCGCAACATCTTCTTAAATTAGATTTTTACGTTTTTTCGTATTTCATGAGTGCTTCAGATGCAATTTACGGTTTATGAGAAATGAAATTTACAGTTTACATGAAATTTTCACTATTTCCGAATTCCAAATTTCACTATTTTTGATTCTGATAGAATATGGAAGTCAATACGAATTCGACTGATAGATTAATTATCTCGTTTATTGTTGAGCAGAGGACCGAGATGTTGCTCAACAATAAACGAGATGATGGATTTACAACGTCGAGATTTATTGAAAGTCGCACATGGAAGATTAATTAATAATTAGAACTGAGATCACTAAGAACACTGTGTGCGATCAAAGTGATGCAACAGCAAGCCTCAACCGCTTTTTATTCACTCAATTGATTAATTTACTGGGAACTCTTTCTTCTGTCTTCAGTCCTAGCACAAGGGAACCTTTCGCACAGTTTCGTTGTGTAGTGAAGAAATATGTGGGAGGACAGCTATTTCAAGCGCTTGTTATCCCCATTTGAGCTGTTATTTCCGCCCACAAATGAGAGCCGCTATTATTTTGAGCTATTTTGGTCAGGTATCTCGACGCGAACGAGTTCTCCTCACCATACCGCGTTTTTTCTCGATGTTCTTTTGCCTTTTCAACTTGTCTTTCACTGGGAACAACAACACACTTTGTCTGCTCATTGGGTCTTGTCTTATACAATGTGCTTCATATTAATAAATACATATTAATTACATATATGTAATTACATATGAATAAATATCCGGCAACCTCCTATTTTGGTGGTTCCCACTGCAACGAAAGAGATACAGTTTTTTCCTTAATGCCATTTTCATTAGCACGGAGAACAACTACGGAAAGCGATTTTTTTGGAATTCATGAGCTGATGTGGTATTTTTTATGTCGATGACTTACCATCTATGAAAATCAAAAAATATAACTTATTCATACAACCTTACAGATACATGGATGACATATTAATTATACATAATCAAAATGAAGAATTTATAGATAACCTGCTTAGTACTACATATAATAATATATCAACTATCGAAAAGACACATTATAATAATTACAACACTAATTTTTTAGACTTAACCATAAAAATAACTAATAATCAATTGATTACTAAATTATACAATAAGACAGACTATTTCAACTTTAAAGTTATTAGATTTATACACGCTGACACTTTCATTAAAGATACAGTTAAATCTGCAACCATATATAGTGAAATAATGAGAATAGCCAGAAAATGTAGTTATTATACAGACTTCCTAGACAATCTGAAAACCCTGGTAACCACACTAAAAACCATGAACTACAAATCTGATATCATATATAAAGCCTTATCAACATGTCTTATTAAAAATGGATCCATCATATATAAATATATTACGAATTCTTCACAAAAAAAAACGTCAGTAGAATTGTTAAGGACTTACTAAATTCTATATAATTTCATTTCGATTTTTTCTCTCGATCATTCTAAGAGATTGACCTGCCTCCCGGTCGCAGCTCTTGATCTTCTCTTGGTATATAAAGGAGCCCCTTGGTAGTATTCAGTCATGTACTCCCTGCCCTACTGATGATCCTCCGGGAGTACTATCTCGTCATAAATAAACTTCACATATTCTTCTCATACCTACATCCTTTAATCTATCTCTTCACATCTATATATCCTGTATAGGGCTCAGATGTGAAACAGGATATATCCCCATATCACTTATTCTGCATCCTTTCTGTTTCTGAAATCTTAAAACATTACCAGATGGGGGAGTCGAAGGAACAGGGGACCAAAAATCGAGAGGTCAAAAAAAACCGCTTGTCAACAAGTCCGAAAATATGGAACATTTGTATACGAAAAGATAGAGCTCGACCATTATGCTCGAAAATATACCTATTTTTACGAATAAACCAATTTTCAAGAAAGTATAGGGAAACGGAGCTTCTGCGCAGGAAAGTGCTGTTTTATCGTTTCGGCTTGTTGAAATGGCTCGTTGTTTTTATTTACAGTGATGTAGCCGTTGGGTAGATGTGATATCGGATTTCTTCTACTTGTGAATTTCCACGTAAATGCGAGCCTGCTTCTTTCGAAAACAAATGCTGGCAAACAAGGAACTACAACCACTTTATTACCTCTTGTGTCCCGACACCAAAAGAGTATTAGTGTTGAGACGTCTTGAGAAGAGTGCCACTAAACCGCGTCATGTGTCCACTTCAGACACGACGAGCTGACGAAGCGACTCAGGCGCATTCCACAAACAAACTACTCAAGTAGTTCGACGAAATCTACTGACACTACGCATACTAATAAGCTTCAAAAACGATTTTCAGTTGCCTCACCTGCACAGTCTTGGTGAGACAACTAAATATGGTATGATCAAGCCCAGCAGATGTATTATTGACCGCTTTCTTCACTTTTCCTATTGATGGGTGTCTGAGTTTTCATACAGATTGCAAATGGCTGCTCAAACCTCCAACAAATATCTGATAAAATTAGAACTAATGGCTTCAACGGTTGAAACTACATGAAGCTGTCTTCAGCTTTTTCGATCAAGTGGTGCACGTTTGTCAATCGGTATTATAAAATTGATACGAGTGAGGGAAGCAGAGCGTTACCGATGGAAAATTATGGAGCCACAATTGAGTGTTACAACTTCCTCAGATTGACCGCGTTATTCAGTTGTCCGCGCGGTGCAGTGGTAAGAGGTGCTGCTGTCACCCGCACGGTCGAGCGATCGATCCCAGCCCGGGCTAACCAAGCCTTCCATCCCTCCGGGGTCGGGTAAATTGGTACCAGACTTGTCTGAGAAGGTAAAGACACTGACCTGGTATAGCGGCTGCCCCCCCCCCTAGGTCATTGTATAGGCCAAATACGCATTAAATATGCCTCTGCGACTTGAATGGAGCACGAATGTGGCGGCGCGTCCTCAGGGGATTGATCAACGCCGGCACCTTTCCCTTTACCTTTACCTTACTCAGTTGTACCGACAAAGAGAAATCAGTCTACTATCTATCGAACTTCAAGCATCCTCTTTCTTACTCATTAATTTTCCGCTCCGTCACCTCACCGACGTTCAATCTTCTACTGAATTCATTCGCCCACCCTCTGCTGCCTGATTTTTACGAGCCGTTGTATCCTGCTACGAGCTGTTAACTTTTATCTTCCCAATAAAATATGCCACATTGCGAATCTCAGTCAGCTACTCACTTTCGTTCAAACACACTTCGCATTTGTGACGGTTACTTTAGAGCGAAAATTGGATACAAATTCAATGAAACAGGTCATGCATCTCCTGCGGTAGAGTTGAGATTATCGTGCTTAATATTGCAACAGTGCGAAACACCTACAATTCCAATCCGTATGGCCTATAGTCTTGCCGCATTAACTGCGTCTCTGCCTTAAGATCGCCAACTTCAGCCGTTCTTTGCTGCTGAGTATGAAAGGTTGTGACTCGATATACAACATTCAGAAGTTAATGTTCGTCGTTTCATGTCACATATTTTGAACCGCTCGCAAAATTGACCCACCGGTAAATCATCGTAATACCCGAGACGTTGAGAGGAACCCGATTGCAGCACAAATGGAGTATGTTCTGCTCGTCTTTGAAATGAAGTCACTTCTTTCGATAAAAGTGCGAAACGAAAGCCCATAGTTCGGTGGTAAAAGGTACTACATTAACCGCATAGTCGCAAGATCTATATCTGTCTGATCCTTCATCAGAGTCGGGGGAACTAGTACCACACCTTTCAGGGAAGGAGAAGACCTTGACTTGAATAGTGGCGGTCTCACGAAATTTGTCGTACATGCGAAATATGCGCTCATAATGCTTTTGAACGGTCACGTATGCATGGCGTATTCCGATGGAAATGATCAACCCCGACTCCTTTTCCCTAGAGCACCAACAGGGTGGCTTGCACGTGGGCGCTAAAGGTAGATTCTTTTTTGCTTGAAAAAAGTACGATTACGCAGTGTTTTCTTACGTTGACCTTACCTTCTTTGTCACACATCTTATGTTAGCGACACATCAAAAAATAACGTGAAATCTTCCCTTCACTACAAAATCAAAAATAACCTTTGTTTTTTGATCAATTTTAGCTCTTCATTTAATGGCTAAAAGCCTAGCATAACATGAAAATACGACACCCAAGCGGCGTTTCAGTTTCAGCACGCCGCATGTGGTTCACATTATACATCGTCGGCGTTAACTATGCAGCTGACAGTCGCTCATATTTCGCGAAAATCTCAAAGAACATCTCGGCGCATCCACAAATATTCAATTTCACGCCTTCTGCTACATCTTTTTCATAATATTTACTCCTCTACAACTAGGGCGTGCATGGGACAGTATTAGGGGGCCCTACTGACGACCGCACGATCAAGGGAACGACCTCACAGGAGCTAACCAAACCGTCCGTCCCTCTGAGTTGGGGGTTCAATTTCGGAAATTCGGAAATTCAGCTAACACTTACGTCCTCGCAAAAATTATTCGTGAAAAATAGAAAAACCAGACCGCTTCTCGACCCAGCCAAGTGCCCGTTCACCATACTTCTAGTGCTCTGAATGATTGTGTAGCGCGTTCCACTGATAGGCTCTCACAGTTAAATTTTAACTTTACCTTGCAATCTCCCTTCGGAGCTGCATCTGCACTGAAGTATTCGAAAAGAACAAGCATCTCGATTTAAGCATTTATGTAATTTGATTTAAGACCCATGTTAGAATCACAATCTGCAACCAGATTTCAATGCAGTCATCATCACAATTTCACGATAGACAACAAGGCAACACGACCTCGATCATCCCTTATCACCGCCGGTGGTCTTGCCATTAATCAGGAAGGATAACAGAAAAAAACGTGTTGATGCATTCAAGTTATTTAAGTAATTATACATTCTAAAGCTATGACCGGTGTAAAACAAAACCATCATGTTAGCAAGGAACAAAGGAACACAAAGGTTTGAGAATGAGCCTCTCCGTTCTGAAAAATGAAGATAAGAAATTAAAGAAGAGCAAGAATAAATACAAATTCGTGTCGCAGAACGTCCACAGACAGGGTACTATTTTAGACACCTTAAATTACAAATGTATATCAATCGCATACGTCAGCGATTTGAATATGAACAAAGGCTTTACTCAGTTCACAAGAATCGGCTGCACTTCCCGGCAAAGCTGGTGCTCGAAGCAGCATTCAGGTCAGATTGGGAGGACCGTGGTGGGGGATTTTCGTATGAATCCCGTGCACATGCTGGTCATGAATCGAAGTCCTCGTTCACCGCCTGGGATGTAGGACAGCACAAACCTGAAGAAAAGAATGTTCAGAAGTATTCTATAGCCAACTCGACTACAGCATATGTATTGTTAATCTATGCCGAACGATTTGTTCTTCTAGGACAGGAAAGATCTTCGCAGAACTGCTACCACACGAAAACAAACAATCGTGAATTTCTACTGAAATCCCAATCCTACTCGCAATCCTTCAACTCATTTTGTTTTAGTGGATTTCAGTGATCCCTAATTGACTCCGCTGTTTTGTAGTGGTGTAGATGACTGTCAGTGTTTTACCTACACAATATGAGCGCATCCTTATCGGGCGTAGAAAATAAATAAATAAGCACTTAAGTGATTCATTAGATTAGTACTATGCCATTTATAATTCCCGCAAAAGCGAATATGGTTAATAGAAATGGGTTTGGCAAGTTCTAATTCATTCCCTCGTTCGCAAGAAATTCTTACACGTTTCAACATTCGAGCTAAACTTCAGAAGCACATTCACACTCGACAGCAAAGTAGAACTGGGCAGCTTTTCGACTAAGCCTACGTCAGCCTTGCATTAGTTTAGTTTACGGTATTTACAAACTCATTCACACTCTGCCTAATTCATCTATTTCATCTCTCAAACGGACGATCATCTGATTCTCTGAGGTGGTATGTCGCTTGTTAGAGAAAACTTCGAAAATTTTCAAAGTTTACTTACAGGATCCTTAGAAGCATCATCTGCTCCAGGCAACTGGAAAGAGGAGCCAACTCAAAATCACTTCTGGTGTAGTCGCAACCACATAATCGTTCTGATCGTGCAGAAAAACAAGTATAAATAGGACGGCGCGGTGACTTTTATTTTGTATTTATTTATTTGTCGTTACATCCTCGAATATGGATGTGCTACTGAATAAAGAAATGTAATTAAACAAAAATTCTGTCCAGATACGAAAAAACAACAAATTATCAGAGATATTTCATCTCTCAAACGCTGAGAGGTGGTACATATGTCGCTGTGGAAAAACCTTCGAAGATTTCGTTGGATCCTATACCTCTCTGCTCTATGCTTAATCTCTTCAGCGCTCCTTTGCTGGCAAACATAAATAGCACTTTTATTCATTTATCGTTACTTCCTCCAACACAGATGTACTAGTGAATGAAGAAATGTGTTATTAAGACAAAAGAGCTGTTCAGACACCAAAAACAAGTTATCAGGGAAAGTGGTATTAAAAAACAAAAACGAGGAACTCCGTCACTGATAAAACCCTATGCGTATGGTTACTCCTATGTTATGAGTTTGGGAAGAGTCTTGAGAAGTAAACGGATAATCGGCACTCCCTATTCTGCTACTCAATCCTCCTTGTTTCAGCAAAATCAGAGAAATATGAATACCTACATAAGTGTCTTCTTCAGAGGCGTGGGAGCATAAAATCGTTTCCATCTGTGGATGAATTCCTACTACTTTTTTAAACCAGTCATTCTCCATTGCTTAATTTAACAAGCGAGGCCATTATTAAGCGAACACGCCTCTTAAACTGTCCCGTTTCGAGTCCAAGAACGCCTGAAGCGTAAAAACCAAAGATCTTCTGATCTGCGATCAGCGGTTGGACGTGAGAGAATTGCTCTTCAGTAGGATAATATGTAAGTACATCGATCTACGTTTTTTCTTGTGCTTTGAATCGTTCCTCGCAGCGGTGGACTTTGGGCGATAACCTCTATGATGTACGGTCCACAAAACACCTGACGTTTTTCATATTTCACGTTTAGAAACCAGGTGAACAGCTGTCAATTGTCGACGAACAAAACGCACGTCAGCATCAGACAAAAATTCACCGTTCGAGCGACGAGTGATGAACATAGACCATCAGGTGGAGGGCCAGCGGAATGCTGACGCACTCCACTACTACGTCATTTGTCTATTTTTTCTTAGCGGTCGTAGGTTGTGGACTGATTTACACCACCACGATACGCTCACGATATACCACCAAAAACAAAAACGAAAGTCGATTCTAAACGTCGCGGAAGGTGCTATAAAATAGTTTTATGCACCAATAGAATATAAGGTTGTAAGAAAGTCTTTTCCGTTTTGATGAAACTATGAAACTGTCTATTAAAAGTGCCAACCACGAAGAGCGTCGTTTTATACTTTTTTCTACGCACGACTGTGTTCGTGTAATAAATAAATCAATCAAAAATCAATAAATAGTAAAATTGAAGTTTCCATCTGATTTAGTTGCGATGCGCCTTCCACAACAACATCTCGAGCCGCTTGGCTCCATTGGTAAAGTGGTAAAGGTAAAGGTAAAGGTTTCGGCGTTGATCAGTCCCCGAAGGACGCACCGCCGCATTCGTGTTCAATTCAGAATCGTAGAGGCATGGTGAATGCGTATTTAGCCTATACAATGACCTGCGGGGGCCAGCCGCTATGCCAGGTCAGTGTCTTTACCTTCCCAGACTGGTCTGGTACCAATTTACCCGACCCCGGATGGACGGAAGGCTTGGTTAGCCCGAGCCGGGATCTACCGCTCAACCGTGCGAGTGACAGCAGCGCCTCTTACCACTGCACCACGAGGGCCCTTATTGGTAAAGTGACCCGTGAAAAATTGGAAGAGTTGAGCTGAAGTACGGTTCCGCATTAGCCTTTTCTTCAGAAGGGCATTAAGAGAAATATAATCAAAGGGAAAAATGAACTCTATAACCCCTTGACCTAGGATACTGAAGGAAACCCATTGAAATACGGTCCAGGTATTAATAAACCATTCTACCCGCTGTGTGTGTAGTCTCTGACAGTCATCTGCAATAAACCAGAGACGCCAGTGCTTCTCCTTTGAAAACCTGAACTTTCTTTAAGTTCCATTTTGGGACTACAAGTCATTACCTCGGGCTTTCTTAGAAGTAACAATTCCGGACGGGTGTCTAGCGCTTAAGAACACGTTGTTTTGACTGGAGGAGGCATTTCATCCTTCCGAAAACAACATCGTTCACCAGTTCATTCGCGGGGGATGACGTACGTATACATGTTTGGCAAGTTGTACGGTATTGCAAAACCCCCGCTACTATTTTATTCATTCCTCGTAAAGCATCATCAAGTCATCGGACGCCCACAAGTATTTTTAGAAACACCACGAAAGTTGCTTATAATGACAGCTCGAATCGATCGTTGAAGGACCATTGAATCCGTTTTCTCCTTGAAAATTCCGATGCGAAGAGGTCGAATTTGACGTGGAAACTATTGTAAGTTCAGCGAGTGACTTAATGTTTCATGTCGGTTAGTAGACTACACAAGGAGTCTTGTATGCTCCCTCAAGAAAAGCAGCACATTTATAATTGACGGCAGAAGCACGAGTTTTGGCATTTCCATCGTGATTTGGCTGACGTTTTCCCATGCGATGTTTCCGCCCAAAGACGAAACGCTGAAGTTGGTGGATGGCGTGCCAATTTGGGAGAAATCCGCCTCGTCTTGTCTTGTTGTATAACACCAAAACTGGACAACGATGGATGTCTTTTGAATTGGAAGATCGTTTAGAGGTTCCTGCCAAAAGGACAAGATGGAAAAAAGATTGGCCAAGATTAACCTCCCACAAGGGAAAACGTCGGAATCCTCGCTCATATTCAAGAGCAGGAGGAAAAATTGCACTAATTTCGACGACTGATTTAATTGGCCATCTCTTCCAAATGTAGCGACTACAGCGCTGCTCCAAAAAAGCGGCGAATGTCGCGCTTTTTCGCGCAATTTCCCAGAACTTTTCTGAAAAACTTTGAATTACTGAAAATAAGTAGCTAATTCATCTCAGCAGGTCGACTAATACTCGATCGCTTGCGTACATCTCTGGATAGTTAAATTTGGAACCTTTTTTCGATTTTTTGCTCCACGTCGCGCGGTGTGGCGCCTTTGCTGAAGTGTATATGGGGGCGATGGGTGCCACACGTCCACAAAGAGTCCAAAAACATGAGCGAGGGTCAACGAATTCCGAAAACCTGAAGCGAAGGAGCTCGAACATCTTTTTTACCCTTTTAAAATGTAACCTTCGAGAAAGTTCCTGAGAAACGGAGATTTTTGACATGGAAAAGCGTCGAAGTGGCCAAATAAGGCGGTATTTCCATTGTTTTTATTGTTGTAATTCTCAGTTACATCAGCGAACATCCCCATTTTAGAGCTATTTGATGCTTAACTGCATTTAAATTAGTAATTCTTCGTACTCTTTAGGCTCTGTTTGTTTATTCGTCGTTGTTCCGTTCGTTTACTAACTCTGTTTGATTGCTGGCACGCCTAAATATAGCAAAGAAATAAAAGGAAATAAATAAATAAACATGAGCAAGAAGGATTTCGGGTTTCCGGAAAGTAATATCTACTGAGTGGCTTCCTTGTATAATCAATCTCCATTGAGCTCTTTTCAAAAGACATCAATCGTTGCCCAGTACTGGTCTTATTCAACATTAATTTTGTATGAAATCAAGCTGTAGGTAACCCCTTTCTTGGCTAGAGCTTCTAGAATCGCAACAGAAAACGCGCTAAGACGGAGAGGAAGAGGATTTCTCCCTACTTCCTCGGCTTTTTCTACGACGCGTAGGCATCGCCGTCTATACCACGACGCTTGAGTCCTCCGTTTTTCACGAACGCCCCCATTGGATCCATTTGTTTGGCATCGTCAACTCGTTTTTATGAGAACTGAAATAGCCCTATTCCATGCCGACGATAAAAGCCAAGTTGTATTTGTTGTTTTCAGCACGACAATTATAGTGGACGACATGGTCGTTTCGTGGCAATATACCTCAAATGACGTTCCGAATGTTCCAGAACAAAGGAACGATTCAGTTCTTTGAAATATGAAAGTGCTTATTGTGATGGTTATATGCAACATTTCTGGTGCCCAGGATCAAGACCCAGAATATTTATAGGTTTGAAGATATCCCAATTTCCGTGTTTTCGCCACTTTAATGGTAAGATGATGCATATTTGCACGACCTGTGCAAATCCGGTACCACTTGGTGCGCGGAATCCTTGCAAATATAGGAAATATCGCAGCACATACAATGTTGTTCTCGTTTGCGCATTATTTTTCAAGCCACCGTCGACAAATAAGACCTAAAGTTGGTCGATTTTGTGCCAAAAAAGCTTCCTCTTCCGAATGATGGCAAGCGATTCCAACTCCGAAGGTGGGCTTCATCTGGTGAAAAAATGACAACAGTTTCCGAGGAGACGTTGAACAAATCACCTGAGATGTCAGCTGATTCGCTGTAGTCCCTTGGAATGTCATCTGTTCTCGTGGCCCTCGAGACTTTCGCTTTCTTTCGCTGACAATTGCAATTTGTTTCGAACTTTGAGTTCACTTCCATCAGCTGCCGTTCTTTTTTCGTCGTTGTCTGACGCAAAATTAGAATCCATAGTACTATAGTCCTCTTAGTGAACAATATCTTTCTTTTTAGTGCTGCTTCTTCTCAGAAGAAGTCAACACGACTGCCTGATTTCCAATCACACGGCGTTCTGATAGTGTGTCCTCTTTGCTCCAAAAACTCCACTCTTTTTTTTGAGACTCTACCAGCCTTAGAAAAAGAAGGCATCCTCCGAAATTCGCCCAAACATCTGTAACAAAAAGCTGCTACATAAAAAGTAGTCATAGAATTAACTCAGTTCCTCTTTCGTGACAAGGACTCCAACTAGCCGGGTTAAAACAGAGATCTCAATCAGAACAAACCAATGAATATTCCAAATTCATAGGGTGGATGAGGAGCAGAGGTAAGAGGCGCTAAATTGACCTGTACGACCGTGCGATCGAACCTTGGTCAAGCTAACTGCGCCTTCCATCCCTCCGGAGTCGGGTCATTGTATACGCCAAATACGCAATTACCTTGTCTCATCGATCCCGAATGAAGGAGGCATGCGTGGCGTATACTAAGGGGACTAATCAACGCCGACCACTTCTCCAGTTTTCTCTAACTTTTCAGTATCATTCTGTACCACACCATATTGTAGAGAAACTGCAGGAAATACCGTAGTGTTCAATGATTTGCAAAGTCCTTAACAGAAAATGTCTCCGCCATGACAAAAACATGAACTTTACTTTGAAAGGGGAATGAACATACTGAGCTACAAAGTGCTCTGAAGCTCTATTTCCCCGTATTCACAATGGGGATTAAAAGAAGGTCGTACAAAACAGGAAGGTCAGTCGAACTTTTCCCAATAGGGTCTTTTTTCGCGAACTCACCAATCTAAAATGACTCAGAACCTTGAAATGCTGAAAAGGAACTGCAGGAATTTCTGAGGGAGTGAATAACAAAACGATTACCGTAGAAAATACGGTTGTATTGAATGATTCGCAAGTTCCCTGTTCTATTCGAACTATGGAATGTATGAAAGTGAAAGTGAAACTAGCAAATAAGATCGACTTTCGAGTTTTGCTGGAAGTAGGACAGAATGGCTGAGAAAAGATATCGTTATTTGGGACAGTTGGACTGGCCTTTCTGTTTTGTGCAATCTTCTTTTAATCCCCACTCTTTGAAAACGGGGCACTAGAGATTTACAGCACTTTGTAGCTTAGTGAGTTCATTTCCTTTTGAGCATGAAGTGCATGTTTTTGGGGTGGCGAAGACGTTTTCTGTTAAGGACTTTGCAAATCATTCAATACTTTAGTACATTCCGCAGTTCCCCTATAGTATTACCAGGTTCTGAAAAATCACCTCAGATTGAAGAAGACCTACTTCAAATGAAGTTCTTCACGAAGACCTGCTCCACTGACCTTTCTGTGATTCTGACCTTATTTTAATCCTCCCTCTTTGAAAAGGTGTAATGGAGATTTAGAGCACTTGGTGGCTCAGAAAGTTCATTTCCATTTGAACTTATAAAGTTCATGTTTTTGTCGTGGCGAAGACATTTTCCGTTAATGGATACTGCGAAGCGATACATGTACACCTCGTTCTTAAGGTGTTCGTGTAGCCTCGGGTAACGTGAGCGTTTGTCGCCAACGTCTCGCACATTTGCAAAACGCCGTCGCTCTCAACTGACAGACAGGCTATTGTTTTTCGTGTCGACAATGACGTTCACAGCCGAAGGCGAAACGGGCGGCCGGATGGCTCGTTCGGCTCGATTCGGTCTGAAGAGCGCAAAACTTCATCAACGACGTCTGACAGGGTACGAAACGCGAACGACAGCAATTTCCCGACCACGAATGAGTGATGGTCGGTCGAGTACCTCTACCTACATACCTCAACCTCCTACTACGACGCTCTCAAACGCCACTTAACAGCGGCAGCCGGACAGCCGCCGCCTCAACAAGCGGCCAGGCCGAATGTCTTGCACCCAGCCAGCCGGCCGTCCACCCCACAGCGATCCGAGGAACGCTCAACTTCTGCCTCAGGAGTTTACGAGCTTGAAACCCCTTGGACCATCTAATTCCCATCTTTCTCTCCCTTTTCTCCATCTTCTTCGTTTCATTCCGATCCAATTACGCGTGAACACATAAACCACCTGTCTATGTTCACAATGTACGTTACCAATCTGCTTCTCCATAACAACACCACCCCTTAGAAGAAGAACGGACTGAACCTCTGTCTTTTCGTTTGAGTTCTTTTCGGCCAAAACAACAAAAATTACATTACACTTGTGTTGCACTGCTCCGCCGAACGCGGTTGAAATGAGGAGAAGTCTGTTCGTCGTATTCGGAGGCATGATTCTTCTTTTTGGTTGAATAAAATAGATTAAAGGTCGTAATTCTCGAGCCGCTAACAATAAACTTTAGACGAAACTAGTCTGTTATTTGCCGCTTTTTGTTTAGCGGTTTATAGAAGAGAACTAGTTGATTGACATATATATTTGGAGATGCTAGGTTATTCGCAAAACACTGATATCGGACGGGAATTGAACCCGCGTCTTTCTGTTTCCGGCAGACCGCACTAACCACTGTGCTACCGATGTACTACGTTGCGAGTCTCCTAGCATCTCTTTCTTGAGCCCGGTCGGGCTGTCGCTATCAGCACTCACTCAAATATATATGTCAATCAAATAAACTTTAGAATTTCATACATCTGGATTTCTCAAGACTAGAGATACTAACCTCGTTCGTTGAAGTAGCATAAAATAATTGTAAGATCATGGAACGAAGTTGGTGACTATTATAATAGGACACCTTTTGAATGAGCCAAAGGTAAAAGTAAAGGAATTGACGTTGATGAGTCCCTTACGGATGCACCGCCGCACCTTTTCCTTCTAGGGGGAATATAAAGGGTTAGCGCTGACTAGTCCCAGCTACCATAGTACGTTTTGAAATTCAAGAAAACAGAGGTAAAAAGAAATAAAAATGAGATAAATAAACAATGCCCACTACCATAACAGCCAAAAAGGGAAGATACTTCCTCAAAGCAGAGGATGTGAGGAAAGAATGGATCTAATGAACACTTTTTTCCTTCTCTTAATGCTGATTTAGAGAGGTGAAAAAAAGAGCAGAATACTGCCGAAGGGACGGCTTGGATTTGCATTTGGATTTTTTTTTTTTTTTTTTCTAAATGTCCAGAGTTCAGACATTATGGGGTATAAAGGGCTTGTCGCTCATCAATCCCAGTTGTAGTCGTGAATTTTGAAATATAGAGATGTCAGTTTTGAGGGTCAATTTCGCCAATGCGACAAAATGAAGAGGCAATTCACTCATATTTTGGCGTACTAACACTTCCAAAAACATGCCATATAAATTCATTCAGGTAGTTAAAGGCCTGACTTGCCACGACAAAACAAGCTGAGAGAGAACAATGACTACAGATAGCAACCAGGACCACCTTTCTCTAAATCACAGCCATTCCTTCCACATACCTCCCTTGAACGCCGCTTTATTGTCGGCCGTTGTAATAGCAGTCATATCTCACAACCAGGAAGCACTGAGCAAATGAATTTGTACTCTTACAAGAAGGACACCCACTAGAACTTGAAGACCTCCCCTTCAGCGGAACTAAGAAAAAACATCAAGACAGCTCCGTCGCGCTTTTACCATTCTTGAGTTTCTGCAGCCCGTCAGCCGCCTTCTCGTAGGAGTCTATATTTCGTTTGGCGAAATGTAGCTCCATGATGAATTGACCACCGCCGCTGTTTGATGTATGTTCGTTTCTGTCATTTTACCCGCTGTTGCTCGAAAAACAAAGTCATCAACAAGGCGGAGGGTGTTTTTTCTCGTTACAGAAAGACCACCTTCGACTTGAACTTTGGGCATACCAACACAACCCTTTGCTACAGAAGATATGATATCAGATGAATTAATCCAAAAACGGCAAAAAATTTCAGAGAAGAACACTCAATTACGGCTTCGCGAGCTCATGTAAACCTGGGCCCAGATTCATAAACGGACAAGCGGTCTCCGAAACCGCGACGTAGCCAGAACCAGACGGCAGAATCGATGAGAGATTGCGTTTAACATAGGAGGTTTATGATAAGCAGAGAGGTGCGCGCCGTTCACAGGCTATATCTCGGGGTTTATCGGGGTTTACCAATGATGAATGTGGTCCCTGGACGTTTTTATATCCTTAAGCTAATTTCGAGTGTTGACTTTACCGTAGTGTACAATTTTTTCCAAAGACAGATCCGACTTCATCATCATTTCTGGAAACACAAGAATAACCTGTTTCACTGCGACAGCTCGTTTGAAAAACTAGGCCAGACTAAGGTAGTTTCGACACGCTTCATATGGCACGATCGAAAAGATGCGTCTCATTTGAAATGTACTCATAAATCCTCATTCAAATTATTGAGAAAAAAGGAAAAGAAATGTCTGCCCCTTTGTTTTCGCACTTATTTTTGATCTCTCTCCGACATTACCCAGACGGAAAGACGATACCCGGCTTAACATCTACTGGGTATGGTAGATTCAACTTTTGACTCGTCAATAAACCGCTAAACAAAGAGCAGGAATGAACAGACTATTTGAGATAGATTAGTTTTGACGCATTTTTTTTTACCAATCATAGATCAAGAAAAATTCTGGTCCACCACTCTCAGAAACTCAAGAAATTTCGAAATGCAAGTTATCCGACTGTGTAATATCCGAGTGGAAGCCAGCAAAACAGTTCACAAATGATTTTAAAAATACGGGTTCACGGGATCACAGCTCCTACGAAAGTCCTGTTCTTAAAATCAAACCTGAAAAATATTTGATAGAATCACGACTTGAATGAGGAAGACCCAAACGTTAATCCACCCCTTCTCAAACACTGGGGCAATCGGCGGAATATCGCATCTGGTTCACTGGAATGTTAATTCACTTTTTGAAAAAGCATAATTCTACTGCGCCAACTGCAAGAAATTTTGGCGAGCGCCCGAATAGCATTCCATGATTAGAAATTTCAAAAAAGTCTGCGAATGTCGCAATAGAAATGCATCGATTTTGCAACAGAACGCAATTCAGTTTTCGAGAATGAGTGCTTTGAACTTTCTACTTCGAACCCGTTAGCATAAATACTGAAAACATCCACGCACAACGGTCATAATTCCAGGACCTCCATTTCTCTTGTCCCATATGGTTCCATTTTCAATGGACTTACATAATCTTGACGAATGATCAGTATTAATAGGATAATGCTATTTTTATTCAACGCCGCCCCAGTCACCATGGAAGGACCGTAGGTCAGCTAATTCACTTCCGGGCGGAGAATGATTAAATGAAAATTTGTTCACAAATCCACGTTCTCCAATCCCTTATTGACTGGCCGGGCTGCGATGACGTGAACGGCGGCGCAGAGCATTTCTCGCTCGATCCTTGACCAGTTGTACGCCGACGGCAACGAAGCTTTAGTTCCTGGATTGGATTACACTACCTCGGCGCAGAACGCGCGACCGACTAGCCGCAGAGTTTAGATATTGCGAGTTCTCGGCGACAGGCACTCTACGAGAACAACAGGATCATTTAGAACCGCTGTCATATCGATAGTTGCTTAGAAGAGAAGTACAACAGCAAACCCCAAAGTAGGAAAGTAGGATCTTCTGATTTTTGAGAAATTCAAAAAAAGGTCTATTTCAAAAGTGGGCACGTCATCTTGAAGCTTAGAGATTCAGCTACTATCCACCGTGTCTATTTATAAGGACCCATTTTTGAAGAAGCTCCAGCATCTGGATCGAATTTTTAGCCACGTACCGAACCAGGTCGTTGCCTAGCGATTCCAGACAGTAATCAACTTTCTTGAGGTAATGCGACAGGTACTACAAATCAGTTTTGGAGGGTTCCGTTACTACATCTTTTTAAGTCTTATAGCTTTTTTGTCAATTTCGTCAATTTCGTTACTAATTTAGGTTGTATTGCACACCCATCTGGATGTTTAGAAAAATAAAACAAAATAAATAAGCACTAACAAAATTCAGTCGGGCAATCCAAAATTGTCGCGGAGAGATGTTTAAGAAGGAATAAGAACTCTCAATGATATTCGCCCTCATTTCACATGAGCTTTCGAGGAATGTTCGATAAATTGTCAACCCTGCCCATTCCCCTCCCCACCCCACCCCCTCTCTGCAGGCCAGATCTAGAACCTAGCTATTACCATTTGTCAACGAATTAGAGAACATAAAGAACGGTAAGAGGAGGTTTCCTATGATATAGTGCTCCCATCTATAATAAATCCACGCCCTTGTCCGACCTTTAAGGGATGCAATCCAGATCACCGTACTCAAAGCATGCCCAAATTTGTGTGCATATATTATGCGTATGAATATGAATTATTATAAGTTGGGGGAATTGGAGACGTTTCCTCTTATTGGAAAAAGGAAAAAGTGGGACAAGTTGGGACGCTAGCCGAACAACTTTGCAGGGAGCTGCATCGATACGAGATTACAAAAATAGCGAAAGACCTAGGGCTTTGGAACAATGGACGTAAATTGAGATTATGCTGAAAAACAGTAAAATTTTCTTTTTTTTCACTTTCTAAGTTTCTCTAATCCTCTTCGAAATGGAACGATTTTTTCTGTTCCCAAAAAAAAACGAGGATACCTCACCATCACGTTCGCATTCGTACTGCACTATTTGCTGGTGTTCTTAAAATAACCACAGCACTCTTCAAAGTTGTTAGATGAATCTGTCGGCGCCAACAAGCGCAAAGCGCAATTATGTATGTTTGCTAATCAAGTGTGCCACCTCTCGGGTTCCGTCTAAGAGACCTCTTCAACGAACGGCTGCAGCGGCGGGTAGTTCTCATCCGAGAATGAGACGACGGCAGACGGCAGAAGAACTCATGTTCGTCCAATGACGTTAATCAGATATGTATAATGCCCTGAGATGCATTTCATACGAAGGCGTTAGAAAACAGCAGCCCACGGCCGAACCAACGTCGTCGGCCACATTTCTCCCGCTATAATCGAACACCACTAGTGACTGACATTAACACGTTGCCGACCGTATGAGCCACCGTGTGGCTCATACGTAGACTACCGCGTGGGACAGTATGAGCCACCGTGTGGCTCATAACCATTAAAGCTGTTTTGCAGACAAGCGCGTGTGTTTTTTCGTGCAAGTTGTTTTGCTTTGTACTCACTTCCGCAAGACTAAAATACAAAATTGATGAGCCGAGAAAATATTATTTCCTTCACGAGATATTTCTAAAAATGTGTGATGTCCTTTGGCTGTGTGGTAGGGAGATCATGATTAGGACCACTAGTTTGCCCAAAATCCGTCTGGGAGGGTACTTCGAAGAGGAGATTACGAATCTGACATCTGTCGTTGGAAATCTCCTCGCTTGCGTTGAATTTCTAAACAATGAACCCATAGTATAATTCGAATAACTGATTTTAAACCTGACTTCAGTCGAATGCAAACTATTCCTAAGTATCTGACGTGCGAACGTCTGCTAGAAATAATTGAAAGAAGGTGACTTTCAGAAACATAGAGGAAAAGTCAGAAACGCATTGTTTTTCAACTCTATCATGAGGTTTCACGAGTATCACATTTTTTTTCGGCAACCGTCGTCGATGTTCCTCTAATTGAACGCTCATCCTAAAGAAACGAAAACTCTAATCTCTCAATTCGCTCACAACCCAAGCTCTCATCTCTCCCAAATGTGGTGCTGATTTTGTCAGTTTCAATGGCGAGTAGGTAAAATTCCTGAAAGCTATTATTTTCCTGAAGTTAGGAGTTGAATACTAGTCTACCAGTCCGTCAGTTCTACATCGCTGTCCAGTAAGAGTCGATCGAAATATTCGTTCCCTTTCTCAGAATTACTCACTCCTGCAACCATTGACATCATCAAGGTAACAGAAGAGAGCAAAACCGTAAAACTTTGCTAAAAAATCGCTAAAAGAGGTGGCCTGAGAAAATAGTCTACCGTCTGGGACAGTATGAGCCACCATGTGGCTCATAGCGCGCGCACACGGGCATGCGCGCCTGTCCAGCGCAGCAGTCGGCTGAAAACGCGGCGGTCGTTAACGTGTTAATACCCACGCGCGTAGCTTTCCAGGATTAACCATAAGTGAGTGGCCAACGACCAGTTTAACTCGGAAAACAGAGTGAAGCATTGGATTTCGGAGTAATTATCGAACATCGAAAATCGAAAAACTGTCCAGTGAATCTCCAAGTTCTCTCGTCATTGAACCTCGTCATTGGTGTAACCAATTTACAGTTGTTGGTTTTAGGTTGAAGTTCACGACCGAGATTGGCACAGATATTTAACTTCACCCGAAGACTAACAGTTGTTCTCCATCATGCGGAGATTCATACAGAGTCGGAGATACCAATTTACAGCATTAGGTCCTTTTGTACCTTACAAGGTCGTCAGGTGAAAATTCGTCACCTAGCAGCCTAATGTTTCGACGTTCCCATCGTCTTCGAGACCCATATATCTCCAGCTTGGGATTACTAACGTTATTAACACTGGACGGATCCGCATGGTTAAGTGGCAAGAGGCGCTACTGACAAACGCACGATGATCGATCGATCCCGATTCGGGGTAACCAAGTATACTCCGAAGACAACAAAAAGATAAAAACTTTGGGCGTTAACTAGAGAACTTCCATCTAACAACCTCGTAAGGCAGTAGGAATTAAAACTGGAAATAAATTACCGTATACTGACGCTATCGTCAAATTTTTAGAAGAATTACTCGAGATCTAAAGCTCATTCTAAATTTTGCACAACTTTCTAATTCAATGCACTATAAATGTGACTTAGAAAGCAATGTGAAACTGCAATTTAGGGCAAAAAGATGCTCTAAAGAAAAAAGTGGTAAACTATCTCGATTCAGCAGGAACTCTCAAGCATACCGTAAAATATAACAGAAAATCAGCAACAAAAGCAACAAAAAAGGATGCTGAGTCATTTGCAATCTTAATTGTATTGCACACCAACATAGGCATAACAAATTGAATTTAGAATAAATGTCTACTTCCCTCAAAATTCTTTTCACCTTGACGGAACCACGATTTTCAAGAAAATACCCTACCACGTAAGGTGAAACTAGGAATAACTCACCAAACCAGTGAGAAACCTTGGAAGATGGCCGCGATCAGAGTGAACAGAGTGCTTTGTAGCTGAAAATATCATAATATATCGATAATTCCGTAAGGGAATAGATAATGCTGTTCCAATAAACAGATAGTTACTCAAGAACAATTTCGAGACCGAGAAAGAGTGATCAGCTGCCTACCACGGTGGTGACCTTTGCAAACTGCCTCTCATAAATATAATCGTATACGCCCTTACAACGAGATCACGGTTAATGGAAGCTCATATCTCAAGAGCCAATCGCGTTACAACCAAGTCAACAAATCTTCGAAACATGACGGGAATTTTGCTTTATTTAGCGCCTCAGATACGTATCCCAAAAATAGACATTCGTCCCCTCATTAACATCCCAGACAAACATTGGAAACCTAACGAATACAAGGAAAAGTGTAGGTAAATGTAAGAGCGATATGAACACTTCATCGAGATTAGTTGGTGACCAAAACATGAAATAAACAAATCGAACAAATGAAGCGCGAGCTCTTAGCACTGCCTTTTATAGTCCATGTTCTTCATTTTAACGCGTTTCAGACTTCAGCTTACTTTTTCCGACAAAAATCAAGCTTCCCAGGAATCAGCCCCGATTTGCTGGCGCTTAGCTTTTGCTGGTATCATATTTGAGCTCAAGTTAATACATGCTAGATTTTACTCACTTTTACTACTTACGAGGAGTCCCTCTACACGTGTGCCAAGCTTTAGAGACGTAATTTTTACAGGATGTAGGGTCTCCCATGGGTATTACGAAACCGTAGTTAGTTTTTCCGGAACGACCTTCTGGGGTGGGGAAAAAGGCCGACGAAAAACAGTGAGTAGCACGTGATGGCTCATAAGGCACCGCTCATCGAACACTGCGGATGGAAAGGGCAATGTGTCCAGATGGCCTAGTGGGTTGTGAGTTAGGCTGTTAAGCGGACAGAGGGGTTTTGGGGATCGATCCCCGACATCGATTTTGTTTTTGCACGCATGTGTTCATTACCATCATGCACTTTTGTTGTCACAAGAGCCAAATTTCACACGAATAGTGCGATCACTGCTCACTGCTCATCTACAGCGTTCGTAAGATGCAATGGCAACATTAATATGGGTAGCCATCATCCACCGTAACTTACCTTAAATTGACGCAAATTCAAAAACTAATGTTAGATTCGTGATCAGCGACCCAAAGAACCCCACAGACGAAGTTTGGACGAAATCGGGTATTTTGACCCAGGCACCTCACTTACCCACCCTTACCATAGCTAGTGTTCACCAGCCCATACACATCCAAACCCACCATTAGATACACCCACTTGTTGCAAATCACGAAACTAGTGTTAGATTCGTGACTAGCGCCTCAAATAGCCTCACTAGGAAAGTTTTGGCGAAATGAGTGACCACGACGTCTCGAGCCTCATGTCAGCTGTCGGTAGAGTTGCCCAAAGTCCAGCTCCCGATGATTTACTGGTAATATTATGCCACCATTCAGAGTCTAGCTGTCAGAAAATCGTCAGCAACCACTATCTTCAATCTAGAAGTCGCCTGGGAGTCTCACCCGAATTGCTGATCACGAATTTTACTCTTGTCTTTGGAATTCTGACTAGTGAAGATTGCTATGGTAAGGGTGGGTAAGTGAGGTGCCTGGGTCAAAATGCCCGATTTCGTCCAAACTTCGTACGTGGGGGTTATTTGGGTCGCTGATCACGAATCTAACATTAGTTTTTGAATTTGCGTCCATTTAAGGTAAGTTACGGCGGATGATAGCTACCCATATTAATGTTGCCATTGCATCTTACGAACGCTGTAGATGAGCAGTGAGCAGTGATCGCACTATTCGTGTGAAATTTGGCTCTTGTGACAACAAAAGTGCATGATGGTAATGAACACATGCGTGCAAAAACAAAATCGATGTCGGGGATCGATCCCCAAAACCCCGCTATTCGCTTAACAGCCTAACTCACAACCACTAGGCCATCTGGACACATTTCTCATTCCATCCGCAGTGTTCGATGAGCGGTGCCTTATGAGCCATCACGTGCTACTCACTGTTTTTCGTCGGCCTTTTTCCCCACCCCAGAAGGTCGTTCCGGAAAAACTAACTACGGTGTCGTAATACCCATGGGAGACCCTACATCCTGTAAAAATTACGTCGCGAAAGCTTGGCACATGTGTAGAGGGACTCCTTGTTAGTTCCAAAGTGATCCGCACCATTGAGTGTATCAAAGCAACTATAAACGGTCAAATCCTTGGACAAAATTCTCAACATTTTCCAGAGGTTAAGAATAAATCGAGGAAAGATTCTTCAACGGAAGAGCCTGTGGCGACACTACTCACGAAATGTATAGACCAAAAACAATGACAGCGTTTTCTAGCATTTTCTACTTGATCATCCAGTATATTCCTGCTGTCACCTCGAACATTCCACATTCCAATTCCTCATTGAATCATTCTGTTCCTTCCTATTATTTCACGAAATCCTAGATTTTCCCAAGAGCGTACTCTGTTGATCTCGGTTGTGCGAACAGCTGATGTTTCTGAAGGTTCGAGTTAACAGAGATGAATCAAAGAGCGTATAGGATATCCCCTAATCATCACATTTTTCGGCATAATTGTTTCTAAACAACTATCATTCTTCATGATAAAAAAAACTACATCTACTAAAAATGCCATGCTTCCATTGTGAACTTTTTGTCCTCGTGGAGCAGCACAGATCACCACATAAAAGCAGTAACACACAGGAACCCTGTTGTGTAGAAAGCGCTTTCAATTCAAGCTTGCCGCAGCTAGAAAACCGTCCATATTTCGACGAAAAATAGGTGATAGAATATTAATTCGCCTCATATAACGGATGTTGTTTTCAGCACCTAGACCCGCTGCTATCCACACACCCACACTTACACACGCACAATAACATCCCCTTCGCTGCCATCGTTCGCCACCATCTCACCACCAACGAACGACCTCGTAAGCGGCTCTGTGCAGCTGCAGCACAATCTTTTCCGGCGAGATGCCGCCGCTTTTCATGGCTCTCGTCTCAGCCGGAAAACCGACCGGCGGTAGCCGACAAGCAAGCAAGACGGAAGTGTCTCATCACATTGACATGCTGAGAAGATCTCCCGAAATTTGGTCCTCGTCGTCGTCGAAGCGGCAGCTGCCCCGTCACGTAAATACGCGTGTTGTCTAGACAACTTTAATTTGTCAGGAAGCCCGGAAGAAATGAGCCAACACCGACCGTTTCACGTTACGTTTCCTAGCCTTGCCTTTAGTGGTGTGGCGAGGGACGAGGAGCGCAACGAGCGGCATTATAATTTTACACAGGTTTTACAACTTCCTTGTCATCCTTTTGAAAGAGAGCCCATTCACCATGTCTCTTTGTTTCTTAATGGAGAACTAGTGCGGTGGGCGTTCTAGGTACCTGGCTGACGCCGACCATTTCACCTTTACCTTCGACAGAACGATATATGTATAATACCTTCGACGAATACCTAGAGCTGGCATCTAGATGACATATATCGTTCTGTCGAAGGTGAAGGTGAAATGGTTGGCGTCAACCAGGTACCTAGAACGCGCACCGCACTAGTCTTCCATTAAGAAACAAAGAGACATGGTGAATACGTATGAGGTCCCTATAGTGACTTCCGGTGGCCAGCCGCAAAACCGAATCAGTGCCTTCACCTTCCCGAACAAGACTGCTACCAATTTATCCGACCCGTGAAACAATCGAAGGCTTGGTTTTCACTATCGGTGATCGCTCCAGCATGCGGGTGTCAGTCGCTCCTCTTATTACTCGACAGTTTACATAGCTCTTACCACTTTGAACTTTAATTTTTCAGTAGATCTTGTACTATTATCAATCCTTTGCATACCATCTAACGATAAACCAGAAACGATGACCTAGTTCTTATGGTTTTCGGAACTTCAAAATAAATTCTGGTGTCAGCAACATCCCGCTGTTTGAGGGAATCTTCTAGAGCTTCTTCTTCTTGATGAAAGCCGCACTAAGATTTCTTAGAAAAGCAAACTTCGACCGCTGCTTGTTCTCACTCCTTTCCTTTGAACCAGTGTTTCTGTTCGTAATCGTCATCATTTCGAGGATCGCGAGATATAAAGTCCTCTAGTATCTCGCGTTATTTCTCATGTTAAATATTATATTATCCCGATTCTGAGCGTTTTTCTGTTCTGCATGTCACCACCTGAAAAGGGCTAGAGGACAACGAAGCTTCCTGTCTCGAACAATTCCTTCGAAAACTATTATTTCTCGATCTTGGTTTCCTCATAACCACAACGGCCCAATATTTCCGAATACCTAGAGCTGGCATTCAGATGACATATATCGTTCCAGCATCATTAAAAAGAAAAAACGCACTAAAGGGTCTTTATTGGATGTACGTAGGCAAAGAGCTGCGGCTCTCATACTCGTTCCCATTGCAGATTTCCATCTGGCTCATTCAGAACAATGACGCCGGTTATCCCACATGAGTTTGGGGGTGCTATTCGAGAATATTCAAAAATTCTGTTATTTTTATTATCTAGTATTACAATTACACTGATATACGCATTTCAGCCCTCTAACACTAACATTTTTTTTCCAGATTTCCTTTTGAAAAATAGAAGAACAGGCCTCTCCTCGGCACACAACACACATTATCCTCTGCGTACTAACCCATATCCTACTTTCATACCTCCATTGTCGGGTAAACAGATCCCAAGCATGCTGGACAAAATGACGACACTAACTTGTACTGGAACTGGACTCACAAGTCATTGTGTAGCCCAATCATATATTCATTATGCCTCTGCGATTCTAACAAGAAGACGAATTCATGGCGCGCTCTTAGAGAACTACTCAGCGTCGACCATGCTATCTTTTACTTCTACTCACTCAAACGAATCAAGTGCTATTTCGGAGGTTGTGAGTTTCGCATTGGAGCAAGCTTCAAATCGAAGGCTAAGCCCTTGGGATGGGAGTTGGTGTCAATGCTGTGGGCAGCCTATCTCCCAAAAAGCTACTCACCCATAACTTCAACAATCTTCCACGGGATCTGTATAGAAGCCGAAACTCCGTCGAGATATTGGCACTCGGAACGGCGAACGGAGCGAACGGGATATAAAAGGTAAAAGCAAAATCAAAAAAAAAGTATTTTGCATGAGGACGCGCCACGTTTCCGTACATCCGACCAGAATAGCAAGGGGCGGCTCTATCGAAAAATGGTATAGAGAAGAAAAGACCATTGATATTAACGAAAGATATTTTGCTGTTTTGTATCCCAAATATACAATGGCTTGTACAGCTAGAAGCAGTTCAAATCTGGGTCTTCACCTTTCCAGACAAACCTGGTACGAAGTTCCCGACCCCAGAGGGAGGTAACCATTGGTTAGCTTTGGCTAGGATCGATCGCTTGACTGTACCAATGGAAGCAGCGCTTCTTACCACCACACTAGCCATACCTACACGTTCTGTGATAGAAGTCTAACTACAGGCTTGAACTAATCAGAAATTCTTCATGGCATACACACATGTAGCTTAGTGAAAGAAAGGCGGAACACGGAGACCATGAGGAATCTTGCTGACAGATCACAAAGCTATAGAAAACATACCACGGTGATGATGGATAGCTATATTGCGATAACAGTATCGTAAATCAGAAATCACGTCCACCACAGCCGGCACGGAAGTGGAAAATATATAAATACAAAACCGCGCTGAATGGGACACCAAACATCGACACCACGTTTTCCCAATACAGTTTTTTTTTTAGGTGAGCAACAGTGCGCTGAGTACCATTCTCATCTCATCTCAATTTTTTCAGCTTCCGGACCAAGTGCTCCAAAATTCTTACCATCCTCACACGTTGTTTATTTCTCAGTATACCACTCTTGTTTATGGATTTGGGTGTGTGATGCAGTTGAAAGAGGAGCTACTGACACCCTTACGGTCGAGCGATCTATCCTAACCTAGGCCGACAAAGCCTCTCTCCTCTCCGCGGTCGGATTAATCGTTAGCAGTCCTGCCTGGGTAGCTCTTGGCACTGACATGAACAGCGGCTGACCCTGCCACCCGTTGAAGTAGGTTTTCACGTCAGCCGACAATCTTGGGTGTAGAACCAACGATTGTCGGCCGACGTGAGAAGTTCAATGAAATTTCCAGCAAAGAGGCAATCAAGGCAAACTCAATCTAAGATGAATCCCACTTTTCTAGGAAAACTGAATCTCGAGTGACGGATTCAAATTCAGGGGCCTCGTTGATGACTCACGTCATAGGGGATGATGCGAGCAAACCCACAGATAAACATAAGATATTTTTATACACTCTTCGGACATAGACACATTTAAAGGCTCCTGATATTCATATCAGCTTTTTGGAGAGATCTACTTTTGAGAGATCACAGCCTAGCAGGTAAGATCGCTACTCCTATAAATAGAGAAAACAGGTGACCGATTCCGACGGACTTCACATCGGGCACGCCACCCTCACGACAGATATTTTCCACCTGACCCTTCACCTTGCCATCTCCCTTTCTCTGCTTTCTCTCGTCGAGCGATAGCTGAGCAGCTGCATTCCGTTCCATGTGATGGAGGCTGAAACTCTCACCAGTCGCGCCAGTTGTGCCCCATCGACAATGGGCGGAGTCCTGTTGGTCCCACGGTTCGCATCCTAGCCAGTCAGCTCTTCGTCTATCCTCTCGCCAGATTCCACTGTTGCTTGTTCCTTCCTTCAGATTTCCATCCATCTGGACGTTAACAAAAACTATCATCGAAATCTCCTCAACAGCTCATCTTCGGCGTCTCAAGGCTCCACAAATCTCATTTATTCCGAAGTGATCTTATTGTCTATTCGTCAGCGATTCAATTAAAGAATCGACGACGTCGAGGCGTCCGAGCATACGTCGCCAATATCCAAATAAATGAGAGGGGGTGGGAGGGGAGAACATTACTCTGAACGCAGCTCACTGCTCCACCCCGTTGCCATGCGAGAGAATGGCGCTCGGAGAAATCGAGCAGTTCTCGATGATATTCATCGGCCTCTCGACTTTCTGCGTTAACAGTTCGTCCTCTTCATCTCTTTTTCTTCTTTGCACAGACGAGTCCTTCATTATCAACATGTTCGTGTTCGATTTCTTCCCATATGCTGTTTGTGCTCGGTTCTCGAGCCATATTCCCACAACCATAATTTTCCTCAGAATTACTTCCACTCATTGTAGAAATGTCATCCGATCCAAGACGTGTTTCCCTGTTCAATCGATGGCAACAGAAGCAAGCAGACGTACCAAGTGGTCTCGAGGGAATCAACGAAGAGGAGCTGATCGAATACAAAGAAGCTTTCCGACTCTTCGACAAGGTTAAAAACTCGTTCGATTTTCTTCGCTTTACTTTCGCCTTATGCCCTCAGGGGATTGATAGCGATGGATGGATGTGAGCGCGAGACGTATCAATCGCTTTTGATTTAATACCGGACGCATGAAATGAAAACCTGCTCCCTTGTTTTACGTTTTGATTAGAGTTAATGCATATTTGAGTGGGGAAGACTCTCCTTTGGTTATTTTTTATTATAGTTAAGCCTCAAATTTTCAGGATGGAAACGGTTCAATTTCTTCGAAAGAGTTAGGAGTCGCGATGCGATCTCTAGGACAAAATCCAACCGAACAAGAGTTACTCGACATGGTGAATGAGGTAGATATCGACGGCAGTGGAACTATCGACTTTCCGGAGTTTTGTCAAATGATGAAGCGAATGAACAAGGTCAGTCCTTGGTTTATTATACCTTACCTACCTCAAAATCATTGGCATTCACGGTACAAACTCGCTCACTGGTCTATGGAATCATACTAGAATACCTACTCAGCTTTGTCTACGGGTTTTCTCTGTGGTTTAACTTGTGGTCCAAAGATCTGCCGGAAACCTTTCCAAGTTCAGTTGGGAATGGATCCTTTTCTGGAATTTCTGAGCTTCATTTCCGAGCCCTTCCTACTCAACGAATAGATTCAAGTCAGATGTTCCTCTATACCCTGGTAACAAAATCTTCCAAACTGAGTCTGATTCATTTCCAGGAAAACGACAGCGAAATGATCCGAGAAGCGTTCCGTGTGTTCGATCGAGACGGCAACGGATATATTACAGCTGAAGAATTTCGCTATTTCATGACCCACATGGGCGAGCAATTTAGCGACCAAGAAGTTGACGAAATAATTGCCGAAGTCGACATTGACGGTGATGGACAGGTGTGTCGACTCTATTCTCGTTATCCTTGTCGTTTATGTCCATATCATTTAATCCCATATAATATGGCAATACTTTGCATTTTTCGGCGCTAGTTGATGAGACAATACGTTAGAGATTCTTCGTACTTTCGCCGACGGCGCAGCTGTTGATGACATGCCGCGAAATCTATTTGTTCGCCGAGCGCTATGACCTCCGAGGTGTTTTCAACGAGAATCATTCTTTCTGCTAGACGTCAGAAACAATACATTGACATCAGAGCTGATGTGTTTCGGGCACGAAGGGTTTCCTCATTTCCGGCCATGAACATCCGGGTTGTTTCCCATTATCCATTCCCCTCTTGGCCAATTCTTTGTAGGCGGAAGGGAATCCATTCATGTCCTGCATTTCTTCTACACCGTTTTCTAATATTCTAGGAGTAGCTTGCCAGGCTTTGCCATGCGGGCTGGATACGGCGAGTAGTTTACCGGGCAGTCCCACTGGAACTAAGGGCTTAATTATTATAGGCGACCAAGACCGGCCTCACTTGCACTTCCGTGTCAACGAATGCAAATTTTAAGGCCACAAGGTTAAACTGACGATGTGTGTATGGTGTGTGTAGAATACGATGGCTTTTGGTTTTACTATACTCAGGCTGGGATTCCATTCTTTGAAGGCTCTCCTTCTTGAAGGAGAACCTTCAAGGAAAGAAATCCGTAGCAGGAAGCACTCCAACGGTTTTCACCCAACACTGATTTCGCGCCTGTCTCACGGCCTTCTTTTGTCGATATATCATCAATGAGAACTCATTTATCACTAAGCTTAGCTCAAGATTTCACATGTATGACACCACTCTCCACCTTTTTTATCTCCCTTGGAAGAGGATAAGCTATATTCTGATGCACTCGAAAACGTGACTCCTAGTTCACATCGCCGATTAAGCGGATACACTTGGGGTATAGTGAAACCAAAACACCACTCGCTGGAGTGGAGCACTTATATCGATGGAAAGACAAAGGGAATCACCACGACGAGCGCGTTGCCTCCCCGGGGACTTCGTTCCCGCCCGTCGATTCAATTTAAACTAGCAGCCGTGCGTTTTCTATCAAACTATCTCCACATGATGGTAGCCTCCATCGCATCGCAGCGTCGAGAAAAATTGGCCGAACGGGGAACACCACTACCAGTTGAAAGCGAGGAAGAAATCTGGGCCATAGTGTGAAACAGCCAGGAAATAAAGCTGCCCAGCCCTCTTGCATGCTTGCATCTGCAACTCATGAGTATCCGACGAACCCCCAGGGTATTAAAGGCGAATAGACGCTGCAAGCTCGCCCACACTTTCTCATAAACTCCGTTTTAATTAGGCCTAAACCAGCATTCGGAATTTAATCAACGCCCAACTTTTCCACAATTTCATCGTCGATTCGCGAGGAAAACGATGCCATAATTCTTTCCGATTTCAGATTGACTACGAGGAATTCGTGAAGATGATGACGATGCCGTGAACAATCGTACGCGCCTCGATTACCGTCCTTAGAATCTCAGCTTTGACCACCTTCTTCTTCACAGTCGGATGGAGGTCAACATACTTCGCGGGTTCCTGCATACATTCTTGTTCGGTGACAAGTTGTACTGCTTTAATATTGTGTCAGGTGTATGGAATACTAATCGGTGTACTAATTGTAAGCGGGCGTCTTGAGTGACATGAACGTTTCGCACAGCACATTTTGTCTGTTTGTTCTGACATGACATTCACTATATGGAAAGTGACAGAGAAATTACCTGGGTTACACCCAAGAGCGGTTATTTCTAATATAATTTAATACTATTATAGATCAGTAGCCGTCCTCTATTCCTCTTCCCACCTTCTTTTCCCCATCGAACACCAATGTTTTTCCACCGCAGGGCGGATGATGGAGGGAGAGAAAACAAGGACGGTACTCACCAAGGACTGAGGATTACACCAGCACCATCTGACAGCCGCTAGATATGTACACCTCATTACTCGTATCGAGCTGGAGAACAATTTGCATAACCAGCAGTACAGAGCTCTAGTGCAGAAAATAATGAATTCAAAAAAGACAAGGCCTCAGCATATAAAATTACTCTAAAAATACAACCGTGCGGTGCGCGGTTTTTACTGCACTATAACTCAAGGAGCGAGATGTTCGACATCCAAGGCTGACGAGACCGACGACAAAGGTTCAGTCCTGTCCCAGGCAGGAAACCCAAACTTAAACTTGGCTAGGTGAAAGTGAACGTAACGGCTTTGATCAGTCCCTCGAGGACGCGCCGCCGCATTCACGTTCCATTGAAATCGTAGAGGCTTGATGAATGCGTATTTATTCTATACTGCGGCGACCAGCCGCTATACTAAGTCTGTGTCTTTACCTTTCCAGACCGGTTTAGTACCAATTTACCCGACCTTAGAGGGATGTGATGCTTGGTTAACCCAGGCCGGGATCGATCGCTCAACTGTGAGGGTGTCAGTAGCGCCTCTTATCACCGCACTATCTGCGATCTGAGGGTGAAAGTCGCTACCACACGCGGGCCAACGAAGACATCAAGAACAGGGTATCGCTATCAACATCGGACTCAAGTTGACAGGTTGGCTGAAGAAGAAACACTGTCACGATCTAAAGAATAATGATATTCCATTCAAATTGAACTATTATTCATGGAGAAGCATGCCGATGGGGCTACTGAAGACTGAAGGCCCACTCATACTCGGCAGTAAACTGCCGCCCATAATGAGCAACCATCTTACTTAAACATTTCCCCAGCGATATAGTTCGAAGTGGAAGAATAAAGTGGAGATTCTGAACAACGGCTTTCTCCCTCAACTCGCAGATATCGTTTCGGAGGTTCTTTTCAAATCGGTTATTCGCTGTTCACTCAACTTTACCCTTCTGCAATACGATTAGTTCAAAGATTTCTCAATTATTCTATGAATCTAACGGACGCTAGCTGCTGCTGTCAATGGCGCATTTGAATGTATGAAGACATATATCATTTTCGAAAATTGAAAAGCTTCACGGATTCGCTTCAGCTGCTTTTGAGTGTAATAAAGCCCCATGAGAAAAACGAACTTCGCGCTTGAAACACATTAGTCCTCAGGGAGGATTAGCAGAAAGCGTGACGATGGAAGCACCTCTTGGAAAGACGTGAATCAGCGCCGACTCTAAGGTTTCCTTGGTTTTGGAGGGATGTCGGAGGAAAAAATAAAAAAGCAAATGAGGTTAGTCTGCTGTAATATCGCCTGAACAAGAAATGAATACTACTGTCCACGCAAAACAAAAGTTCCAAAAATCGGACGTAAAAATGTGAAGAAGCTACCCAAAAACTGTTCCGGATTTCAACAATTTCTAGAAGAACGTCAAGGCTTTTCCAGCTGCTCACTTTTACGAAGACATTTTAAAGTGTGAAGGTACAGACAGTTCCGCAATTGTACTCGGCCTCGCTATACCACCACCTTCCTACTCCATAAGAACTCCGCGGCAGCAATTTGCCGCCAGCTCGAGCAGACGAAGTTCTTTTCAATGGGGAAAAGGTTCGTGCTTCTCGCTATAGTCACATGAGCTAATAGCACCAGCCACTAGAGATGCTGTTGAGTAACTTACTTTTCAAAAAGTTCCGAGCGAAAATGATGGATGCGATGCGCTGTTTCCAACGTTACAATCGTTACAAAGAATGTTAATAAAACGAAGTGACTGATGACAAAACCATGGTCACCAATTGGTGCTCAATTATCTGCCCTGTGACGAACTCGTTTGGTAGCTATGAATCAATAAATCCTGTACATACATAAACATCTGACTAAAAATCCAGCATGAACTAAGCTTTTCTAAACCACTTCGCCTAAACTACTCCAATGGCAGAGAGCATCCCGGCAACAAGTTCCTTATCTGTTCTGCGCTCCTATCTATGAATGGGATACCAGGCACAAATGGCAAAATATACCCTGTATGGTAAAGCAGACTTTGATTCATCGACGAACAGCAGGAATTGTTCAAGGCCTATTCGGGGCAGATACACGGGGTATAACACACCTTACCCGGGGGGTTTGAATAGCCTGTGGTAGCGGCTCATTGAGCTCAAACAAATACCGTTGCATTCTGGTGAATGAACGGACCATAAATGAATGACGCGCAAACCCTGATTCATGAACATGCTTGGGGCTCAGTGCTAAATCGCATTTTACATAAAGTCCAGCACAACTCGCTAGCACGGGTAGGTTTCGGGGACCACGAGTGGTGCGCAAGCCCCAATTAATCAGTTCGTTTTGGGGTCTATTTGGGATTTACTCAGGGTTTGTCTAACACACCTCAACGGCGAAGGCAAAGGAGGCCTTCAAACAACATATAAACCCCAAATAAACGCCGATGCACTGAAAATCACCCCGTCGCGCGTTGTTGAATAAAGGTTTGTGTGCCATTCGGGGTCATCAAACCTTTGTCGCGCTAATAAAATCTGTTAAACCTTGTATAGGCCTCAAACAAACGTTAAAAACGCCATGCGTTAATGAATCACAGTATGCCAGCCATTAGGAGTTTAGTTCGGGGTGAATGCGGGTATACAGTCATTATAGGTAAGTGACCGCCAATCAAAAACACTACAGGATCGTAGTTCTCTAAAAACTCTTTCGGTTTGCATTGTTTTTGATGGTCGTAATTATTTTTCGTATTTTGACATGGGAGATTTCTTCTAATTGCTTATCCATATTGGTATTAACCATATTGATTATCCCCGTTCACTTTACCCGACTAATCATTGTTACCTTGCCGTGACCATAACAAGAACCGAGGCCTAATGAGGAACTGTCAAACGTTATCATAAGGGCAAACCCAGGAAAATTGCTTTAGTGAATAACATCGTCACTTCAATTATTAAGTGCATAAAGGATGAATAAAAAGCAACGCACCCATAGTGAAGAGTACAGAGTGGCAAACAAGGCAGACATGTAACAGACGGTGACAAGACGTCTCTGAGCAGACAACAAATGCTGCACGTACGCCGATGGTCCCCAGAGGAACGCGAAACTGAAACAACACACTTTCTTTCTACTAGAAACATACAAAAAACATATATGTCAATCTCTTTACATAGGGCGAACTTCATATTGGCAGGTTTTTCTCTGAATCAAAGCTCGCGCCCATAGGTGGTCAAGAATTCGATGACTCCAAGTGCGACTCTCAATGAACTCTGGCATGTTACAGTAATGTTTTCCTTTGTAGTACAGCTCGGCGACGCAGTGGTAAGAGGACTACTGACACCCGCACGGTCGAGCGATCGATTACAACCTGTGCTAACCAAACCTTCCATCCCTCCGTAGTCAGGTAAATTGGTACCGGACTTATCCATAGAGACTGGCTTGGTATCGCGGCTGATCCCCGCAAGTCGTTGTAGGCCAAATACGCATTCACGATTTCTATTCATTCTGCATTGAACACGAATGCGATGGCGCGTTCTTAGAGAACTGATCAACCCTGATACCTTTACCTTTAACCTTTACTATAGCTTGACACAAGGTTGAAAAATGACTTTAAAGGCTGACATTTCGACGAATGCGCCGTCTTCAGAGCCTCAGCCTGATTTACAAATCAGCAGTGGAAAACCAGGAAATGAAGGGCAGGGTACAACATGGCGATAGGATAACCCAAAATTAGAATGCCAATGTTCATTATGTATTCCACCAATGAGAGAGATACCGCGCTTGTTTCCGGCTAACCACATAGCTGCGTGAGAGCTGTGCTCAAGCAGGAAACAGATTCGTTCTCTTAGCACCACGATTTCAGCCATTTCAGCCAGTTTCTACCCAGCGGTGACATATTTTTCATCCATAGATGAACACAGAACCTTTGGAAAGCAGACAACAATATCATAAAAATTTACTTAACTGCGTCAATGTCTTCAATCTGCTCCCTTTCTGGAGTAGAGAGACACTCGGTGGCCAACACGGTGTACTGCCTGGCCTTTCTATCCTTCTCTCGTCAACCAAAACTCACGCAGATATTGCCTAAGGAAGCCTAGATAGCTGTTCTGCTGGATTTATGAAGAAAGGGCTTCAGCTCTTCACCTTTCTGAGGGTCGAGGTTCAAGATGATGAGCGAAGTTACCTAGCAACCAAGAGAGTGCGGAACATTTTGCTGAAGTGATTATACCTATTCATGTCTAGCGTTTTATTATAACTAGAAAAATGAAGATCACAGGAATCAGAAATAACGTCACGTTTGATGCAAAAGAGATAATGAGACCTTCAGATCAGCGAAACGATACAGGTACATGTGGAAGCCCACAGAAAGAACTTGGGGACAGCTTTTGCCCTTACGGAATTGCCAACCTACTCGTGATGTTTGAAGTTTTGACCAGAAAACCTACGGCAGATTCTCCGATATTATTCTGACCTCCATTTACCCGAAAAGGAAGGATATGGTTTTCTTCACCGGAATGTTTATCGTTACTGGTAATGTTAAGAAATAGACCAGTGACCGATATTGTCTTTATTGTCATCAAATCGGTAGATTTTTGTGTGAGCACACGTATCCATTTCAAGGGGCGCATGTGCTACAGTGCTAAGGAGTGCTACTTCCGGCCCTTACGATCGAACGATCGATCCTCGTCAGGCTAACAAAGCCTTCCATCCCTTCAGGGTCGGATAAATTGGAACCAGACTCGCCTGGGAAGGTGAACAGACAAACTTGGTATAGCGGATTCCCCCGCAAGTCATTGCTTAGGCCAAATCCGCATCCACCGTCCCTCTACGATTATCGGAAGATGAGTGCATAGTTCCATCCAGGAGGCGCCGACTAGCCCTGTCCATTTCACCATTCACTCTTTACTGTTACTTCCCACTTATCACACTCACTTTTATATAGTTACTTTACTTTTAAATTTTACCCTTATCACACTTACTTTTATTTACTTGGTTGACATTTTTCCTTTCACTTTCACCCTTATCGTACTCTGTGGACACGTCTGCAGATCAAAAATAAAAACTAACGTTTGAAACCACACTATTATGCCTCGGCATAAGCCCACTGAGAAGAGCGCTCAAAAAACCCTTTCTTCTTTCTGGACGTTGCCCGGTAACAATTACAGCGTTGTCAAGCAAACACCTTAATTGGAAATCTATTTATTCAGCGTTCTGCAACAAAACAACTAATTAGGAACGGTTCGCTTCAGAGGAGAATGACGGCAGGTCTCACTGAACCCCAGCTAATTGCATTGCTCTAATCTGCCAAAAGAAAGCTGCAGCTTTAGCTTCAATGAACGTTCGCAGCAGCACTTTGTTCCAGCGCACTTGTAGCATAAAGGCGTTGCCACGGGATCAAGATTGAATAGAATTGAGGAAAGAAGGGATAATGACTATTCTTCTTAGGTTTTTGTGGAAACAATAGCAAATTGAAACAAAAGAGAGCAGTTCGGGTTGTTCTCCATTTCTTTGTATAGTCACATGCTCTTACGGCATATGATGAAGATACGAGGAAAATGAGCATAACGGAAGGGACAGAAGGAAGGGGTTAGATCCCAACTGAAATCTCCCCCATGTCGGAACTTTTGACAATTTTGAACAAGGGTGTGCGGAACTTCCGTTTCCGTGTTCCGAATTCCGGTTTCCAGCCGTTTTTGCCCTTCCGTTCCGTTTCGTGTTCCGCTTTATTTTTGAGCGGAACACGGAAACGGAGGAAGAAAACGAAGAGCTCCACTATGCAAGCTAACAAAAGGGAGACTGAAAGCTTATGCTGACCTCGATATGATCCCTTCGAATTCTGGGAGAATGAAGCCAATGGAGCGAAGTACCTTCTCTTAAGAAAACTTGCGATAAAGTGTTTGTCGGCACCTACTACCTCGTCGCAGCGCGAGAGATTGTTTTCTTCTGCTGGTTTCATTGTAAACGATCTGACAATGAGAGAAAGCCTCTCTCCCCAGAATCATGGGAAAAAACTGCTGTTGCTCCACCATAACATGCTCGTTTTAGGCTTTTAATTCTATTTTGAAAGCATTCCTGTCTATCACGCCAAAAAAGTCTGTCTTTGATTACGTAGCTGTCTTCGGTTTGTAATGAAGTTTATAAAGATGAACTTCCACCGTTTTCTTTGAGGCTATCATCATACGTTGAACACCAACACCAAAATAATACACACTATCTAGTGGAAGCAAAACCAGCATTCTGTGGGTACCTTTAGAAACAGAAATGAAAACTTCTGTGGTCCAGTTTCAACTAAATTCTGATAATTTAGTAATTTTTGCCCTATTTCCGTGTTCCGTATTCCGGTTTGCGGTTTCCGGCCATTTTTGGCCATTTCCGTTCCGTCTTTTTGAAAAAAATTTCCGCACACACCTGATTCTGAAGCACTTGGCAATTTTCGCTGCGATCCTGAGTAGCAGAGCTTGTGAAAAAATGAATATAATATTAAAGAGTAAGCAGGACGGATCTCCATAGTCTGGTCTGTTTTGAAAAATTTAAAGCTCTGCAAGACCAAATTGAGATAAACATTGCTAGGCCTTCACATTTCCCAATTCTCTCCATAATTTTATTTTTCGCACACCGTCTAGAAGCAGTGGGTTACTTTACTTTCGCACAGAAAGATGGAGCTCTTGACTCGACAGAGCGAGGACTAATCACACGACCGTGCGTGTGGCAGACAAGCCTATTACCATAGCACCACGAATGCTCTCCGACTTTCTCTACCCTTACATTTACTCCAAAAGCGTCGCTACTGATCACCCTGCTAACAAAGTATGGTATACTGTACCTTTGACACATTTTAGGTGCTTAAAAGTAATGTAATAGAAAATTTCAAAACACACCGCCCCCATCATATTTTGTGCTATTATTGCACGGCCCGTGAGCGTACTAACTCAGAACTAAGTAAATAAAATAATAACAGTAAAGGACAACATTACAGTATGCCAAAAAAGTTCACGACCTTAGTCGCCAAATGTCCTTCAGCTGTGGACAAGAGGCAGTAATTAACTCAGCATATGAAGAAAAGATAAAATGTCTCACCTTAGCAACAAGAGTGCACTGCCGAGGGTGTTCAGAGCGGCGAACTTTCGCGTCGAAACGATTATCATGGGAATGAGCAAGGCAGCCTGCAAGGGACTCATTGTCAAATTTTTAAACCTTTATCATCGTTTGCAGAAAAATTCGCCGTCTACAGTCCCATCTTCAAGTTAACAAAACGAGACTTATCGTTTGCTTGACAGAACAGAAGAATCATCCTAACCTGCCCCCTTGAAAACTATATCTCATTTGTTAATAATAAACATTATCACCACCAAAGCATATAAGGTTTACAACCCCAAATGTTTGATAATAACGCAATTTTCATTATTTCCACAGTTTCGTTCCGCACTGAAGTGGGGGGGGGGATTGCTCATGTAAAACGGCTAAAAGATAAGTTAGAAAGGAGACATAGTAGAGATACAAGACCCTAAGAAATAGGCCTAAAAGGTAGGAATGTAAAGAATAGGACGGGAAATAGGACGGTGACAGGACCCAGCACACTGTACGTTCTATGGAACATTCGACTGCGGCAGTACTGGGGTAATCTAACTCTAGAGACTACAAGAAAGCTCTAGTAAGAACAGAGCTGAAACCCGAAAAGTTGTGCACAGTCAGTCAGTCGGAGGTCCGTGGTTTAAGACAGAATGTTTTGTCAGGGACAGCGAATATCATGTAGGCTATCGTTTTAATCAATTCTTCTACCTTTTGACGTTTTTTGAAAATGTGAAGGTAAATAAGTCGGATCGGCTGATCGATAAGTCCCCAAAGAACAGCTGCATTTTGCTTCATTCAGAATCGTAGAGACACGGTGAATGCATATTTGGCCTATACAATGACTTGGAGGGACCAGTGGCTATACCAAGTCAGTGTTTTTCCCCCCAGACAACGTCGTGCTTGCGAGAAAAGGACGGCTTTTTCTTCCACATCAGGCAGATAAAACAGGCTGCACACGACCATAGTTGGATGCGAAATGGTATGATATCGAATACACAAAGCAGATATGATTAAGAGAAAAAGTACCGAATAAAGACCTCAGAAGACAATGATCAGGTTGGAACGTGAGGCCGGTAGAAAATATTCCACCTAAAACCTCGAATAGTAGAAGAATTGGTTAAAACGATAGCCCACATTTGCGACACGGATCGAAAAAAGGAGAACTTGTGGAACTGCTTTCAATCTTTCACTCTTCAATCTTTCACCTTCTTTCAATCCTTCTTTAATCTTTTTTTTTGGGCTACGAATTCACATATATATTAAGTGTGCAACGCTAGAATTTTTGATGTTATCACCAAGAATATCGTATGATGTGAGCTTTGGTTGTTTACCGAGTGTGAATTTGTTACCAGACTCCAAGCATTTTTGAACATTATCTAGTTACGCGCACGTCACTTTCGCGTGGAGCACAACACGCAAAAAACACAGCTGGGCAGAAGACTTCCTCGTTCCTCAATGCAAAATGAGCGGGAGATAGATTCCGCCATACCCCCAAGGTTTAATTGTAAAAATTGATATCGAAGGAACACTACTCGCATGATGAGTTCGTCATACTAACCCGAAATCGACTTGGGTAAATAGAGCAGGAAATACTGTTACGTACAAAAAATCTCAAGATTGAAAAACGTGGTAGGCAGCACAATTAGCAAAGAGAAAAGGACAGGAAACTACAGCGCCTTCGTAGCACAAATTCAAGTGCACACTGTCACAAGCTCGAACTATTTTCTTCATCTCCTCCTACCTCAACCATCCGACCAAGCAACATTACGGATGCTAACTAAAATCAAGAAAGAGAAGCACATCAAAGGTGTACACTAAGAACGAATAGATTCCATCGAGCCTTCGACAGCACAGAACACGAATTCGATTGAAGATCTTGTTGACTAAGATTCTAGTGATATCGGAGGATACCTTTCGGGACTTAGTTATGAGACAGCATAGAGCTATTTTAAAAAATCACCGCCACCGAAAATATGCTTTGGGTATGATAAAGAAGCTGAAGGTGATGTGAGGGCATAATCACATTGTAATTTACATAACTGAGCTGTAATTTCTGCGGATATTGTCATATTAAATGCATTGACCAATTCTACCGACCGTCAGGATATCTCACAAATGTTGCAGAAACAGGGTAAACCACAGGGAAAGCCAATCATTTTCTAGATGTCACTGTGATATTTGGGAATTAAGTCAGACATGTTGGAGAGTTGGACCATTTGTCGATAAGGTTGATGGTGACAAATTTTGAGCCGGGTCGAACCTCCTGCTTGGAAAGATATTGGTTCACCCACTACCTTCGTTCGGCAGAGCAGCGTTACACTCAGCTGATGCCTACCCTGCTCCAGAGTCCAATATTTCAATAAGCATGGGCTTCGTTTGATTGGATAACGTCGATAATAGGACGAAAAGAAGAGAATATTACAAGATTTTGTTTTACCGATATAGGTGACAGAGAATTCTTATGGCTTCAAAAGCAGGAAAAGCAGATGATGGTCATGAGGCAAGGATGGAGAAAAGAAAACACAGAAAGATAGCCGTATCCTCGGCTAATCTGCATTCAATCGAAAATCGAAAAAGAAACTGATGATACATATATTTCAACTGCGAAACGTCAAAATTTGCACCAGGTGGAGCAATCTCTGACGATGCAAAAGTTGGAACGAGGAACTAGCGACTGAAACGCATTCCCTGACACATTCTGTGAGTTCTGGTACCGTACTAGTGAGAAGGAAAATGAATGGATGGAAAAATATAAGGAACGTTAATACCGCTAAAAGCAGAAAAAACGTAGTGATCAGTTCAGTGACATCAGCAGCGTGATATGAAAGCAGTGCGACGTAATGTAGCAGAGGGTTTCAAATCGATCGCTTTAAAGTAGTTGTTATAAAATTCGGTCTCTTTGTATTACAGTAAAATAGAGAGTTCAACAGCATTATACTGTGAAAATGAAGAGGGCAAAACATGTTTTGATGTCTTGACAAAACGTAGACGTTTAGCAAACACTGGAATAAAATCACCGCGTAACATGACACAGTGATTACATTCCAGTGTTTGCTAAAAGTGTTATTCAGTAAGTAGCTTTTACTCGTACATCCACATGCTTCAGTGGTGGAACTAAAATGTATGTGATGACTTCGGGAAAGACCCAACCTCAAACGGTTCCATGATTTCCTTAGAACTGCGATGGAAAAGGAAAAATTGAGCTGAATTTGATGAATTGTGAAATATGCACAAACCACGTAATCCCAGAATACAGAAGTAAAAGTGTGTGTAAAGTAAAATATTACCCAGATCTAATGTGAAAAAATCATAAAACATAAATTATTCAAATTACACACCGTTGAGAAGCAGAATATCGCACCCAGAAGCGAGAGGAAAAAGGCAAATATTCGCTGTGTCCGCGACATACCGAAGAAGCTTTCGTCACCAGACGAGAACCAACCGCCATTTTTTCTGGAACGGTAGAAGCTAAATGTAAGAAACTAGACTCATTAATCTATTTTTCTTACCTATTTTTGGCGTTCGGTAACTGCCCATCTCCACCTAGTTCTCCGGTGAGTGATTGGGAGTCATCCGTCTCCGAACGAGAGAGAAGGGGTAAACCGCTGAAGTTTGAGAATATATACTGCTATCTCGGAATTGTAGTTTATGTGGCTACAGTTCTGAGTAAAAACACATAGCTATCAACAGCATAACTCATACCTTAAGGATGAAGTGAGTTTATTCCTTAAGTCACCGAATGAGCTGAATGACGCCGAGCCGACTCCGCTGCCCAAACCGTTCGAGCTTGCCTTTTTCTTCTGTTCATTTACAAAAGCTTCGAGGGCTGACATTAGCCCTACAACTGCGAAGCAAATAAATAAACTCTAATACACAACAAAAGCGATGTAAAATAAGCAAATATATCAGAAGGAAACCTTCTTAGCAATTATCGACACAACATCACTAGAATCATTTTATTAACCTACACAAACTAATTCGATTTATAATCAGTGATGGGCATCCCAAGATGTCGTTCCGTGCATCATGTACTGATATCCTTCCTCAGCAGCAATCATTGCAACGGCGACTCCAACGCCCAACTTCCAACCGGGCATGATCAACTGAAACACGCACAACATTCACCTGAGTAAAACCAACGAGATGATGATTATCTATTGTACGATTCCAAAGATTAAAAGGTGAAACGATATAAATGCCAAGTTGTTGCAGGTTTAATTGTTGTGTTAGGAAGACGAAAATATGGAGCAGCAATTGGCTCCACAATAGAAAATGAGGCGGTGCTTGTATTGAGTCAAAACTCATAGACGAAGGAACAAGATCTCACATTTTCCTGAAAATATCACAAGGTGCCAGAAGAGATCTAGCAAATACTTACTCGCACCAAATCAGTACAAAGTGATAGAAGTTGAGAAACTACGACCGAGAAAGTAGTCTTTAAATTAGTAAGTTTAGTTAAGAAGAGAGAATAAAAGTACAAAGTTGTTGCAGATTTAAATGTTGCGCTAGTAACGCAAAATTATGGACCGAAGAAAGCTCTCGTAATTGGTTTCAAAAATGTAGATGATCGGTGGAAGCATTGAGACCTCTAATCGTATCAAAATTCATGGACAAGATCAGCATCAATATCTTTCCAGAAAATAGCTCATGGTGTCAGACGGGAAAAACAGCAAAAAATCAGCGTCAAAATTTTAGCTAAAGTGGAAAGAAAAAAAAGAAAATAATTTTAGGTAGTGAGGGGAAAGAAATGAAGAAGAATATTAAAAATGTTGGGCTGCAAACTAAGGTCCAGGACGGTGTGCCTGATAAGAGCGGTCGTGTTTCTCGAAAAGCGCGAATAAATGTATGATAACTGGGAAACCATTCTCAGCTGAAGAGATTGTTGAGAGGAACAGCGACCGAAGTCGATATTAAAAAGCATCACACAAGAGTCAAAATGTGACGTAAATGAACTTAATTTTGTCACAGTTCTTTCTTTTCAGTGATTTCAACATTCCAGGAACAGCAATAAATCCAAAAGAACGAAAGATCGATCAATTTGACGTTGTAGGAAAAGAAAGGTTACAAGTACACGTTTCTACAGAATGACCAAAACATTCAAGATCAAAAAACGGCAAGCAACAAAGCAACCGAGTTGATACAGAATATCGGAATATTGTTAGAAAACTTACTCGTTTGAAATGATTCCACTGTCCACGGACATGAGGCATCTCCTTATCGAAGAGATACACATAATTCCTGAAAAATACCATACGAGTGAGTAGCGAACTAAGATTGATCTTAGGACTACTAGTTTGTGAAAGAGGCATTTTGCAGTTCGACGGCACAACATGATGCCCAAGAGGAAAAAGTGGTGGAAGAACATGAAACACAGAGTCAGGCCAGAATGCAAACCAATCAGCAATTTTCGATAGCCTCAATTTTGATAGGACTTTTGATGCGCTTTTCGATAGGTTGTTGCGCATGACAGACACTTCCACTAGATAAAATAATAGCCAAAATGAGGTGTGAAATTGGGCAAAACACGGTATCCTACACAGGAAACATCTAAACAGAATAAACCTAGATTCAATACTGAGTCATTTGAACTCCTCTCGACACGGTATGCTCGCCTTTTCAGCTCCAGGAAAGAAATACACCTAAGTATGACTGGACGATCGAAGATCTCAAGTCTCCTGAAATTTGAGCTCAAGTAGATCACACTAAGAAAGAAGAGTACCCTCAATGACCCCATTTATCTAAAAGTCGCAGAGGCGGCACTGCTCGTGAAGGTACCAGTGGGTATCGTAACGTAACTAAAATACCGAAACGCGAGGTTAATAGAAGTATCTGCCAACCTCGAAGTCAGCCTAGTCAATCAATATCTAAACTATTGTATCATCATATCGAAATTTATGGACGGTTGAAAATGGAATGTCCCACTAACAGCAGAAACCAGGCGAAATTCAAAAGACAAGCATCACTGTCGTGGTCCCCAAGCAAACTGCCCGACATTGACGAAGTATCGGCCAAATCATAAATTTGTTCCTGATCACACAAGTCGACAGTATGGGTGGTCCTCCCCCGAAATTCAGGAGATGGACGACAGATTCGTGTTCAGCGTCCCAAATAACCCAAAAGGCGAAGTTGCTACAGAAAAAATCTCTCGACCTAGACCCAGTCTGTGAACCGGAACCTTCAACTAGGGCCGTTTATGACTAACCCCCGTGGTTTTACATGTGCACAGTCGGTTCAGCGTTTGAAACAAAAAGCTGATGTTGGTGAGAGCAGCGTATAGGAACAATATACAACGAAATATAACCTAGGAACTGGATGCTAACGATTTGCACGTACCTGATCCAGTTGTCCTTCAGGCCAATTTGAGCGAGCCGTTTCTCGTGATTCGCCAACTCGGGGAACGCCTTGTAGTTGTTGTAGATCGAGTAGTGCGGGATCTTGAAAGGTTCGTGATGTCCGTGACCCATCGTGCTGAAGAAATTTCAGTTCTCAGAAGAGTGACGTGTACCATAGAGCGGATACTCAGCGTAATCGAGGCGTGAGAGCTCCAAGATACCTCCAACGGATTAAAACCGCCACTAAACCCGAAATCTCACTGTATAAGCGTCAAGCAAGAGAAATAAAACGAACAGTATAATGAAATAAGACGAATACTTGGTTACCGCCCGGATTCATCCACGACGGATATCGCGCGCCGACGTCGCGGACGAGTTGTCGCGTCAGAAAGCAAGCACCAGCGTTGTCATTTTGTGTTACGTCGTCTGAAATAGTTGCACTGTAGCGACCTCGGTGAAAATTGGACACGTGCGCTGTCCTGCGCAGCTATTGTGTTCACATTTCGATGTTTGCGTTGCTCGCATCAAGCACCGACATTATTTTCTCTGAAGAATCTGTGGGCTGCTGCTCATCGTCGTGAATGGAGTTCTTGGTCCTTCATTTATGGCGAATTTTGACTCATTTCACCGTTACTTTCTGATTCGGTGTGCGGTGTGAACGGAGATGCAGCCATTAAAAGCGTTGTCTTACGAGAGTTCTCGGAATGGTCAAATGGTATCTAATGATCCGTTAATGCTTAAGTATATATGAATTAGCGGTACTATTGTACTTTTACGGCCCCACTTTTTTTCGTTTAAAATAGGCTGCGGTGAGAAGAACGATTCTGATGTTAAGGCGGAAATGCCTTATAAGGTTATCTTAGGTGCAGCCATTGAAAGTGTTGCATTTGCCGTATTTACGAGAATCCTCAAAAGGTTTAAATGGTAACAAATGGTTTATCAATGTTTATAATGTTTATCTTCGAACCATCCAGACTTAAACACTAATCTGAGCATTTTTCAGTGAAAAAATAGTACCTCGGTCAATTTTTCTTATTTATAACCTCAACCCACAAAGGAAAGCCTGCGTATTAAATGCAGTGATGAAATCGGGTCAACCTCTTCGTATGCATTGACACTATTTTTTTTTCAACAATCTTGTGTTGAGAATAACTTCGTCACACAAAATTTTGGCCAAAACTACAAAATTAATTTTGGGTGCTGATCACGATTCTGACATCCGTTTTCAAATGTCTTCCTATAATGTGTCGGTCGGTGATTTAGTCCGGACAACCGATTTGGCCGAAATTTCGTCGATGTGGTCGTCGTCAGTGTTGTTCATGATTTTGATATTCGTTCCTATTTGGGCGATTTTGGCTGATACAGGCAGGTAAAGCAAAGCGGATGCCTCGCAAAAAGATTATGGTGACTCACTATGATGCTGGCATAGATTTTCCGAAAAGATCATAAATTGCTCGAAGTATGCGAGAATATTTGAGACAATAAATGTTGTCTCCTACTTTTCTTCGCGGCACTCACTCCCGTTTAGTTTTCTTTGAGTGAAGGAGTTAATATGAAACCCTGTTTTTATCGCTTTGCTGGTCCATACTATCTGACTCTTGCTTTTAGCGGCATTACTATTAGTAGTAAGGGAAGCGTCTTCGTTATTTGTGTTGCTTATTTTCAAGGAGTTATTTGAATCGCGTCGGAAAGGCAGTGAAAGTCCGCACCCCGTCACCGCCCGGTTCTACTGCCGTTAGAAAGTCCGATTGTTCGTCTTCTCAACCGATTATATCTTCGTTCCTGTTCGTGAAGCCTGTCCATGCATTTGTTTAACTTTTACTTTAAACAATAGCGTGCCGAAAACATCATTCAATGAAATGAAGTCGATTTCAACTTGATTCCTCTATCTATTGAATTGTGCATACGTCGAATAAAGACATTTAGGTCAAGAACCTCAACCTGGATGACGCCTTCTCAATGGGCCTATTTCTTTCTATTTTTCTACTTCATTGAGCCTGTTTTATCCGTGGGTTTCGCCGAGGAACTTTATTGTGGTCTCGAGAACTGTTATGATGGTAAGTTATAATGTGCATTGAATAGGCGAAAAAACGTTTCATGAAGCAGACGGAAAGATGTACTTCGAAAGACGATGTGCCGTAAAATCAATCACCTTCCAATTTTGAAGGAGGTCCTACGTAGAAACGACGATTCATATCGACAGATCATCGAAATATGTAGAAAATCTGCTCTTGACATCAATATATTACCCTTGACACCAGTGTTTACCTGGTAAAGTCATCTACCTTTTTAGCTGCAGTTCAGACATCGCTGCTAGGTAGTTCACAATGTGGCGTTTTGATGACGTTCCTCGACCATTCCCTATTTTTCGTGTCTTGTATAACTAAAGTGATGAATTGAAAGCATGAATGAATATATCTTGGCATTCGACAGTAGTGGTTCTGTCATTGACGGATACAGCCTTCCTTGAAGAGTGTTTTCAAGATTTTTTTCATTGGACCGTTTCAGTATTGAACATTAATCGCGATGAGTTCGATAGATCAAAGTTGTCGAAGATCTATCGTCAACTTGCAAAGAAGCACCATCCTGATAGAGTGAAGGACCAGGTAAGTATTTTGTGTTCATGCTTTTATTATTCTTCATTATAAGAACTAGTTCTGCCGTCAAGAACTATAAGTCTTGAACAAATCCCGGCTGGTTTTCTTTATTCGATTCAAAACCCGTTTCTATTTGTAAGCTGTATGTTTCTTATTTCCGGCTGCAAAGGCAGAAGCTGAAGCTCGATTTCGAGTCATCGCCACCGCCTATGAGACGCTGAAAGACGACCAAACACGGTCCGATTATGACTACTACTTGGATCATCCTGAGGAACGGTATGTTGAGCGACATATGGTTTTGACGATTCGACTGATATCAATTATCTTTCAACGAAATGTCAGTATATTCATCCTATGTTCAGCTTCTATAACTACTACCAGTATTATCGCCGGCGAATGGTTCCGAAGGTGGATGTGCGACTTGTTATTCTCGGAACGATACTATCTATATCATTGTTTCAAGTGGGTGATTGACTTTTTCTGAGTGTAAAGTTCATTGTTGTAGATTTCACCTAGAAAAGGTGCAAATTAGTGAACAGTTGGTTTGTGGGGCAGGTCGCGCAGTATTATAATATTTGAAAAGGTGTAGAACAGCCGTCTTGCGCTTTTTTATTGTATTATAATTGCACGTGCATAGGTTTTCTGGAAAGCGTGCATGTAATTGAAATTTCTTACATTTGTTTATTCTATTTATATACTTATTAATGTAATGCACTGATACGTGCACAAACATGCCGAAAGAACCGATACACATTCAAGAACTATGAATCCTCCAATCAATTCGTTTGAAGAACTTGAAAAGAAGAAGCTCAGGAATGGCCACACCTTAAAATGTTGTATAAAAATCGTTTTCAATATTATTCTTCGATTTGAAATTCGTCACTTGCACAAGGGTGTCTGTCCACGATTGATCATCTTTCCTTTTCAGTACTTCAGTGCCAAGCAAAAGTACTCTGAAGCGATAGCATATGCGATGACAGTGGGAAAATTCCGAAATATGGCCATCAACGCAGGTGTTGAGAGAGGTGTAAGTTCTTTTTTATGTATGTAATAGGATCTATACTGTCCAACATTTAGTGCAACTCGAATACATGATTTCATCGCATTTTCTCTCTGCTTTGATTACATTGCACCATTTAGGTACTGGAAATAGATAGCAAAGGAAAGCTGAAGAAAATCAAAGGACAAAATAACGAAGACATCATTAAGTCAATAATAGAAGAAAACATGGATGTCAGGTATGCGTTGTCTGCTCATGACACCGTCTCTGTTACAATGTTTTCGTTATTTCAGAGGAGGATACAAGAAGGAATCCGTTTATGACACGTTGTTATGGCACTGTATAGCATTTCCATATGTGGCGTTTTGTTACATTTGCTGGTATTCGAAATGGGTCCTCAAATACTGGATTAAACGGGAAGAATACGACGACGAGGCAAAGTTGCATCTCATACGGAAACACCTTGGCGTCAGCCAAAATCAGTTCAATGTGAGTTTTTTTTTTGCGGTACCATGGACGAGTTTCATTGTTCTCCTTTCCAACTGGAATTATTTTTATACGTTGGTCCTCAGAAGTGTTTTCAACATTTTCCATCGAACAGATCTCAACACCTCGTGATCTGAGCTTTGAATTTTTTACTATGAACATTACTTGCATGACTTCTCTTAACCCTCAATAAACACTCAACTTCTTTGGTAAGTGACAGATTAGAATGTTCCATATTAATTGTTTCATTATAGTTGATAATTGAATGATATTTTTCTACTATTCAACGTCTATTACTTATTACTTGTAGAATTAATTTCCTAATAAACGTGTTTTCAGTGCATGAGCGAAGACGAACATGAGGATATGTTGGCTCGCGAACTCTGGATTCAAGACAATTTTAGAAAGTGGAAAGCCGAAAAAGATGCAGAAGAGCAAGAGAAACTAATTCAAAGTGGAAGGTATGATTCACAATCTTCCTTGATTTTTTGTATAGTAATTTTGCCCTTCACCATTTTGTTTTCAGATACAAAAGGTACAAGAGATTTATGAAGAATAACGCTTCCACCATATCATTCCTCGATGAAGACTAGATAAAGTGATCTAATAGGTGATTTTCAATTAACATTCTACGTGGTGTGGGTCCAAATAACTGTGGTACAATGTCTGTTGATAATTGTGGTGCTGTTGGTATTTATTGTTGGTTGGTTGAGATGTCGTTGGAAAGTACTGTATCGCATAAAGTTATACGGTAATTAGCTCAATGTGAAGCATCCGTGTCAGAGATATTCGCATAGATTATATTAGCTGGAATAATATTTTGCGCAATAAAATTGCCGTCCTTCGTTGTTTATTCAGTTCAGTGCGTCTGGGCTTTTGTATCCAGCCGTGGCTCATATTTGACGGTGACGAAGTGCAAAATGAAAAGTGCGATTTGGTTCAAATGAGGAAGAAGAGTTGGCGTTAATAAACTAGGGAGTAGATATGTTTTAATGCACTTGTTAATTAGGGGTCGTGTGATGCAGTGGTAAAGGGCGCTACTGATACTAGCACAGTCGAGCGATACTACTTATCCTTCAATCGCTCCAAGGGCGAGTAACTTGGGACCAGTCTTGTTTGAAAAGGTAAAGACACTGACTTGGTGCAGCGGCTGGCCCCCGCAAGTCATTGTATAGTCCAAATACGCACTCACCATGTCCCTATGAATCTGAATAGAACACGAATGCGTGGCGCGTCCTCAGAGGACTGATTAGCGCCGATTCCTTTACGTTTACCTCTTCCTTTTTATTTTGCTCACGAAGACTTTCGAACGTTCAGTTAGTTCAGTTAGAGATTTCTGTTCGATGACCTGCTTTCGTTGACTCTTACCGTCGATCACCGCTGATCGTCAGCTGTCTTGGCTGTAGCGATTGATCGTTGAAGCTGCCTAGTTACTCGTGGTTTCACTAGTAACCAACCGTTCACTAAATTACCTTTTTGAAAATAAATAAGTCGTTTAGCAACGTATTTCAATGCCTTTGTAGAAGCGCAAAACCCGTCTGTTCCACATTTATTTTCTATTTTTTCATTATTACTGTGTTTTATGGGCTAATGCCATGTATGGTGCACGACGATGTTAGTGATGTTGCTAGCTTCATTGCAAAATTCACGATTCTGGCCAGATTCGAACTCGCGTCTCACGATCAGGCCGATCTTCGGTGCCGTGATTCTCTTTGCGATGGGCCTAGAATCATCAGAAGAAACTTGTCATTTGTAACTGCATTTTTCATGTGGAACATTCTGGAAATCTTGATATTATTGAACACCGTCTATCACAGATTTCTCGTCGGGTTCTCGCGCAGCGCTAAAACCGGTCCCAATGCTGGAACCGGACTTCGGGAACAGAGATAGAGGCGGTCAGGGTATCTAAGTGATCGAAACAAAGAACACAAAGATAGGTGGCTTGCCTGGACAGTCCTGGAACCAATTTACCCCACCATGAGAAATAGAAGGGTAGGTGGGCATGCGCAGGGACCGATCGCTCAACTATGTGGGTGGATGCAGCGCCTTTTACGACTACACCGTGCGTGCTTTATAAATAGTGTGAACTAGAGAGAGTCATGGCCACGCGGGCCCGCATACTTCATTAAAGTAAACAAAAGCTCCTATGTTGTCCCATGCAGGTAATACCAGATGATTCTTCCGACAAGCAGCTGAACATCTTGCGGCTGCCACAGATCATCGAACGTGATCTCACCCATGTTCTGACAATGGAAACACAAATCCTCGTTGGTTTCCCAATCTATTTCTGTTGATTGAGAATCTGAAGATAGCTGTGAGCTCTTCGCTTTCTTCCGAACTTCAATTTTCTAACGTTCTTGTCAAAAAATTATAAATATTTGCAGTTGGAATGATCCGCAAATTACCAGTCTCTGTGCTACAGGTTAAATTCATAATCTTCACACAAATTTAGTTTATTTTATCGAGGAGCAATTAACCTCTACTCGGCTGTTCGGAATATATTATCATCCGTTTCGCCTTAAGGCATTAGAAGTGAATTGGGTAAAGGGCCGCCGGGCCGCCTTTTAGCAATCCTCTGAGGACGCGCCACGTACCCGAGTTCCATTTAGAATCGTAGAGGCATGGTGAATGTGTATTTAGCACAATAATTTGAGGGGGGCCAGCAGCTATATCAAGACAGTGTCCTTACCACCCAGAATGGTCTGGCACCAACATACCCGACCCCACGGGAATGAAAGGTTTGGTTAGCTCGGACAGGATGGTTCGCTCTACCGTGCGGGTGTCAGTGCTCTCACGACTTCACAGTTTTGATGCCTGAGTAGAGTCGAGTGGCATTAAGGTGTGTATGGTGTACTATTCGATGTGGTAGATTTCTCTTACCCGTACGATGCTCTATTGTAGGAATACAGATGACCAATTCGTTAGATTTCGCGCTCCAGTGTGACACCACTTTGCGACCGCTCGCTTCCGTCGCAAATCTTTGTAATGCTATTCATTATGGAAATTTCGTGCTTGTTGGCCAACGCACCACTCTGCACTTTTTGTCTCTTGCACCATGAGCACGTGAGCTCTCCCTCCAGAGTTTTTGTGGGGGCACAGAAATTTCCCTAAGGTTACGGCTGTTCCTCTTGGCTACTTTGTGGCGAAATGATCATCTTATTTACCAGCGTTAGTTCAGCTGAATAATTTCCTTAAGATCTGTTGTTTGTTCTCGTTCCCGTTCCAGCAGCATTTACGAGAACTGACCAAATATCATGTGAGTGGTATTATCGTGTTCGGACCACCAAATGTTTTCAGAGAACTGCAGTAATTCCAGCCGCCCAATATGTCGACGAGAAGAAAAGGAGCCAAGAAGGTTAGTCATCCGACTGAAATGTTTTGTCACCTTGAACTTTGGGTTTACTATTTCTATCTATTATTACTCCAATAAGAAGTTGTGTTTCCGGTAGCACTCTGCTTTCATAGTAGAACCGCTCCTACCCTTTAGGTGAAGTTAAGGTTAAATTTGCGGTAATTGCAGCTCCTTTTGTGAGGCACTGCACTTCCATACCATAGGTTGTGGAGGGAGTCACATCTATTGGGCTCTCACTTTTTGTGTAAAATATCAGAAAACTGTCCATGTTCGAGTCTCGTCATGGGTGCTTTCAGAAACGTTAAACGAAGCCTTAAATTGTTGGAAACCTTTTTTGTCAGACTAAAGATTTCGTGAGAGCTCGGAAGGTCAATGTGTAGATTTCAGTTTTTTTTGATGCTCTGAGCTCTCAAGAAAGCCGTGTCCCCTAAACGTTAGCCAATAAAAGGTTTTAAACAAACTGGGGCTTCGTTTGAATAGCCTGTACCATTAGGAAACCTTCGCGCAAATTTTACCTAAGCTTTCCTGAGCGTAAAACGATGTTTCCTGATACATGGTGCAGCATTTCTTCTAGAGCCGTTTGCATTGAGATTTCTAAGTAAATACCTGTGGTATTTGTGAAAACGGATGAAAGAGAAGAATATACATTCCAATTTCTTCAAAATTTTCTTTTATAGTAAAATAGTAGCGACTTAGCATTGGTTTAGCCATTCAGGGAAGATTCATTCTCGTCTTTAAAGGAAGGCATGGCGCCGTCTACTGCATTTTTCGTACTGTTTTTGAGTTGTTTGTTGTGCCCCATTTTTCCTTTGTATTATAGCGTTTGAGCTTAAGTGCACCTAGTTTTCGTAGCCATTCGTTACAATCAATATTCCGGCCTTTACATTCAAGAATCCTATGGCTTCATATTAGTGGCGAAGAAAGCATGGCGATCTAGAAAAATGTGTTCGTCGGCGAATGAAAAATTTGCTTGATAGTGTGTGGCGTTCCTAAGGCTTGATAATCTTTTGGCGCAGGTAGTTTATAGATGAGTAGATCCTGCTTTTTCGTAGGACTCGGAAGAAGAACCCACGCTGACAAAGGAACAAGATGCAGTGGCACGATATGTCCGATTCAACTGCCCAACGTCGACGACAATGTTCCAAGGAAACGAAGTCCACTATTTTACAGGTATTTCGGTGTCTTTACATGTAATCGATTTACTGTCAGGCGTTGATCTTCAGGTTCGAAAGCCATCGATATTTTAATGGAGTCCAAATATGGTTCGAAGGCGAAAAATGAAGCTGCGATGCTCTTCCCGAATAGGTAGCTCCGTTCCCGACGAATTTTATCGAACGGTGTACATCGAACGGGTTTCAGGCAAATGGCAGTGAATTATATGCGCGATTTGCTGAGTCATCAACTATTTTTCCGAGCTCGAAAGTTGGTGCCAAAGAAGAAGGATGATAAGGAGAAAAGGGATAAAGGTAAATATCATTCAGTCTGTGCTCTTTGATTATTTATTTATTTACTTGTGATATGATATATTTGTTTATATTGGTTCACTTTTGTGTAAAGCATTCAATACCAGATACTGGTAAATCTGGAAAGTCTGAAAAAGATGAAAAGAAGAAAAAGGAAGATGAAACCGTCACGGAGACCGAAGCAGAGGATAAGAAGGAAGAGAAGAAGGATGAAAAGAAGACCAAGGATTCAAAGGTGTGCTATCTTCTTTGTGTATCAGCGGATAGATTGGTTAGTAGTTATGTTACAGGAAGAGGAGGAGAAAAAGAAGAAAAAGAAAGTGAAATTGGAATTGCATGATGTACAGGTGCGCTTCTCCTTCTGTTGTTGCATTCCGTCTTTTCGGTATTTTTCTATTCATGTCATATCGTCCTGTTCAAGGTATTCAATGATGATAAAGATGTGTACGTGTGGATATTCGACCCTACTCCGTTGTACAAGAAGGTCATTGGGCTCTGTATGGGTCAGTTG